>QUSF01000052.1:1348620-1397821 GCA_003676055.1 Chloebia gouldiae | reverse complement strand
AGCCGCGCTCCTGCCGCCGCGCGCCATGGCTGTGCGCGCGCCCCGCCCCGCGCCGCCTTAAGCCGGCCCGCGCCGCCGCGTGACCCAGCGCGCACGCGCAGACGGCGGCCGGAGCCGGGCCCCGCCCCGCCGGGGGAAGGCGCTGCTCCCGTACGGCGCATGCGCAGAAAGCGTCGGGGCCGCCTGCGCACAGCCCGCCCGGCCCCGGCAGAGGGCGCGCGAGAACCGTGCGGGCCCGGGAGCGGGGGCCGGGCACGGGATCGATATCGGAACCGGGCACGGGACCGGGCACGGGATCGATCGTGGAACCGGGCACGGGGGTCAATCATGGAATCCATCAAGGGATCGGTCACGGGATTTAATAATGGAACCCGTCATGGGATCGATCATGGCACCTATCCCGGGGTCGCTCACGGGATCAGTCATGGATCCAATCCCGGGATCGATCATGGAACCGGTCACGGGATCGATCACCGAGACACCAAAGCCGAGTGCAGGCGCTCACCCGGCGCTGCCGAGGCCACCACTGCCGCTGTCCCCGGCTGCCGCACCGAGGCTTTCTGAGCTCTCCAGCGCTGCCCTGGGCAGCCCGTGCCGGGGGAGAAATTTGTCCCTGATGTCCAATGTAAACCTTCCCTGCACAACTTGAGGCCGTTTCCTCTCGTGCTCCCTGCGGGAACAGAACGATCCCGCCGCTCCATCCTCGGCCCGTGAGCTCCGGGACAGCGGCTCCGGGGCAGCGCTGCAGGGGCACAGAGCAGAGCTCCCGGCGCAGCAGGGCTTTGCAAACCCTCGCAGGTGCTCCTGCCAGGTGTGGGACAGGCGGGAGAGCATGAAGGGGCTTGTTGTAATGGGCAATGAACGCGGCCTCTGGGGAGGAGAGGTGGGTAATGAGGGGCTGGCAGGGGAAGATGAGCGCTCCGCAACTGGGGCAGGGAAAGGAGGCTGCCAGCAGGAGGGAAGGGAGGAATGATGTGGTCTAAGCCATTGACCAGCAGAACAATTTTTGCAGCAGCCCTCTGGATACAAACCAGGAGATCAAGGAACACTTTGCAAGGCGTGGACATTGTTGGGCAGTAGGAATCCACGAAAAGATTATGATGAGCCCTCAAATCATGAAGAGACAGGCTGGACGACGCCAGCTTTACCTCCAAACCAATTTCCTCACAATCATCCCTGGCACCCCCGCTAGTCTCCATGTCTCCTCAGTGTCTCCCTGGAACGGGCCTTGTTGCCACCTCTATCTTTGGGTGTTCCTTATGTCCAATGGAGAGAAAGAAATTTACAAAACTGAGAAGGGTCTAGATATCCAGGAAAAAAAAAAATCTCAGTTATGTTGTGTCTCTAGGGCTGCGTTTTTACACTCAGCAAGTTGTGAAAAGCAGCTCTTTGGGCTGGTTCACTGACTGGCAGGAATTAGAGCACTCAGCCACTGCAGGGCTGGCAATTAGCTGCTGTGCAAGTGTTTTTGTAGAGTCAAATTTCTAGCACGAGGGGAAGAGAAAAGAGTTTGTAAAGCAAGCTGCCCTCGGCGCAGGAGCCGGGCGGGCCGGGGGAGCTGCAGCTCCTGCACTCCTGAAAAGCAAGAAAAGGATTGTTCTCAAACAAACACCGCTGTGAGGGGAACACCCCAAATCCTTCCTCCCGCAGTGCCGGGGAGCTCTCCTGCCCCGGGAGCTGTGCAGTGCTGCTTTCAGCTGGAACAGCAGCATTTTACACCCAGCCTGTCTTTTCCCACCGACAGAGGGGCCGAGCAGCTGTAAAAGCTGGAATGTCACTGGAAAGCCCCTGCCTCAGCAGCACCTGCACTTTTCCCGTGTCCCACGTCCTAGGGAAGTGTGGCTCCCTTCCTTACGTGGCCCCGTTCCGAGGAGCCATGAGCGCAAACAGAGGTCGTAGAGCCGGGAGAGAGGAAGGGCAGGAGGGGAGAGGAGCGTGAGTGACCTCAGGGAGCCCCTGGCTGTGAGGAACCTCAGCTCTGCCAGCTGAGCTCGGCTGTGCTCTCAGAATGAGCCTCGGGCTGTGGGGCTCCTGCCCCAAGGCTCCTTTCCCTGCTCGCTCCTGGCCGTGGGAAGGGGCTCGGCGTGTGCTGGAGGGAGGAGAGGACGGGCTCGCAGGGAGTGCCAGGGCTCCAGCCGTCAGAAATCAACATCCATTAGTTCCACTGCGCGCAGAAGAACTTGCTGAAGGAGCCTGGGCTTCAAGCTGAGCCCGCCCCTCTCAGCTGCGTCTGGGGGACCCTTTGATTTGGTTAATTAGACACAAAGTTTTTGTGTGCAGTGGGAGGCCGGCTTTGTGCTGAGGAGCGCACTACCCCGGCTTCACTAATGAGATAATTTCTTGCGGCTGTCTGCGAGGCCGGGCACAGCTCCACCCGCGCGGCGAGAGGCCTCGCAGCGGAGGTGCCATCACGGTGTCAGCTCTCCGTGCCGAGGAGCCGTCCTCCCTCCCACTGGGGGCTTCTGCACGAGAGCCTCGTTTACATCTAAATACCCTTGCAACAATTTTCAGTTTGACTGGCCGAACTTCCTAATTCTGCTATTTTTCACCCTAAATTTGACCTTTGATTCAATGAAGTGGCTTCATTTTGCCTTTCTCTTTTCCCCTGCCTCAGATCTCTCCTTACACAGTTCAACTGCTAGGGCTTGCCTACACTTGAAAGTTGCCTCTGGATTTAGGGACATATAAATCTGAAAGACAGTAACAAATTCTTGAATGCTTCTGGAAGGAATTACTCAAAATCAGTAATTTCTGAATAACTTGGTGCCCTGGCTCCCAGTTCATCGTCTTGTTAGCAGCAGGAGCAGGTAAGGCAAGGTTTGTAAAAGGCACGTCTGTGTTTTTTTTCAACTGCTTTCTTTCCATTGCTCTAAAAGGAACTTACAACCTCCCCCTCTAGAGTCTGCCTCACTTAAATCCTCACTCTGTCACAGCTGAAATGTGACTACAAAGAGATCTAGGAATTCCCCAAGCCTTTGGCTCTCCAGGGGTTGTTTCACAGGTAAGGAATGCAGCGCCGGCCTCCTGCGTCTCCCGCCTGTCTGCCCCTGCAGCGGGCACGGCGCGGGCTGGCTGTGCCAGGCTGCACTCACGGGTCTGCCCAGGGCACGGTGACACCCCCAGGTGTCCCCCCCAGGTGTCCCCCCCAGGTGTCCCCCCCAGGTGTCCCCCCCAGGTGTCCCGTTCCTGCGGGACCGCGGCACTTCCCGCCCGGTGCCTGCCGCCGCCGCGGGGAGCCGGCCGGGGGTGCTGCCGGAGCTCCCGAGCTGCAGGTTTGCGCTTGGAGAGCCCTCGTCAGTGCGTGCAGGGGCAGATCTGGGCAGTGCTCCGGGTGTACCTGAACCGGAGTTATTTAGGTTAGCAGCAAATTGCACGGGATGATTGCTGGGGTCTGGGCAAATTCAAAGCAGAAGAAAGCGTCTGATGAATTCGCCAATATTTTTGTTTGTGGACAATCCCCCAAAAAGACAGAAGCAAACCCTCCAGTTCTTACCAATGTGTTTGCTGCTCAAAATTACTCCATGAATCATTTGAGTGTATGCAGTCAGTGGGTTTCTCATGTCCTCCTTTTATTTTTTTCTTTGAGCTTTAGCTAGTCCTAGTTTGCTTGTGCCAAGTGGCTGATTTCAGTCCCCAAGTTCACACATAGCACTCAGGTCAGAAGAAAATATGCAAGAGCTACCTTTTTATCCTATACAGTTTTTAGCAAGTAGAGTTGCAGCCAATAAATAATTCTAAAAAACGCAAACAAATAACAAAAAACCCCAAGAAAACGGCCAAGTTGATACCACAAAACAGAATCCACAGATTTTTCATGAGCAAATGGCGCATTTCCTACGGGCGTGCCTCACCACCGCTCCCCAAGGGATAACAAAAGAGCAGTGTCACAGGCAGGTGATGTTCCCTGGTGGTACACAGCCCTGTCTCGGTGCTCCGGGTGCTCCTCCCCACACAGACACCTTCCTGTCTGCATCCTCGCTCCGCCACTCTTTAGGCAAAATACAATGCCTGACACCAAGCGCCTGTTCTGCAGGAGTCGGAGATGAGCAACGGGAGGAAGAAAAGCCGGCAGTGTGTGAGTGGAGGAGCTGCAGATGGCCAGAGCTGACTGCGAGGGGAGGGAGGCAGCGCTCAGAGCCCGTTTCAGCTTTCAAGTCCCGTGCTCCCAGGATCTACATGCCATTTCTTGGATGTGGTTTGCCTCCAGGGCAATCTCAACAGCTGTGAAGTTTCAACAGATGAACGATGTAGTTTTCAATAAATTTCACCAAGCAAAGGAAAGGATTTTAACTCGTTCATGCTAGCCCACTTTTGGTCTGAAGGCTCTTCTGGACCCGAATCTGGACCGGAATGCATACAGGTCAGGAGTGTTTCCTGTTTGAGCCCCAGGCACACCTGAGCTACACCGAGAGGTTTTCCCCATCAGAAGAGGTTTCTCTCAGCCATGCCTGTGGCTCCTGGGTGGTGCAGGGACATCCCTGCCTTTACCTGTGCCACTTAAACCCATTCTGGTGGAGGAAGGTACCAAATGTGGATGCCCTCAGCTTCTGATGGGGAAAGGAGAGACGATAGAAAGACAATTTTCCAAATCTCCTTTGGGCAACTGCCTTGGAAGTTCAATTTCCTTTCTACTCTCACATCCAGAAGTGGGACTTGTGCTCCTGGAGTCATGTTCTCATGCCAGTGAAGGCTGATACCATTAACTGTACCTGAGAGAGGGGCTTTTGTGTTCCTGAATTCTTCAGTTGGAGAAGTCAAGAAATTCCTTCTTCCAGAACACATCAGGTTCTCAGATCATGAGGACGATTACTGTGAATTCACCTGCTGTACACAGGACAAGGCAGCAAGCCTGAGTCCTGAGGTAAAAAGGCAGCACAGAGTTTTTGGTGCATGTCTGGGGATCTGAGCAGTGGGGCTGTGACCTTTGCTGCCTCTCCTCTGGCTGGGATCTGTCAGGGAGTCCGAAGCAGCGAGCTCACAGCCCTTGCAGGAGATAACAGTGCTGAGTGAGCCCTGGAGGGATCTCACACCTGTTCAGGCTCCCTGCTTTACCTTCAGTGTCCAGGCCAGCGGGCTCAGGGCTGAGTGTTTCCTCCTCACCCAAATGTCTGCCCAGAGTCCATTCCCTGCTCCTGCTCAGCTGCTCCCAGGCCAGTCTGGTTCCCCCGCTCTCTGCAGACAGACAGACAGACAGCAAACATCTCCAGGAGCTGTGCCAGTGGTGCCCCACAGCTCTGGAGGGCACTGATGGAGTTTCCCTGTAGTGAAACACCACAGAACCAGCTACAAGCTCGAGGGTGGGTCTGTGTGTGAGGCAGGGGTGCCCACGACCTTTAGGAAGCTCTTAGCACCAACCCATGAACAGCTACTGCCTTGAACCAGAACAGTGACTGCCTCTCCACCTCTCCCCCTTCCCAAGCAAAGACACAGCTCATGTGGCACCCCAAGAGATCCTGTGACTTCTGCAGCCTCTACACAACACTGCACAGACACCTGTGATTTGGGGTCTTTTTTTCCCAGCTCTCCAAAATGTTTCATGAGTTTTAGTCATCATGTTGCTCTCCCTGTCCCACTGAGGCTCCTCAACTATCAGCTTACAACAGAAATTTCTCAAACAGAAACTAAATATTGGATCCCATCTTTTTCTTCCTGTAAAAGAAACCAGTGGTATCTCCCTTTCAAACGGGAAGTCAATAACCCCTGTAAATGCACAGGGCAGCCTGGTTGTGCAGTCTGGTTTCTCATGATTTTTGCTGAAATGCTTTTCTTTCAGTTGGCATCTCTGCCAGAGTCATCCATGGGCTCCTCCACAGGAACACTGCAAACATCCTCTGTAGCAACAGCCTGCCCTTTTGAAAAATCAGTGATCTGAGCAAACCCTTCAGCTCTCTGGAAAGGCTGCACACCGTGGATGCTGTGCTGGATTCATTCCCAGCCTTGTGCAAGCTCTCGTGGTGCTCTTTTCAGATGGCTCTTCAGAGGGGTCTGAGGCTGCCACAGGGAGTTTGTGACAATGCAGTCTCGGAGTTCAGCACTTGCAGCCTGAGAGAAAGTGGGGAAACACCTTGAGAACGGATCTCTGACACTGTCCCACAGTATTCCAGTGACATTTGCCAGTGGCAGTGCAGTGAGTGTCACCCAGGGCATCCAGGGTAGTGTGGAATGGCAGGACATGGCATCACTGCTGTGCAGAGTTACTGCTGGGGAGGCACTTTGCACTCCAGAGGGAGCCAGGAGTGCACTCACACCAATAAAATCCACATTTCTGTGGTCTCTCTTCATGGATATCTCCCCTGGCCCAAATTTTCTTGCTCTCCTGTCTTTTTTCCCCCCTGGCTCACATCCTCACTGCCTTCACATGGCTTTATTCATTCAGAGCCCCGTGTCTGGCTGGTTCTGCTCACCCAACACCAAGCAGCCCATGAGTGCATCCACCCATCCTGCCGAGGTGTGGGGAGCCCTCTCTCCTTCCTGCTGCTGGCCCTGGCCTGCACATCCCGGGGACAGAACCTCTCACTTGCCACGGTGACCACACGCCAAGGGACGGTGCCAGAGCCCAGAGCGGTGTGGAGGGGCAGGAGGGTCCCGGCAGCAGCGGCGCTGTGCCGAGAGGAGCTGGGGGAGCAGGACCTGCTCCAGGGAAGGGAGTTCAGCTGCTGGGGAGGGGGGAGAGGGAGCTGAGGGGCTTGGCTGCTCTGAGCAGAAACGTGCGTGAAGAAAAGCCTCGACCCACACCCTGAATTCCACAGCTCGACTCCAGGGACAGGGAGAGGGAGAGAGGACAGGACGGGACAATTCCAGCAGCCCTGCGACTTGTTCATAAAAGCCTCATCTCGGCAGCCCTGCCTGCCTCCTCCCCCTTCGCCTCCGCAGCTCACGCTGGGTTTTATTAACGCAGTTCCCCTCGGGCTAGAGGGAATCACGTCCCAGGAGACATTCCAGTCTCAGATCAGCTTCGGAGGGGATCAGAGGGAGCCAAGGGTGGGGGGCGTTTCACCAGGACGTTCCATCGCGGAGAGCTGGCAGGTTGGGAGCGCTGCAAGACGGCACTAGCAGCCTCCTTATCAGAGCCCGAGCAGCCGCAGGCTGCAGCCGAGCCTCTGCCCGGCCCTGTGTCCCAGGCACTGGGGCTCTGTCCGGGCCGCTGGCTGCCGGCTCCTCCCCTGGGCTCTGCCGGGTGCTGGTGCCGGGCCGGGCACGGAGGGGGCCCGTGGCTCAGCTGAGCTCGCTGCTGGTGACCGCAGCCACAAGGGCTCGGCCCGGTGCCTCAGCCGCCAGCTCCTCGCCACCGTGGCCCCCCGCACCAGCCCGGAGCATCAATTCCTCTCGCCAGGAATGGGAGCTGGCTCCCCGGCGTCTGGCTCCCCAGGTGAATTGCGGTGTGCCCTGAGCCTACGCCAGGAAAATGCCAGCAGATGAAACTGCATCTCAGGCCAAGAGACACGAAGATGGATGTGTTTTCCTCGCCTGGCTTATCTCGCAGGCAGCGCTTCTCACCCGAGCCCGGCTCTGTTTGTGTGCGCTCGGCTCCTGGCACGGGGCAGGAGCTGATCAGACAACAAACACTGCGGTGAGCTCCCGGAGCTGCAGCCTGCCCTGCCCGGCCCTGCCCTGCCTGCCCTGCCCGGCCCTGCCGGCACCGCGGCACGGAGCCGCTCCTCGGGGCCAGACCCCAGCGCTGAGCCCAGGGCCGGGTCAAGGAGCTGAGCCCAGGAGCTGAGCCCAGGAGCTGAGCCCAGGGCTGGGTCCAGGGCTGGGTCAAGGAGCTGAGCCCAGGAGCTGAGCCTAGCGACTGAGCCCAGGGCTGGGTCCAGGGCTGGGTCCCAGGGCTGCTTGCAGCTGCACTGGGGCTGCAGTGGGAGAAGGGGGAGGAAGAGCTGCAGGACCCCGCAGCTGCTCAGGCACCGTGCAAGCTGCAGTGTGAGCTGCCCTGCACTTTGACCTGCCCTGCAGAGTGACTGCCCTGCTCTGTGACTGCCCTGCTCTGTGACTGCCCTGCAGTGTGAGCTGCACGGGGGACAGGCTGTGGCTGTCTCAGTGCTCCCCAGGGACCCCTTCCCAGCCCGGACCCCTGAGGAGTGCAGTGCACCTCTGCACGGTGAGGAGCAGCGGGGTCCTGCTCGGTCCTGCTCCCTGTCCCTCGTTCTGAGGGGCAGCAGTGCCCGCCCAGCAGCCCTGCAGGCAGCCATGGCCCTGCCCCACTCATGCCCTTGGTTTCATAAGGGCACTGCATCAAGCTGATCCCAAACCCATCTGACTGCATCGCTGGGTTCAACCCAGAATTAAGGTTGAAGAAAGGGGTGTTTTAAAGGCAAAAGAAAATAGATATAAAATAAGCAGTAGGGAATCAAGCAAGACTTTCTGGAAATTCATAGTGAGACTGACCTAGTTAAGTTGAAGTCTGGAAAACTTTGGTGTTTTCAAGGTTCACTGTTTGGACCCAGAACAGCCTGCAGAATTCCAGCATTTCCATTTAAAAGATTTTTTTAAAAACATAACAGAGATTTGAAGCAAAGCACTTTGCTGACCAACATACATTTTATTTTACATATTATTTTACCCTTTCACTTGTGAGTCCAGGCCCAAAGGCCAAGTTCCCACTCCACAACCTCTTCTTGCCCACTCCCCATACCCATGTCTTGGGCTGCCAGCAGAGGAGGAGAACTGAGTAATTCAAAAAGTACTCCTGATCAATCATGTTTACATGGGTAGTTCAGTGCACATGACCCCCAGCCTTGTTTGCACATGTACAAATGCCCACTTTGGCTGCCCAAGAGAAAAACAAGGTGGCAGGGCCAGAGAAAAGGGGAATCCCAAAAGCAAGAGGTGAGAAGTGAGACTTGCCTGATGGGGATGTCCTCATTTGTCACCCACTGAGCAGTGATGCTGGAGACATCAATTCATGAGGTTATCTCCTACAGAGAGAGCAGGAAAGACATCAGAGAAATCAAAGGGGTTTCTCTGTCCTGGGGATTTGGCTTCTGGACCCTCTTCCAGCTGCTCAGGGAAATGCCCAGGGGCCATCAAGCTCCGTGCTGATTTTGCAGGGGACCTCAAGCCTGGTCCCCAAGCACACAGAATACAGCTGTGAAAGTCACACCAGGGAGGTGGCAGAAAACAAAGGACTTTGGACAGACAGGCTTAATCCATTTAAATTCAGTTTCTCTCTCACTTCCCTCCCCTTTCCCCTTGGCTCTCATCACACAGCTCTTCCCCCACCTCCCCTCAGTCCCAAGTGCCTTACAGCAGTATCACACCCAAGTGGCCCACAGCTGAGGGAGTTATCCCACCTCTTTGCTGCTCACAAAGAATCAAACCTGCTGTTCTCTTCCCCTGGCACAGCCCCTTTCCCCCTAACACCTGCTGGGCTGTAGAGAGAGGTTATCCCCAGCTGCTGCTCCTGCTGAGACTCACATTACGATGCTGCTTTGCCTGCCCAGGTGTTCACAAGGCCCTCCTTGTTGGAAAGCCTTAGGGGAGTGGGAGAAGAGCTAATGCTTGTGGTCAGAAGGACTTGGAAAACTCCTGACAGCTCTGCCACTTGCTAGGGCTGGAAGGCCCTGAACAGATGCTGAGTAAGAAGAGCTCCATGTGGGGATGCTAAATCAGCAGCATCTGTGACCATCAGGACCTCTCAGCCATGAGAACTTCTGCTGAGCTCCTGCAGTCATCCTGAGAAGCTCAAGTTTGGCTCCAGCCTGGCAGGAGCTGCAGGAAAGCAAGCAGACAGTGAGAAGTCAGACTGGGAGATGTCAGACTGGGAGATGTCAGACTCTCAGCGCTCTGGGGCTGGGGTGGGAGCCCTGTGCTCATCTGGCAGCAGCCTCTGTGCATTCATCTGCATCCTGCAGACAGCAGGGGTGAGGGCTGCATGGACAGGACAGACAGTGCCTGAGAGAGCTCTCAGCTCAGGAACACAACAAGAAGGAATTCTGCAGGCTGCACACAGGGCATGGGAGTTCCCAGAACACCCAACAGCCATTTTCCTGCAGCTAAACATCTACTGCATTGGCTGGGAAATATCTGTGATCCCAAACACAACACAGAACTTTCTTTTGTGCTAAGTGCCTTGGCAGGAGCCAGCACTTCTCACACACAGTTCCATCACTGCAAGGACCAAGTTTCCCAGAACACCCCCTTTAAAAGTCTCCCTTCATTCAGAAGAGCCAAACTGCCTGTTGCTGCCTTGCAGGCTGCTCCCATGCCTCTCCCCACTTCCCCAGGGCTCCACTGCTATGGGCTGGAAAGCACTGAGCTCCCAGAGACACCAGCATTAAAAGAAAAGACACTAAAGAAAAGAGAGACAAAGGCAGGAAAGCTTTTTTCACTGGGACCCAGCTGTCTGGCTCAGAGAAAGGCAAGAAACAAGGGTCTGCTCTGCATTCCTGGGGCACAGCCAGAATAAGAGCAGAAGGGTAAATTCCACAGTACAACATGGTTTTCCCTGCTCCCCTGTCCTCTCTTACAAATAAGGCCCCAGGGGTATGCTGAGCATGGTGCTCCAGTGCAGGGACATCTTGCTAACAGCCTGTGAGTTAAACACTGCAGCACCTTCCAAAGCCAGCCAAGACCAGGCTCTTTCTTCTCACATCTGCTCACCGTACCCAGTATTTACATCGCCAGTATGGTTCCCATAAAACCAAACATGAACAACTGATCACAGACAAATAAAGCAGTAATAGAGCCCGGGATGTCAGGAAGCCTTACTCACTCCCTGCACACCAGCCCAGACAGCTGGAGATCAAAGTTTTCTTATTTGCAATACATTTCTTGAAACAATTTTCAGCTAAACTCAGTCTGCTGAGAGGATGCTGACACAATCCAGGGCTTCTCCCATAGAAACAGGAACCAAGAAACCAGATTTGTGCACTGCTGCCTCCATCTCCAGGTGGCTGAGCAGATGGAGAAGGCTTTGGTATCTCCAAAATGGGGAGTTGCTCCCTTCTTTACCCTCCCTCAGCATCCCTGCTGGGGAAAGCCTTCTTGCAAAGGGTGACTGAAGCATTTGAGTGAAAAAAGTGAGCAAAGCAGAGCCCTGCGCAGGCAGAGCAGGGGTTCAAACACATTAAAACACATCTGTGAGCTACTCCCCACGGGGACTGGAGTGGTCTCGACGGGCACTAAGAGGATGGGGTTCAGTCCTTGGTACTCTTAGGCAGGAGCGGTGAAAGACACCTTTAAAGGGGCCCGTTGAAAGGCACCCCAAGGCAAACAGGACCCGAGGCCGGGGGCCGGGGCCGGGCAGGCGTGGGAGGGGGGTCCCGCCCCGCTCCGCCCCCGGGGGGTGGCGGGGCGGAGCGGACGGGCCGGGCGGGACCCCCTCCCGCGATGCCGCCGGGCCGTGTCCCCCCGGCCCGTGCAGCCGCGGCTCGGGGAGAACAAAAGGCAGGAGCGGGAGGAGGCGCGAGGAGGAGGGCAGGCGGCCACGGTGGGGGGATAAAAGGCTCAGCGAGGACCCCCCCTCTCCTCTGCCCCATGTCCGAGCCCGCTCCGCCCGGCATGGCCCGCCCGCCGCTGCCCGCCGCCGCCGCCTTGCTGGCCGCCGCTCTGCTGCACTGCGCGCCCGCCGCGCCCGCCCGCCGACACAAGCCGGTGAGTCGGGACCGCCCGGTGCCTCCCTCCGTGTCCCCCGCCGCTCTCCGGGGCTGTCCCGAGGGCAGCGTCTGCCCGGCAGATCCTCCGCTGAACGGGACGAGCCGTCTTTCCCCCGCCGCTCCATCCATCCCCGAGCCGCGCTCGGGATGCCGGCACGGGCAGCGCTGCCGGGAGTCACCGGCCGCGGGACGGTGCCGCTGCCCCGGCGGCGCCTCCCGCTCCGCGGGCTCCTCCTGGCTTGTTGGGGAGTTTTCACAGCCGTGTTCCCCCGGGAAAACGGGGACCGGGACAAGGAGAGCTTAGGAGAGGACACGGCATCTCTGCTTCACGGGCAGCAGAGCACTCGCTGCTGCTCAAACACCCCCTGCGCGCTGTGCTGGCAGTTCCCAGAAGTTACGGGGAGATCAGACTGAAGGGATGAATCAAAGGCGCAGGCAGGAGAGGCAGCAGGGCTCTTTCTCCCCGCACATGCCTGCCCGATCGCAGCCCCTGGGACGGAGCTGCGAGCAGCAGGGACTGCCGGAGAGGAGCTGCGGCGTGCGAGGGATTTGGGGGACGGGAGAAGACAGAGAGCTCCTTGTGCTGGGAATGTGTGCGTGTGTAATCGGGTTATTACAGACATGCGCTTCGCTGCTGTGCCATGAAATAATAACAGAGCAAATGCCCAGTAGCAGCCCAAGGGGATTAGTTCAGGTTCTGTCGATGGTTTTATTATCAGCTCTGTCATCTGAGCGCTTTCTAACTTGGCTGCTAAATCTGCTGTGGGCTGGGACTTGGCACGGAGCAGCCTTGGCCCCCGAAGTGCTCGCATTCCTCCGAACGAAATGTCACCGTGCTTGGCCCCCTCTGCCTCTGGGGAAGGTGAGGCCAAGCGCTCGGTGGTGGCACCGTGCACGCCAGGAATGACGCTGCTCTGCGGGCTTCGGTGCCGTCGGAGGGCAGCAGGGGCTGGGCTGGGAGGGCAGAGCTCCGCCCGCATAAAGCTGGAGACTGCTGGTTCCTGCGGGACACGGGCTGGGCTGGCAGGTGCTTCATGCTCTGCCCTGTGCAAGCTGGGAAGCTGCTGCTCCTGGAGGAACCTGCACAGCCCCTGGTCTTGGTCTGGCTGCCAGCAAGGACCTGTGTGGGGTCCTGGGGGAAGGGAGGGCCAGGTGGGTTTCACACCCTCTGAGCTCGATCCCAGCCCAGCTGCCACGGCACCGTTACCTCCTGTGCCAGCGCCCAGAGCTGCTGATGCCTGCAGAGGCTGCAGGGGCTCAGCTGACTTGGCCAGTACTCCTTGAGGTGGGATGTACACCAGTCTGCTGAAGAGCACAGAGTTAATGCAGGGCTCCAGCTGTGCTCAGACCCCCATCAAACCCCCTGCCACGCTCCAGGAGAAGGACTCCCCAGGCAGTGTGCCAACAGAGAGGTGATTTCTTCCTCATCCTAGGCTAATACTCTGCACTGCGAGTGCTAATCCTTCCCTCTTGGCTGGAGTAACTCCAGGTGATACTCCTGCAGCTCAGTTTTCTTCAGGAATGCCTTGTGCTTGTGTGTTGGACCAGCCACGTGGAGCTCGTGGTTTCAGACTGGTGTTTTTGACTCAGCCTTTGCAGAGATGGTGGCTGCATTGGTTGGGTTGGAAATGGACAGCTGATTACCCATCCTTTCAAATAGCAGTTCTGTCATCCCAAATAACTGCTCTTTTGGCTTCCTCATCTGGTGTCAAGGCTTCTGAAGGTTATTGTGCTGCCTCTGAGGTGCAGCCAGTTTTGCACGATGGAAGCTGGCAGCAGCGCTCCCTGCTGCTCCCCCGGCCGGGGCACACGTGGCTGCAGGACAGCTGAGGTGGCACTGCCGGCTGACAGTGCTCGGCCACTCTGCCCTCTCACAGAGAGCTGTGCCACGCCGTCACATGTTCCCTTCTCTGACTGCTCCCAGCCTGCTGCACAAAAGGATGCTTCCTTCATGTCTGACAGCAGCTGATTTCCTGTCTGGGCACCTTTTGCTGTCAGGTGATGAACGAGAAAGGAGCCAAGGGGCTGAGCCAGAGAAGAGATTCACACTCCTGTGAGACAGCACAGGAGTTCCTCGAGCTGTGCCAGTCCGTGGGCTGGGCAGGCACAGCCCGGGTGCAGGAGTGTGCTGCACCCGGCTGTTTGTGCTCCAGTGCCCAGTCACAAGGGCAGCAGCTCGGAGAGGAGGGAATCCAGCGCTAAGATTCACTTTAAAGCCAGGCTATAGGGCAAGCTGCAGAAGGACTTGTGTTGAGGCAAACCCTTAGAGCTCCTTCACTCTTTTTTTTTTTTTTTTTTTTTATCCTAATGCCTAAACAAAGAAAGAGAAAACTGAGAGCAGAATCAAGGCTGGGTCTGGTGTCCACGTAAAACTTGAGAACAAAAGATCTGCAGTGCTCGGGCTGTGCACGCGCAGGCACTGAATTCCTGCCTTGCTTTCGGCTCCCCTGGGAAATCAAAGCCCAGCATTTGCTGGGAAGGTCTCTCTCCGTGGAGAAGTGGGGGCACCCTCCCAGCTACCAGCATAACCCGTCAGGGGTCCTGCAGATCTCCCCCTGAGCACAACAGATCCCCCTCTGGAAGCCTTCCCCACAGCCCCTGCCTGCCTCGCTCCGGGCTCGGGCAGCTCCCGCAGGAAGGGTTTGATTTGCACTCCTTGGTTTGGCTATTTAAATCCTGCAGTCAGCGGTGGGGTAATTTTAGGCATGTTTATCTTCTGCTCTGGGACAGACTCAAGACACATGTAAGTAGTTATTCTCCCGCGGGTTTGTTGTGTTTGTGCCTGCACAGGCAGCACACATGCACACCCTGCGCTGTGGCAGGGCTTGGGGTGCAGATGGCAAAGCACAGCCCAGGAGGAGAGGGACAGGGGAGGAGCAGTCTGGGGAGGATCCCCCTCTCCAGGTTATGTTGCACTTGCTTCCCCCACACTTATCCTGACCTGGCACCATAACTTGTGGGGCTCTGCAGAAGAAGGAGTTGTTTGAAAAGGATTTTTGGTGGAAACTTGTCCTGCAGAGATGCTGATCCTACTTCTTCCTACTAAGTAGCTCTTTCCTACTAATCTCAAATATATGGACAAGTAAATAAAGGGTTTGTGGGTGTTCTTGCACTAGGGAGGGCTCAGCCTAAAGCAAATGGAACCACAGCACATAGATGCCCAGCAAAATGAAAGGCAGAGCACTTCAGGGATATCACTGAGGGCTACAGACATGTTTTTAGATGTTCACTGAGATCCTGGTGCAGACAGAGGAGTCCCAGCAAGGACAGGCAGGTGACCAGACTTCCTCCTCTTGGTTGATTTGGGCAGGAGAGAGGCACTGGTAGCTCCTGGCTCCCCTTAGCTTGGATGTAACTACACAATGAACAAAACATCTCAACCCCCTTCCTCCCCTGTCAGGAGTGTGCCACATCCTAGAGCAGTTTCTTCATTTCAAGGGGAATTGTAGGTCATCAGATTAAGGGCTCTTGCAACCTTTTGCTATGTCAGCATCCTGGGACTTGTTTGCTCTGTTAGGACTCCTTTTTCTGGCAAACTGTTGCTTGGGTGACACCAACAGCTTGGTTGTGGTGTTGTTGATGGAATAGTCTACAAACTGTCACATAATTAAAATGTCTGATAATAAAAATAGTCCTGCAGTGTTTATTCATTTGCTTTCTCTTGTTACACCAAAGCCTGATTCTTCTTATTCTGTCTGTGGCCATAAACATTTGCAGTCCATGTTTCACGTTCCACGTTGCTTAGGAAAAATAAACATTTTCCTTTTTTCATTGCCAACAACAACTACCACCAAGTGATCCGGAAACAAACTGTCAGGCCCCAGGAGGTAGTGCTGGATGGTGCCATGGGGTGTGGGAAGTGAGTGGAGAGGAAAATCCAGCAGTGTGTGCATGGCCAGGCACTGCAGCAGCTCCTGTTTGGCCCCAGCCTTTGTGCTCTCTCTGTCTGCAGTGGGACCAGGCTGCAGCCAGCACAGAGGAGTTCTGGAGCTGAAGTATTTTGTGTGAGCAAGGAAGTCATAGAGGAGTTAGGAGACCTTGTCCTGGGGAGGCAGGATCAATAAATCTGGTGGCTTTGCCAAGGCATTTTTTCCACTAACAGTGCCTTGAGCAGGAGCACATTTAGCTCAGGGTTAGACCAGACCACAATAATTTTTCTATCATGAAATTCCACCTGCAGCATCAACTCCTTCCCAGCCCAGGCTGCTTCTCAAGCACAAGCTGACTAGAATGAAGCTGGTGCCAGTTTTACCATTAACCACCAGCTGTAGCTGCACTTTCAAATCCAACCCCTGCCAATCCATGCTGGGCTGAGAGGCAGGCTGCACAAAAAGCCATCTATGCCTCAGGAGAACGATGTTGATCTCAGGCAGGAACATTGCTGTTCATGGGGTGTAGAGCCTTTGGGAGGCATAGCCACCCCACAGTGGGCAAAAATGGGGTGAGAGAACTGTCTTACATGGCAGCTGCAAGAGAAAGCATCTCTGCTGTCCTTCCCTGCTGAAATAAGGGCAGGAGTGCTCTGAGGTGCAGGCTCGTAGGGAGGAGGGGGATAATGCTGCCAGCCAGAGAGGCAGCAAACACCTCTGAGTAACAAAAGCAGGAAGCAGAAACAGAAGCAGTGGAAAAGCAGGAGCAAAAGGGAAACAGAGAAATGGACTCAAAGTCCAGGAGCTCATTTCCCAAGTGAAGAGGAAACAGCCCCAGTGACAGGGGAAGCATCCAAGACTGATGGATTCAGGCTGTAACTTGTCCAGTTGCTCCTGTCTGACATGTCCTTTCATGTCCAAGGAGCCCAGGTGATTAGGTACACAATGAAGGACACAAGTTGAAGTTCAGGCAGACAGAGGAGGATGGAGCCAGGCACAGGAGGGCCGTGGGTTTGTCAGCACCAGGCACCAGCCCCACCCCTGTGCTCATTCAGGCACGGTGCTGCTGATGCTCCACTGCACTGGGCTGCTCCAGCTGCCGCTCTTCCCGGGGCTCTGCAGGGTGAGTGCTGCCCAACACGAGGAGGTTAAAGATGCTCCTGGCTCCTTGGGATGGCTGGAACACTTCCTGGGAAGCTTGGCTGCTGTTCATCTGGCTCCAGCAGACCCAGAGGTGATGGCTGTTGTATCACAGCACTTGCAGGCTGATAAAGCTGTGAGGAACTGAGTGGGCAGCCTGTACCTCCGCTGTGGTTTCTGCTGTCCTGTGGGATCTGTCCTTTCCCTCCTGCTCCCCCTCAGCCTTTCAGTCACGAGGCTGCAGGAAGAGGCACTTTCTTTGTGAGGAGCTGTGACCAGCCTGCAGCACAGCCCTCTTTGGTACAGCCTTGCTCCTCTGCAATCCTCACTGACCTCAACCCTCGGTTTCAGCCCTGGAATCCTCTATGTGCTTGTGCTGTATTCACATTTATTGGTCAGCCTCTATTGCAAAGCCCTGTCCTCTTCCTTGACTACAGGGCAGCAGTTCCCATGCCCAGCAGCCGCCCCAGCTGTGGGTTGTGCAGGGAGGGGCACTGCAAGTGGCTTCACACACTCAGCCAGAGGCTCAGATCTGTTTTGCACTCTGTTGGGACAAACCCTGTCCTGGGTTGCAGGGATTTTCTTTGCCTTTTGTGTTCAGGAGTCCCCTCCCCTCTGCTGGTGGGATGGCACCAGTGGGGATGCCCTGACGGGTACCCAGCAGGCAGTGCCCTGCTCCCCTTCCCCTCACAGCTCTGCTGCAGCCTCGCAGCTGCAGGGCCCTAAGTGAGCCCTGAGCAATGCAGCTGGGGTGTGGCAGCACAGCTCAGGGAGCAAAGCAGATCTCCCCGCGAGAGGGAGGGCTCAGCATTGGCTGGGAAGGATGCAACCTTAAGCAAGCGGACACGGTATGTAATCCCTGGGAAGTGCCTGCAGCAAGGTGTGTCCAGCCAAGGAGGCCAAGATCTCCAGCCTGGGTGTCCCCTGAGCATTGTTTGGCAAGTGGTTTGTGCCTGTCACATTTCCCCTTGCCTGCAGTGGCATTTTCCAGCCCTTTCCTGCCATGGTGCTAATGTCGGTGCCGTGACGACAGGGACAGAGTCACTGTTTGTCCAGGGGCACACGCAGGGCAGGTCCTGCCTCCTGCCCCACCCAGAGCCACTCACAGGACCACGCTGTGCCCCCTTCCAGGACCCAGTCTGCAAAGGGCAGGAGGAGCAGGGAGGGTCCTGCTATTGCAAAGTGGGGTTTGGAAAGCTGGGATTCATCACAGTGCCCTGAGCTAAGCAAAGAGGGGAGAGGAAAGCTGCCTCTGCTCTGCCTCTGAACATGGGATTCCTTGGGGCAAGAAGGAAACGGGCAGCTTCTCCTCTCTCTGCTCCTGGTCAGAGGAGAGCGATAACCTCCAGTTCATGCCAGTGCCCCCAGTCTGTAAGGAAACTGGCCTTCCCAGGAGGGGAATGTGCAGAGCATCACCAAGGCAAAAAATCAGGGGTAAGGCACCTGGGTCAGCCTCAGCCCACCCACCTCCCTGAGCACTTCTTGAGGGTTTCCCAGTGCTCCTAGGACTTGCACTTCCTGGCCTTGGAAAACCAGATGCATTCATCACCCCAAGGCCTCAGCTGCCAGGACCTGGCAGTGGGTGCACCCAGGAGCAAGGGGCTGAGCAGCCCTTCAGGCTGTGCTTTGGTGACACAGCTGCCACTGTGTGCTTCGGTGTCATCGGGGCTGACAGCAAGATGTTGGCCAGAACATGAACTTTGTCAGCTTCTCCTGCCAGCTGTCCTTTGCAGCAGGAGCTGCCAGCCCAGGCAGGATGCCAGGCAGCTCTCAGAGAGCTCCTCTTAGAAGACAGGTACCTCCAGCCTGGCAGGGCTCCAGCCTCAGCAGGAGCAGCCCAGTGCAGGCTCCTCTGGACAGGCCAGCCCGTGCTCCTCCTCCCCCTAAGCCTGGAATGGATGCTCAGTGCATGGCTGGTGCCTTGGGCAGGTTTTGCTGTTCAGGATGTGGAAAGGGTTTCTGTCTTTGCATGTGTTGCTGGTGCAGTTCCTGTGGTGTGTGAAAGCACTCTGGGACACCAGGACTGTGTCAATGGCTCTGAGGCAAAGGCTAGGAGGTGCCAAGCCACCAAGGGTGTCTGTCTGTCTGTCTGTCTGGGGAGGACCAACCAGCAGGCTGGAGCGGTCACACACACACAAAAAGCCTAAAGTGATGTGTGTACACCCAAAGTGCAGCTTGTGTGACCTGCCTGGCTCCCCTGTCCATCTGTGCCTGGCTCAGAGGCACGGAGCCGGGAGCTCAGTGGTGGAATTAATGCCAAGGCCTTCACACTTCACTCCAGCCGTGTGAATGGGCTCATTGTGGCAGCAGAGGGTGGCAGCATGTGGATTATAGGCATCATGGCAGCTCTGGCACCGTGCCATCCTGACCCCCGTGTCGCTGGCAGGACAGCCAGGAAAGCTGGCCTGGAAGAAGGCAGCCCTTTGCAGGGGAAAAAAGAGCCTGTCAAAAGCCCAGCTCCTCCCTCTGGAGCCCTGTGGGACAGAGCTGCCTGTCCAGGTAGAGATGCACCACTGCTGCTTTTCTGCTCCTCCTGCTGCTCTAACACCTTTCATTTGCTGCATAAAATCAGGCAAAATAAAATCTGTGTTTAGCCCTCCGCAGCACAGTGATGTGGACCAAGCCCCTCTCACCCTGTATGCCTCACAGCAGGTTGGAGGTGACACCTGGGTTGTGTTTCATGGTGGCAACATGGGAAACCGGTGGAAGTCAGCTAATTAGCATTAATTAACGTTGTCAAGAGAAACCTTGCTTTTCCAACTAAGTGTGGGAGAGCCCAGGAGATCTTATCTGAAGCAGAATCACAGGTACAGTGAGGTGAGGGGACACCGTGCAATCCTTCCCTCAGGCAGTGGTGGGGGCTGCAGGGACAGTCTCTGCTGCTCTCTGCCCGTGGGCTGGGCTGTCACCCCATGTCCCTGTGTCCTGCTCTGCCGTGTCCACTGGCCATGCTGAGACTTGCCCACGGTGCCAGCACAGCAAGAGGACACCACAGAAGTGACAACAAGGAGCATAACTGCATGCTGGGGACTAAAGACTTCCTACCATTAATGTCACCTCTACCCGGGGCCAGGAGGGAATAAAGCATGTAGGGCAAAGGGGGAGAATTTATTCCCTAGTGATTTGTTTTATACTTGAAGGGTCTGGTTCTCATCCACAGCCTGCAAAAGTATTTCCTGCCGGCCAGCTGCCAAGGAAATGTGGACCAAAAATAGCTGAGTGCTTAGTGGGTGCCATGGCACGACACAATGCCCCCCAGGTGCGAGCCAACCTCAGAGCAGGGAACACGGCATGGGGAGCAGGCTGTGCCCTACCAGTGGGGAAACAGCCCTGGGCAGAAGTGGAACTCCCTGCTGCAGGAGCGCTGTGGGCAGCTGTCCTCCACTCTGCAGCAGGCAGCATCCTCACGGACGCCAAAGTCGTGCTTTTGCTTTTGCCTTTCAGGACATGTCTCGAAAGCATCACACCTGGAAGGAGCAGGCTCCTTGGCTGGCTGCCCTGGTGAGCGCCGTGGGCGCGGGTGTGCCGGCCAAGGGCTTCCCCGTGGCTGCAGCCGGGCACTCGGCGGGCTGGAACCCGCCCCGCTGCGGCGTGCCCGACCTGCCGGTGCTGCCGGACGGCCACAGCGGCCGCAACCGCCAGAAGCGCTTCGTCCTCTCCGGCGGCCGCTGGGACAAGACCAACCTCACCTACAAGTAAGGGAGGCCTGTGGTGGCAGCCAGGCTGGTGTGGCAGCCAGGCTGGTTCACTTCTCCCTGCCCAAATGCTTGGTCTGGTATCCCCGGAGCTGCGATTGACCGTGAGAGGCACAGGAGCCAGGGGAGCCACATGCTGAGCCACGGCTTGTCCCCAGCACCTCCTCATCCCCTCCTGAGCACACTCCACAAGCACAGCTGCCCTCCCCTTGTGCACAGCCATTGTCTCAGCCCTGGCAGTGCCACACCAGCACCCAGAGCACGCACAGTCACTGCCCTCACACGTGCTGAGCTCAGCCTCCATCACCAGCACTCTCCTGCTGTGCCTCTGCCCTCACAGCCACCCCACGGGGGGCTCACCTCACAGTTTATTTTTAAAAGATCTTTTTATTCAGCTGTTTTTGATGGTCCCATAAACACCACTTCAGTGTAAAGTTTTGCCCAAATCACCCCACACGTTCTCAGTTCTGAATCTACCAAACAGACTGGAGGGAGGGTTGTGCTGCCTCCACAGCTGCCCTCAGGGGTATGAGTGGAGAAGTGAGCGCAGTCATATGGATCTTGACAGCATGTAAATCATCCTTTGCTTAATCCAATACAGGAGACAGTTCCTTACACCATCAGGAGGCTGCAGATAACAGAAAGACTTCTTCCTTTTTTTTTTTATTTTTGGACAGTAGTGTCAAAGAAAGAAACACAGCAGAGATTTACATACAGCAACACTGTTAATGGAAGGGAAAGAAACTTCCCTTTCAGTCTGCTCTTGTTATTGGAGGAAGTGGGAGCAACTACTGAGTGAACCCAAGTTTCCAGTGGCAAAAAAATGCAGAGATTAAGGAGAAGAAATCACATCACACCACTCTCAAGAATCTTTGTGGTGGTAGCCTTACAGGGGGTAGACCTGGGGAGTGCTGTGGCACTTCAGAACAACACAGAATCTGCAAAACTCTCCAGGGAACTCACCTCTGGCACACCAGCCAGAGGGTTTCAACACTGATGGGATTTATCTGCTGCACATGTTGTTTGGTAGAGGGTGCTGGAGCAGTGCATGTATGGATTGGAGACGTTGTGGTGCTGGGAATCGTGGTCCTGGTGATGCTGACTGTAGAGCTGGTGTCTCTGTGACAGCCCTGTCCATGGGACAGCAGCTGATGCTCTCCTCATCCAGTGTCTGTTGCCTTCCAGAATTATCAGGTTCCCATGGCAACTTGTAAAAGCTAAAGTGAGAAGGACCATAGAGGAAGCTTTGAAAGTCTGGAGTGATGTGACCCCGCTGACCTTCACCGAGGTGCAGGAGGGACGGGCTGACATCGTCATCGACTTCACAAGGTGGGCACGGCGGGCAGCCCAGCCTCCTGCCAGAGGAGCAGGGCTGTAACCAGAGCAGAGACCTGCCAGCACACAACTCAGGCACTCACATGGAGGCTCATATTTCTGCTTTCAGACACTGGGATCATTTCAGTTTTATCAGTCGTGGGCTGCTCAGTGTGAGTGCAGCTGTTCCACGCTGGCCGTGCACAGCACCATTACTGATCACTCATTAATTTTCCTGGTAAATTTACGTTTCTCTGCCCACAGGCTGTTTTCTTAAGTGTTTGTTTTGACTTTCCATCTTCAGGTCCTCCATCCTGTCCCTTGACTGAAGGATGTAACTGTCTGCCAAAGACAAATATAGTTTCTTGGTTAAGTGAATCTTGGCTCCTGGCCTGAAATTCCCTTTTGGCAAAATACTCACTGGGGCAAAGTCTTCCCTGAGCTGTGTGTTTGCACAGAGCTAATGAGGGCAGTGGAGACTGTCCAAGCAGTGATGTGATTTGCATGCTGTGTATTTGTCTCCCTCAGCTCTCTCAAGTGGCCACATTTCTCATGGGTTTCCTTCATTACTCATCAGTGGCTTGGCTTGAGTGAGGACCTGAGAGTTTGCCTGGGTTTGCTGCCAGCTGCCCTTCTGCAGCCCCCCACCACCCAGTTATATCAACTCATTCTTGGCTTAGCCAGTCACCCCCTTAGTTCTTTAGGCTCCACAGTCAGCTCTGGGCTGGAAGCTGAAGAGGGGAGGGGGAGAAACATCCCTGAGAAAACATACAAACTCCCCAGAGCTTGGTGTGACTGAGATCTGCTTCCTCAGTGCGTGGTGTGATCAAGCTGCTTCCTCATGGCCCCGAAGCAGAATTTGGCTTGTGGCAATTGGAATAGCTCTGAGGAGTTGATCTAGACCAGTGAGATGAACTCAGGATGAGAATGAGAGCTGCTGTCCCCTCTCAGTGCCTCCCACCTTTGGCTGTATGATGCTGGAGCTGCAGGGCCCTTTGTCTGAGGTGCAGTGTCTTCCCTCCAGGTACTGGCATGGAGACAACTTGCCTTTCGATGGGCCCGGAGGGATCCTGGCACACGCCTTCTTCCCCAAAACCCACCGGGAAGGAGACGTTCACTTTGACTATGACGAGACCTGGACGATTGGGAACAGCCTGGGTATGGTACTGTTTCAGGGGAGCTGTGGGTGCTCCAGGATGCTTGGCAGTGAACTTGGAAATGATTCCCTGTGCTGTGAACAGGGATCCTGTAAAACTGAGAGGCAACAACTATTTTTGTGGTGAGCATTGTCATCTCCCACCAGTTAGAAGCCAGCTGTTAGCATTCAGGTCCAGGACCCCAGCTTCCCCATGGACTCCTCCTGTGTGGGGGAGCAAGAGTTTGCTGTTCTGCCCAGCCATGGGCCCTACCACTGGGGAATTGCACCTGGCATTGGCAGGAGTCATTAGAAATGAAATGAGGAAAGGATGAAGGAAAACTGAGGCTCAGGCTCTGTGTGACACCATTGTCTTCCAAAGAACAGCCTCAGTCCCAGTCCCTGCACGCATTGTTCACCATCTCTGCCCTCAAACAAGTCCATAAAGGGAAACCACCCAGGCTCCAGCTCTGTCCCCGTGGCCTGGGAATGCTCTGACCATAAACAACACCACATCCAGTCAAGACTCTTTTTTACATTTTTGCTAATAATAGATCCAAGCTGGTAGCTCTTTGCTTGGGCACTCAGAGTCTGGTGTCACAGTATCTCATGAGATACTGCAGTACTGCCTGGGACCATCTGGAGCAGTGCCCAGTGCATCAGTTTCTGGAAGACTCACCAAAATTAACCCAGGTCAGCTCCGCCTCCTCCTTCCCAATTTATCTACATGGACAAAGAAATAATCAAAAGGCCCAAGTTAACCCCAGGCCTCTCTGGGGATTCCCAAAAATGTTGGCCATGTCAGTGGGCACCCCCAAAGCCTGTGGGTGCCCTACCATGTCAGTGCCAGCTGTAGGCCAGTTTGACTGCGTGGAGCACAGCACTGCTGTGTCTCCAGCCCTGCTCATGCTGACCCAAAACAAGAACCACAAGCACAGGACCTCTTTGCAGAGGGGTTTCTGCTCCTGGGGCAGGGGTGGGCTCTGTTGGTTTTCAGCTTCTGTTGTTGAAGAATTTCCTGCATTCGCCCATAAAACAGTGTTGGGGGCAAACCAGGAACTGAAAGTGGACACCAGTTCCCATCAGAATCCAGCTCTATTCTGTGGCATTCCCCCTTCTCCCCCACTCCCATATCATCCATAAATAACTGTTGCAAAAGCTCTTTGGAGCTAATTGCCATTGAATATGCTGAAAAGAGCTTTACAATATAAACATGGATAAATCCTTGACTCAGGTCTCAGTGAGACAAGGAAATCCTTAGCCTCATTTTACTGATGGGAGAGCACAAGTGTGCCCTGGGGTCACCCCAGAGCCGTGCAGGAAGCAGGGCCCACGTGGAGGACCATGCGTGAGGGACACAGGGATGCTGTGCAGCACAGCTCCTCCAGCCCTGCTGTTGTGCACCTCCCCTGGAGAATCTGACAGCACAGCTCATCTGCCAACACTGGAAAGCAGCAAGTGAGGAGCCTGCCAAGCCAAACAGAAGTGTCTGAAAGTTTGTAATAAATCACTGGCATAGGAATCCCACTCTCTCAGCTGACCTAGCTGTGTTGATTTAATCAGGTCAGTGCTGTGCAGATTCATGGCTTCCAGGTAAAGCTGGCCAGTGGAGGAAGGCAGGGTTCACCTTCCCCTCCACCCTTCCCAGGGGGTCCTCCCCACTGCGTTCTCCCTGCTCCTGGAGCTGAGAAATGACCTGGTCCCCTGCAGCCAGCAGGGAAATCCTGCTTGGAGCATCAAGGCTGGCTGACTCACATCCCTGCTGCTCTCATCACTCGGGCTGCAGCTCAGAAGATTTCTGGTTGAAGGCAAGCGAATGAATATGCTGGGACATAGTGAAATTTACCAGCTTTAGAAAGGACCCTTTGGAAGCTAAACAAAACCTGCCAAACAATACAACACCCTTTCCCTCCCTCTCCTTTTGTAGATGCACCAAGGTCATATATTCCTAAAACATGGTCTCCCATAAATCTGTTAAGTCTGGTGAAGAAGTCTCAGACCTTGACATTAGATAATATTTTATGGATTGATTTCTAAATAAATAAAGTCCCCAGACATGCAATAAATGAGCTCCCTCTGCTGTCTGTGACAATGGCCTTTGGCAAGTGTTAATTCCAGAGTTCTCTCACCAACACCAGTACCTTCCACAGGGGATGTGATCTAAGTGGGACTTGCTAAACTTCAGCCCTAGCCAACAACTGCTTCAAGCTGGGTGGACAAACCAACCTGACCACACCACCTCCTACACCTCAGGTCCAGACTTCCTTCTCTGTGCAAATTTCTCCTTTCCAAAAGTGCATGGAAAATGCTTTTGTGCCTGGTAGCTGATGAGGTGGCAAGAGCCTCTGACAATAGAATTGCAGATTACCAACATGTCCAGGTTAATACCCAAGTGTATGAATCGACTCATGGTGCTTCTGAACCAGTGAACACCATTATTATTTCCTCTGCCTCCTTAGAAAAAAACTCCACAAACATATTTTTGAGCTACACAGGAGATATCTGGGAACAACATAGTTGGAGTAGATTTCTCTTTCTTCCTTTTGGACTCCTACAACATGTCAGTGTCTGGTAACTGGTAGGAACAAGCCCAGGAGGGCAAAGCATGTGAGTAGACAAAAGTATCTTCCATCTTTTCCCTTTGTAGGCACTGACCTCCTGCAAGTGGCTGCCCATGAGTTTGGCCACGTGCTGGGCCTGCAGCACACGGCTGTCTCCAAGTCCCTGATGTCTCCTTTCTACATCTTCCGCTACCCCCTGAGCCTGAGCGAGGATGACAAGCAAGGTATCCAGTACCTGTATGGGAAACCCTCAGCGGATCCTGACCCAACCCCAACCCAGCCAGCAGAGCTGCCCCAGCCAGACCTCGAAACAAATGAGATCACCAACGTGGAGGTGAGTGCAGGCTCCCTTCCCTGACAGCCCGGCTGGGGCTGCCCCGGCAGCAGCCTGAGTTTGTGTCTGCCTCTTCCACCAACACTGCTGAGCCCAGGCCCAGACCCCACGGCGGGCACTGGGATGTGCAGGGAGGCCATCTCTGGGCAGCCGTGCCCAACCCAGAGGGGGCAGCAGCCTGACACAGGGCGTTCCCCTGAGCAGCCAGCCGGGCTCGGGGCTCCGGGTGCCGGCCCTGACGCGCTGTGCCTCGGCAGGCCGCGCAGCCCGACGCCTGCCACACGGCCTTCGACGCCGCAGCCACCATCCGAGGGGAGCTGTTCTTCTTCAGGTCCCGCTACGTGTGGCGGCTCCGTGCTGGGAAGCTGCAGGATGGCTACCCAGCTCTGGCCTCTCGCCACTGGCAGGGCATCCCCAGCTCGGTCGATGCCACCTTCGAGGACCCTCTGGGCAACATCTGGTTTTTCCGAGGTAAGAGCTGGACTGTGATCAGATGGCTCAGAAATCTCAATTACTTAGGGGTAGTGAGGACGCAGCAGGTTCCTGGGACAATAAATCTCCTGGAAATCCTCAGAAGTCCAGTAATCCTTGTTATTTGTTTCCTTAGCTATTTAAACTTTTTATCAGGTATTGAGGACAGAGAACAAGGGTTCACTTTTGTTTTAAACACAGCCACAGTATCCCATTCTCCTTCTCTGGAATGCAAACATTTGTAATTTGCCTCTATCCTGGCAGAGGAGAATGAAAGAAACATTTGCTCCATCTCTCCAGGTGTCATGGGAAGCACTGTGCTAGAAGTGAACCTCAGCAGTTCCCTGGTTGTGCCTGTGGGCCCTGCTCAGGGTGGGGACAGGATTTTTTCTGCTCCTCAGAGACCTGGATGTGGAACTTCCCTAGTACCCCATGGCTTTATGAGTCTACAGGGAGCCTGGGTGCAGAGCCAGGCAACCTCCAGCAAGATTAGGAATGAAACCAGCTCCTGGCCATCTCTGGGGTTCAAGGCCAGCAACAAACCCTGTTTCAGATCCACAGTTTTCTTTAATGCTCTTCCCAAGTGGAGGTTTAATAGGAGGGATGCAGAATGACCTGGGAACTCATTGTGAGTGTGCACACCCCGTCTGCACTCCATGAGACCGAGTACCAAAATCAGAGTACCAGTGGCTCTGCAGGCAGAGCTCCTGCACAAACACATTTCTGAGCACCTGACCTGCACACAAGCACTTACAGTGCTAAAATTGGCAGGCTCCTACAGTGAGTTAAAATGAGATAAGGGGAAAGTATTACATGCCCTAGGCTCATTACAGAGATTCCCATTTTAATCTAATCTGGAACTCTGCTTCCAGTCTCTATATCAACTTGGCAAATTCTTCCTGGTTTCTGCTCCTTTCTAGCCACATGCCCCCTTTGTGCCTGTGCATGCCCACATGATTTCCAGGTGTGGAGATTGCAGGGCAGAGGCTGGTGCCTCCAGCCAAGTCCTTTGTAACTTCCAAAAATAGAGAAAAATGGTGCTGAAATGGACCTTCCTGTCCCTGACCAACACCCACCAGGCTGGACTGAGGTGGGATGTCAATGCATTGACAGCATTTTGGACACACAACAGTGGCAGCATCCATTACACTTGGTGGTGGTTTTGCCTCTCAGGCACAGCTTCCCGTGGGAGCTCTGCCAAGGCACCAGTTGCACAGTTCACTGCCAAGTTATCAGAGTTTTTGACCCCTTGTTTCCCTTTTCTGTCTCCTCAATAGATTCTCAGTACTGGATTTATGATGGCGAGAGACGGGTATCTGGTCCCACCCCAATCGTGGAGCTGGGCCTCCCTGCATCCCCTGTGCAGGCAGCTCTGGTGTGGGGAGCTGAGAAGAACAAGATCTACATCTTCAGTGGAGGCAACTACTGGCGCTTCAACCCCCAGAGGCGCCAGGTGGACAACATCTACCCCCGGGCCATGGCCGACTGGCGCGGCGTCCCGCCGGAGATCGACGCCGCTTTCCAGGATGAGTTTGGTCAGTGCAGGAGCGTGGCCTGCTCTGCCTGACAGCACTGCCCAGCTGGAAGAGCTGGGCAGATTTATACATGTGGTAGTAGTGGACATTGCCCAACTACAACACATTCCATACAGGGTAGAGGGGCAGTTCCTTCCAGTGGGTAGAGAATTGAGAAGTTGTTTCATTCCCATTAATTGCAGCAATTGATATGTAAGTGTATGATAGAGGGAAGTCAAATATCTGACCAAGTAATGGTCACAGAGTCCTGCCCACGTCTTACTGCTCCTGCCAAAGGAAGTGATGAGAAGACAACAGAAACACTCCCCACATTCCTACCCGGGGAGCTGAACAAAGAACAGGCTGCTTTTGGTATTGACCAGTCCTCCCCAGTGTGCTCCATGCTGAAAACAGTAGGGCAGTGCCACAGAAACACTGGGGACAGTCAGGCTGTTAGGGATGACAGGTGTGGCAAGTGCCTCTTTCCTCTCTAAGGATGAAGTGAAATGACTCCCCACTGCTTCCAGAACCTAAATTCCAGGGCAGTTTGCCCACAGGAACAGATGCTCTGAGCAGGTCTTCACAAGTTCCCTGTCCCTGTCCTAGAAATCCCCTGCCCTCACAGGGCTGGGTCACTACAAGCATACAGCATATTTAAACCCACCAGGAAAATAAAATCATATCCATCCTGTTTACTGTCCAAAAAGCAAAACTTGATTTTTTATTGAAACTAAAACAGTGTGAAAGAAAAGCGACTACCACAAGTAAAATCTCCTGCCTCTTCCAGCTCTCTTTCAGTACCGTATGTGTTGCAGAGTGACAGCTGAACAAAATGCTGGCAAAGAGCTCTGAGCCACATGAATGCTGCCTCTTCTAAACCTTCCTCTCTCACCCACAGGTTTTGCCTATTTCCTGAGAGGCCGAGATTATTGGAAGTTTGATCCGGTCCAGGTGAAAGTGCTGGAGGGCTACCCACGCCAGATCAGCCAGGACTTCTTCAGCTGCACACCCTCCTCCAACTCCTTCAGATGAGGGGCATGCTCTGTCCTCCACACTCCCCTGTCATCTCCCTTTACCTCCAGCAGCCACACAGAGGGTTCCCTCTGCCATTCCTGGCTTCCCTCCAGGCTCAGCATCTGACACAACAGGTGTCTGTCACAAGTGACAAAGTTTGCTCCTCTCCAGTTCCAGCAGCCCCAGCTTCAGCTGCTATCAATGTAAAAGCAGCTGCCACGTTCATTACAGGCAAGGGAGGCCACTCTCCTCTAGCAACAGCATCCCAAAAGCCACCAGGCCAGCCTGGAATAGGATCATGCTCTCATAACTAATCAGAACCCCATCCTGTAGAACCGATCCACGGCATTTCCTATGTTTACATAACTCACTACGGCAGCCCTTTGCTGCTGCAGACGCTGGCCAAGGAGGAATGACCCCCCAGCCCGGGGCTTTGAAGGACACCGACCCTACCTGCAGAGGAGGAGAACTGCGACGTGCGGCTGCTGCCAGAGCCACTCCGCCGGGGCAGCCGTGCCGACTGCCAGGGCCTGCCGCAGCCCGAGCCCGGCTTGACGTGTATCCCTAGCATGCGTTAGGATTTTGTACCGATCTGTACATAGACAAGGGGCCCCTCCCTCGCTCCCTCCCCGGTGCTGGGTGCCAGTGCTGGACACTGCCCCGCGCTCATCCCGCCGAGGTTCCCATCCCGGGATGCTCAGATGCACTGATCGCTCTCGAACCGCCGTTCCTGGCTCGGGCTGGCAGCGCACAGCCGCCGTGCCTGCCCAGCCTTAGGCCAAACACCCGGGGCTGCGAACAGCCTCTTCCCTTCCCACCTCCCAGCGCGGCCCGGCCGGCAGCACGGCGCTGGGGACGCTGCCGTGCCCCGGCACACCCGCAGCCGCGGCGCCCCGTGTGTATTTATGTTCCGCCCCGCCACAATAAAACCCGCCTCTTTTCTACATCCTTTTCGGCTCCTTTCTACATCCTGCGCTCGGCCGCGCCTCGTGCGCCCCGCCCGCCGCATGCGCGCAGCGGGCCCGCGCTAGGCCGCGCTCCGCCCGCCGCCGCCGCCGGGCCGCGCTCCGCTCCCCGGGCGCCGCCGCCCCGCCCGCCGCCGCGATGATGATGATGGCGCTGAGCAAGACCTTCGGGCAGAAGCCCGTCAAGTTCCAGCTGGAGGAGGACGGCGAGTTCTACATGATCGGCTCCGAGGTGCGGCCCGGGCAGGGCCGGGCCGGGGGTGCGGGGGGCTGCGCTCGGGGCGAGCAAGGGGCGGAGGAGCGCCCTGGCGTGGGGGGAGCGGCGCCGCGGCTCCGCTCTGCCCCGCGGCTCCGCTCTGCCCCGCGGCTCCGCTCTGCCCCGCGGCTCCGCTCTGCCCCGCGGCTCCGCTCTGCCCCGCGGGGCGCTGCCGAGGGCCTCAGCCGTGCTGGGGACGGGACGGACCAGCGCTCCCAGAAGGGCGGCCCCTGGGGACCCGCGCGGGTACGCGGGGAGCGGATCCTCCCCGATCGCAGCCTGAGACCCCGCTCCTGATCACCGGCAATAATTTCTGTACGCAGTTGTTGAGGGGTTGGGGTTGTTTCACAGCTGCGGGGCAGCGAACCCCACAGCTGGGCCTCTGGGCTCGGGACCAGCACCAACACCAGCCATGCAGCTCCTTCTGCCTTGTGCACAGTCTGGTCAGCAAACAGGGCAGGCAGAGGCTCCGCACCCCGTGTCTGCTGGCGCTGTGTTCCGTGCTGAGAGGGTGTTGAAGCCTTCCTGACAAAGAGCCTTATTCAAGCAGAAACACTGGCCCTTTAGCACCAGGGAAACAGCTGAAAACAGGAAAAAATGTTACAGCCCCCAATTTGATGCAGGAAAGGGACTGTTGGCTAAGTTTCACTGCCAGCTCTGTAGGTTGAGCAGGGACTGAACACCCCTCGCTCTCTCATGTGAAATGTAGAGTTTGAAAGCAAACTGTACCTACAGTCAGCTGAGCTGTGAGACTGCCGTACCAAGTACATGGAGAAGAAAATGGGTTGTTTTTTTTATCTACCATTAATTTCTGTCTGTGGATGAGCACTGTAGAGTGAAAAATACAGCTAAAAACAAAGATCAAAAAAGGGTTTTCTCAAACAAGGAATTAAAACCTTGTTGTGTGGCAGTCTGCCCGTGTCCTGGCAGTCTAAAAATTTGATTTCAGAGTCTAGAAATAGTTGTGTTGTTCAGCAAGGCCTGCTGTAGCTTTCAGCACAGGTGAGGATCTTATGCCAGGAAGAACAGAACTGCTTTACGGATGGTAAGTAAATCTGAAAGAGGACTATTGGCAGCAATCACATTTTTGATATTCAAAGGCTTTAAAACAAAATACAAATCTCTGGGCATTTGCTGTAGTCACATAATGTCTAGATGATGAGGAGGCTCAAAGTGAAAAATAATGTGTTAGAGAGCTGGGTTTCTGGTTTAGTTTAATTCCAACTGAGCGTTGCACATTGATATGGAAACTGAAGTAAAGAAGGTGCAGGTTGTTCAAAAATACATGCAAATGAATGGAGTATTTTCCTATTAAATTTCCTATTATCAGTAGATGGGAGTTATTTTGGATCTAGTGAAGTAAGATAGCACCAGTGAAATGAATGCTGATAAAAATTCTGTTTTCTGTGTTGCCAGAAAAATCGTGGTGCTATTTGATGCCAGACACAACAAAAAAACCCACCAGAAACACCCTCTTAAGAGGTCCTTATCATTACAGAGAGGTGCATTTCTTCCAGCCTCTGCTGTGACTCTCCTAAATGGAATACCAGGCCACGTGTCCACTTCTCTTCTTGCAGGTGGGGAACTACTTGCGCATGTTTCGGGGCTCCCTGTACAAGAGGTACCCCTCGCTCTGGAGGCGCCTGGCCACTGTGGAAGAAAGGAAGAAGATTGTGGCCTCTTCACATGGTGAGGAGATGAGTAAACATTCCCAGAAATGTTTATTGAAAATTTTGCCTTGAAAAACTGTTCCCAGTGATTCAGAAGCTTGTGCATCTTGAGGGCTGTGTGAATCACTTCAGACTGCCCCAGTGATGGAACACCCTGCAACAGTGGCACTGGTGGCTCCTGGTTCAGCCTGGCAAGAAATAGCACCTGGTCAAAAACATTCTGAAATGGAAACATCCATCATGGAATTCCTGGGGTTGGCTACGTTCATCACAAAGCAAAAGCCAAATCTCCAAATCAATACCATATTTCAGAAGAGATTTTTTTTGTAGACTAAGAGGGGTGTCTTTGTCTCTCTCATCAAATAGGCAGGAGTGTTGCAAGGATGCCCTATTGAAGATGTGCATCTTTGCTGAACTTTGCTTCTTGCAGGGACTGGATGTTTGTGCCTGCCAGAATTTGTGGTGTGTTGCTACTGATGTGACTGCTACAGGGAGAATATTGACATTGTTTTTGTTGAGGGACTAATAGCAAGCAGCTAAATTTCTTAGTGATATGATTCTTGTATGTTCTGTAGACTAAAGCATAATAAAAAGAACGGTTTACTCTGGGCTTATGTCTCTTTCCTCCAGCTATCCTGCTGACCTCTTGCTTTCTTTTTCCCCCAACAGAAAATCAGCGGTCTCACAGTCCTCGAAGATGTAAGTCTCATCTGTGTGTTATTCTTAGCTGTGCTAGAGGAAGAATGTCCACTGTGACCTTTGGTGCTATTGCAATAATATTAATGTCTAATCCTCTTCCTCTGATCTCTGTCTGTGGTCACCCTAATTGTGCCTCCCAATCCCATGGCTAACTCTCCTTTCTCAGAACCTTAGCAGGACTCTCCACTGCAGATGGTCTCTGTCATTCAGCAAGAGCGGAGGCCTCTCCCCTTTCCCCAAGTCTTTAACAGCTTTTCTATCAGTCCTTGCATCTCCTGTTCCAACCTTTAAGTTCACTGAGCATTGTTTTCTGGGCCTTGTAATTATCTGCAAGAAGATGAAGCCCAAAGCACACTTGTATCTCTGTGTTAGTCCCTCCTGCAGAGACGGAGAGGGTTTGTCACTATGTAGCCTGTTAATGCTACAGTATGCGTAACCCTTTTCTGAATTAATTATTGCCATCTTTCCTGGTAATAGATCATGGCTACACAACATTAGCCACTAGTGTGACACTGCTAAAGGCCTCTGAAGTGGAAGAGATCTTGGATGGAAATGATGAGAAGTACAAGGCAGTGTCTATCAGCACAGAACCTCCTACATACCTCAGGTAAGCAGTGTTGGTGAGGCCGAGCTCAGAACGGAGCTGCTTGGAAGATGTGAGCAGGGGCAGGAAGCACGAGGAGTTCCATAAGCCCAGGCCATTGTGCAGGGCTTGTTTGCCAGTCTGCATTAAGTATTTGCAGTGCTGGGCAAATGGGGAGCTCCAGAGTGTAAGGATTGGGTTACTGCCCACATAAAACAGGAAGAAAAATCCAAGTATTTGTTGATACAACTTTTGCAATTACTGCATTCCATCTGTAACAGATGTTTTACAGAATGCTCTCTGCACATACTGCCTTTTGGAGACCTTGCATTTCTCAGCAGTCCTTCTGTAAAGTATAGACAGAAAATCCAAATATGAATCTAGTATTTATAAAGGTGCACCTGGATTCATATCTGATGGATATTTACGAGCTGGAAAATGGCTTTCCAAGAGGCTGATGTGGAACATGAGTTCCTGGTGGAACAGTAATGTTGATGGTCCCAGAATAAAATAGCAGGAACTCGTACTACACTTAAAAGTTTAAAGATACACCATTCCTTGAGTAGCAGCAGTGTGGCTGAGGGCCTACAGGTTAACATCCAGTCTCCTTCAGAGAACAGAAGGCAAAGAGGAACAACCAGTGGGTGCCAACCCTGCCCAACAGCTCTCATCACCTGGACGCCGTGCCGTGCTCAACAACAATCAACAGGAACCGCATGGGCAGGGACAAGAAGAGAACATTCCCTCTGTGGTAAGACAGCTTCCTGCTTCTGCAGAGTGGGAATAGTTACCAAAATGGCATGCTGCCAGGGTAGTACTGATGAGTTCATGTAATGCTGTGATTCATCCTCAGCTGCCAAAAAACCTGCTAGGAGGTTTTTAGTTAAATTGTGTGTCCTGAGGCTCAATGTTACAGTGGCCATCCATGGCTCAGCGTGGAGGCTTTTCTTTTGTCAGGAAAATGGTTCATTCTTTTCCTGAGGAGTTCCTTCTACTTCTTGCTGATTTGCTGAGCAGTTGTCATTTGAGAAGCCTGCAGACCTTCTTTTTGAAGGACAGGCTGCTTCTCACTCACACGTACCAGTAACTTTGATCTAGTTTGTTTAGTGGAAAATGCTGCTGAAGCTCATGACTAATGTTTTTTCCATTATAAAACTTAAGGCAGCCAAGATAAATCTAATCCTAGAAAACTTCCTTGTTTTATTTGCAGGAATGTGTTCTGATAGATGAAATAAAAGGTGATAAACTGGTATTATTAACAGCCCTGTAAGTTGCATTGAGGAGTCTGATCAGGGAGCTGAAGTGTGGAGATTGCTTCCAACAAATGTTGCCTTCTCTCTGTGGATGCCAGATGTGTCATGTGCTTGTTGCATATACTGTGTTGTTGCTCTCCACTTTAGCTTTGATGACCATGACCCAGCAGTGATCCATGAGAATGCATCCCAGCCAGAGGTTCTGGTTCCAATCAGGCTTGATATGGAAATTGATGGGCAGAAACTCCGAGATGCATTTACGTGGAACATGAATGGTATGTAGCAAGGAGAGTTTCCTGAGACTGGAGAGGTAAAGTTGTGTCCATCACCAAATGTCCTTGCTCCATACAGACAAAGCTTCAAAGCCCTCCCACTCAGGACTGTATTATGTGCTTGCATCTCTTAGCAAATGCTCTGCTACTTCCATGGGTTGAAGTCATTCCTGATCATGTGTAGTCTGAAGAGTTTAACTGACAGATTTTCCTGAACCAGTTCATCAGCTCAGTGGTCTGAGAGTACTCTGTTAGCTGAGGCTGATGGCTGTGGCTTCTGTGGCCACACTGTCTGGATACCATGGAGGGGGTAAAGAAGGCTCTAAGTCCCTGTATCAGTGTGTCTGCCCTTACAGACCTGGCACAAAACACCCTTTTAAAAGCAAAAGGTAATGCATTTGGGATCCCCTTTGTCACCTTGCCCTGTAGGATTTTGTGTGTTTTGTAAGTGGCAGACATTAAATATTCTAAGGAAGTTTACAGTGTTCATTCTTGTTCTGTAACAGAAAAACTGATGACCCCAGAAATGTTCTCTGAGATTCTTTGTGATGACCTGGATTTGAATCCTCTGACCTTTGTCCCTGCTATTGCATCTGCCATCCGACAGCAGATCGAGTCGTACCCGACTGACAGCATCCTAGAGGATCAGTCAGACCAACGAGTTATTATTAAGGTAATACAGGAAGGCAGCAGAATGAGAGCTGAACCATTTGGGTTTCTTCAGGTTATGGGGGACTAAGAGCACAAAAGCTTCCCCCAGAGCAAAAGAGCTCTTAATTCCAGTCCTCCAACCAGATTCCCCTTTGTCCTATGTATTGAGAACAGAAACAAGGTGACAGATGAATAAACATCCATGTGCTCAGGCTCTGAGATGGTGAAATAGTTCAGTTAAAGCATTGCCATTTTCCTTTGGAAGAGCTGAGCCTTGGTGAGCAATGCTGAATTGTCTTCGTGCTACTGAAATGAAGAATTCCGTTAGGAACTCTGCAGATTGAACTAAGAGTTCCTGCTCTGTTCTCTTCAGCCTCTGCCTCGTCAGTTCAGTCACCTTGGACAAACCTTGGTGAATGTCAAACAAATAACCTGTTTCTTCCCTTCTCTCCAGCTGAACATCCATGTAGGAAACATCTCCCTCGTAGACCAGTTTGAGTGGGACATGTCAGAGAAGGAGAACTCACCAGAGAAGTTTGCCTTGAAGCTGTGCTCAGAGCTTGGCCTGGGAGGGGAGTTTGTCACGACTATTGCCTACAGCATCCGGGGACAGCTGAGCTGGCACCAGAAGACCTATGCCTTCAGGTACTGAGCTGCACCTCCTTGTCTGGCTCTGGGGGTCTTTGTACTTCATGGGCATTTGCATCAATGGATCTTAAAACAGCTGACCTGATTAGGAAGATTTTGTTTGAAATTAGTCCTTATGGCTTGCACCCATTCTGTCCATCTTAAAAATTTTTTGTGCTTGTGCGTAAATATATTTTCCTGATGGGTCTAATACATTTCAGGACCAAATATTGATGAAATGTCATCTTCTGTTGACAGAATTAATTTACAGGGATAGTCCCTCTTCTAATGTAAGATCTTGATGAGCCCCAGATACATTTTTGTTTTGTTAGTTTTGCCTAACTCGGGCCATCCACTGTTTCAAGCTTTGGACTGATAAAAACTGTGCCTCTCTACCCAGACTGATGTTAGAGGTGCGTTGATCATAGGCCCTTCTCACAGCTGGAATACAGCATTGTCAGGTTACATTAGTCAGCCTTGTAATTTTTCTCCTAAATGGCTTCCAGTTGTGCTGTGCAGCATTCTGTGGTGAGTTCCTGCACTGATGTTATCCACAGCACAGTGCTGAGTCTGCAGCTGTAACAGTCCTTTAATGTACACTCGGAGGTTTTGTGACCTCAGGTCATGGTGACAGTTGGGGAAGTTTAAGAGTTCAGCAAATGCTGTGTTTGCAGAGGAGGGAATGGCACTGTTGACACCAGTTTTGTAGGGGTCGAGTCAAGGAAGCAGCCAGGGAAATGTGCCCAGCCCTGTCCTACCTCAGGCAGAGGACAGGGACTAGTTGGAGTGGGAGTAAGCAAAGAGGAGCTGGAGACTGTGGGGAAGCTGGCTGCTGCCATGAGCTCTACTCCTTCTTCCTGCTCCATCCAAAGGGTTCCTGTCTGGTCAGCTTTCTATGAGAAATAGACCCTGATCTGCTCTGTGCAAGTTATTCTTGCACTGGTCTCACTCTGCTTCCTCTGGGTATAGTTCTTATCCTGCCAGTCTTTCACAGCAACTGCCTGATTCTAAAGTGATCCTTAGAGTGGTTCATATTAGAAAATGGAAAGGGACCCTTTAGCACATGTGAATCAAACTCTGAATTAAATTGTTAGAGTGTGTGTCCATCCTGCTGATGTCCCTTGGAAGGTGGGAGGTGGCTTCTACCTGTTCCTCCATAACCATGGACTGATACTTGCAGTTTTGGCTTGGGACTACATCCAGCAACACCAACAACAAAGCAGTGGGGTGGGCATTCCTGAGAAGTGATGGGAACTTGCAGGGTGGTGGATGAGAGCCTGACACATGTGGTGCTGCAGCAGTGTCTGCATTGTGGCCTGCAGTGAAGTGTCTGTCCCTCCTGCCTGTGCTCTCCGTGTACTGTAGATATCCAAGAAAGCAATCTGTGTTTGTGTTGACTCTTGGGACTAGGGTTCATTTCTCCCTTTGCTTCTGCTCAGTTGCTGGAACTTGCAGCAAGTAAAGTTTTAGTCAGTACTGCCCAGGCTTGTGTTAATGCCAGCTTTACACTATTGTCTCCAAAAACATATGTTGGGCCATGGTACCAAAGGGTGCTTCCTCTTAGGGGTAGTTCAGACAGGCAGATTTCAGGCCTTCCTTGCACTGTGGCAGTATTGCAAGAGGGAGAACAAAAAACTAAAAAAGGAACCCCACCAGAACAAAGCACATAGACATGAACTGTTCAGAGAGAAAAAAAACACCTAATTGAAACCTCATTTTTTTCATCATAGTACAAACATATCCTCCTCTTCCCTTTTTTCTTCTAGCAAAGGAGTACATTTGAAACCTTACAGTGATTAATAATATTTGGGTTCTGTGGTTGGTTAGTTCCTGAATTTCCAAACCACAGGAGTGGTGGTTGCTTCAGCATCATTCCATTGATGTAAGGAAAGGGTCTGCTTTAGATGTATCAAAAAAACTTTAATATCTCAAGGGACTTGGGGTTTGAGAAGTCATGTGCCTCTTAATCATCTGAGGGAGAGGTGAAACTGTCTTTTAGTTGATGAAAGCCAGGGCACTTTTTTCAGCTGGGCTGCTCTGTGCAAAACAAGGAGAGCCTGAAGTCCAGTGGCAGGGCAGGACTGGAGCAGACAGCTAACTGCTGCCTGTGGGCTTTTTGGGGGCAGGGTGGGCTGCGATGTTCCCTCCTGTGTGCTGAGTGTTTCTGGTGGCAGCACACAGCACCTCACAGCCAGTTTTGCCTTTGAGAGCTGAGTGATGGCACAAGTTCTCCCACACCAAATCCACGTGCCTGAGGAGTCACCTTTCCAAAAGATGATGGCTCCCTGCTTTGTTGGTGTGCCCCTGACACTTCTGCCAGAGGCCAGGAGCCTGAGCAGAGGCAGTGCCTTGCTCCTCTGGGATCCCTGAACCTGGCAGTGCCTTTCAGCCATTCTGGCAGCAACACTTTCCTCCTCATCAGGAAAAAACAGCAGAGGAGGAGCTGTCTTACTGTAGAGGTTGGGAGATGAGGAAGGATTTTTCAGTTTCTCTCTGATTCTTTGCTAAAGAAATGCCGTGTCTGAGTTGCTTTGCAGTTAGGTTATGCATGAGTCCAGCTTTCCATCCCCTATTTAATTCGGTGAATGCTCAGTGTTAAGCATAGTGAGGTAGAGATCATGCTATCACTAACAAAACCCCAATTAATATCTAATTTCGCCTGGAATGTGTGGCATTCTGGGACTAAGATGAAATTCCTGGGTTTGAGTGTTGTTTAGTGGATGTCAGCAGTACTAAAAGTACATTTGATTAAAGCTTCCTCCCTGGATCAGATACCAAAGGCTCTGGATTAATTTTTCATGGTAGCATTACTTTGAAGACTTGTTATTTTAGGTTATTAGCTTTGATGCAGATGTTGTGTGTTCCCATGATGATTTGAGTTCTTTCCTGAGGGAATGAGAGAGCTGCCTGTGAGTGCTGAAATCCTGTGTAGGGGTGCACGTCCCTGGGGAGGGGGCTGGATGTGTGTGCACACCTGTCCCAGGGCTTCTCTCACACACACACTTCTGCAGCTCAGGCTGAGCCACTTCTGAGAATTCAAAGCAAACATTTACATTCCGAGGCTCCTCTATATTTATGCTGGGCTTCCGGCTCCACTGTCAATATTTGGGAAGCTACTCTTGGTCAATTCCTGTTGACTTTTACTGAAAAGCAGCTAGTGAAGCAGTAAATATTTTGTGCATGTGATAATACAGCTGGTCAGGGCAGAGGAATCTCTGAGGAACAGATCTTGTGATTTGGGGCACAGCCTGGTGTTTAATTGCTTGTTAGCCACAGCAGATCCTAAAAGACTGCTCTTTCCAGTGTCAGTCTCCCAAGAAAGACAGATTTTTGCTAGGGAAGAGCTGTCAAGGGTGTGCTAGGCAAACTGCAACTAGGGAGTGAGAGCTGCAGAAGAGCCAGGCTGGACAGGGAGCCCTGGGAACAGTCCTGGAACAGGACTGGAACAGAACAGCCAGGCTGGACAGGGAGCCCTGGGAACAGTCCCAGCTCCTGGGCTGCCCTGGGAGAAACGCTCCCAGGACTGATGGACTGGGAGGAGCTGTGCCTTTTGGGGTTGAACCCTGCCTGCCAGGGATGTGACAGCCTCCGTGGGAAAGAATTGCAGGTCCAGCACAAATCCCCCTTCAGTGCTGGCTGGATGGGTGTAGCTGCTTTCCCAGAAACTTCAGGTTCCACAAGGGTGTAAGCAGGAGCCTGCCTGTGGTGAACTTCAGGGACCCATGCTGTACTAAACAGAGCGAGGAAGGAATGCTGAAGCCTGAGCCACTGTAAATGCTGCTCTGTTGTCCCTGTGCTTGTCCCTGGGCTGGTGACCCAGAGGAGTGCTCTGGGCCCACTGATGGATGTTGCTTTGTTGCCCTGTGCCCTGCCCTGCAGCGAGAACCCTTTGCCCACTGTGGAGATCGCAATTCGCAACACGGGCGACGCTGACCAGTGGTGCCCTCTCCTGGAAACCCTCACAGACGCTGAGATGGAGAAGAAGATCAGAGACCAGGATAGAAACACAAGGTACTGCCACTACTTTGGACAGTTCTCTTGGCATGTCCCTTGACAGAAGCTCCAAGCTTTGATGTTTATCTTTCCCTGCTGAGAGCTAACTGTCAGCATGTCAGCCTTGCTCACAACAAGAAGCTTTAGCTTCAGGGTATTCAGCTGTCATCACCTTCCTCTCCAAACACTGAAATGTCCCCTCCACCATCTCCTGCTTGCAGGAAGTTTCCCCTTTTTTTAGCCCATTTTTTTCTTTTCCTTGGGCTTTTTGCTTGTCGAGGGAAGTTGTTTGTATATAGGAAGGCATGAATCAAACATATTGGAGTTTCATGCACTGTCATGCTCCCTAGAATCCTGCCACAAAGCTTCCTTTTATGTAGTGTAAAGTTCAGTTTGATGTAACAATGGGCAAACATCTGAGTGATGCCAACCTGAGCACTGTGTGGTTCCAGGAGCAGCTCTGCCCACCAGGGACCTGCTAAGTGATGTTTGTCAAGCAGTTGAGAGCTTGCACCTACTTGATGAAATTCTTCCTGGCAGATATGAAGGATAGCTAGTATCTCTCCAAAAGATACATTATGGAAACAGTAAATATACTGGCTCAGCTCTTTCCCAGGATGTTTTTTTAACTGCTTTTTAGCAGTAGCACAGTGTATCAGCTATGGCTGACTGAAGAGTTTACAGTAACAGTCTGTTCAATCCAAGTTAATGACAAGAAGTGCCCAAACAGCTGTTGGTGAAAATAGTGTCTTTGCTTTATCAACAGGGGCACTCTCAGGTGACTGAGGAGCTCTGGCTAGGAATAAACCTGTCTACAAAGTTGACAAAGCTGTGGCAGCCTCCCCAGAAGCATGGGTTTTGGTCAGACCTCCCATGTGTGTAACATGCACTCACTGTGGCTCTCTCTCTCTCTCCCTTAGGCGCATGAGACGTTTGGCCAATACTGCTCCAGCCTGGTAACCTTCCTGTTGTGACACTGGTGCTCTTCCTACAGACTTTATCCCTGTTCCTCCCCCCACATGGATCTAGAATTGGCAGGGGTCTTTCTGTCTCTGAAGGGGACACACATTCCACTTGCCATGAGTTCCCAGTACTGCTGACTCTGCCCCCACCCCTCCACCCCAATGCCACGTCCCGAGAGCGCTGTGTGAGCAGCGTGACCTAGCTGAGACCTGTGGCAGGTGCTGGAGCCCTTATTTACCTGTGTGTGGACAGTGTAAAGATTCTTTTCTATAGGTGCAATGTGCACTCCTAGGACAACTTTTTAAATAAAAGGAATGCATACAATATAGGTTGAATTCAGTAAGTTTGCATGAACAGTGAATCTCACCAGGTTTTTTGCTGTTCTGGTAACTGAGCAGTCCCAGGGCCTAATATTAATGCTTTTGGGTATAGTGCTGAACACTCACATGCATTCAGTTTTCCTGGGTGCTTTACTTCAACAGGTACAACAGCCCAAAACCTTTTGGTGCAGGGGAAAGTGAGAAAGATTGAGAACTAGAAGTAGCAAACACTCTAAGGATTGGTCTGCTACCAGACTTGGCACAGTCTGTAATGACCTCAGGGAGATGTTCAGCTGGTTTACTCAACAAGGTAGAACAGTTTAACTGAAATCACAGACTTAAGAGTAATTTCTGTCAGATGTCAGCCTGGTGTGTGGTCAACCCTGTTTTCTCTGAAGGCTGCACCTGGAAAAAGCAGTCTCTGCACTGGTACAGCAGGTGAGGCCTCCAGTCACTGAGACTGAAGCTTCTCTGCAGCCAGTGCCTTTGCTGGGGTCAGTGAGCACAAAACACTGCCAGCTGCAGTGCACAGAGCACTCAAAGCAAAGTGGGTGTCATGAATGCCCTTAGCTCTGCAGTGTTAGGATTTTGCAACTCAAGAAGCAATCTGTCTTTCTATAGGGAGTTTAAAACCAAAATCCATTGAAGTGAGATTTAAAGAAAAATCCAAGCTTGCTTACAAACTAATTAGACTCTATCTTGCTCTTGAGGTACCCCATCTCTTTGATAGAGTTCCTACCATTCACTGCCAGAACTGATGAGTGTTGCAAGCAAGGCAGATTTTGCTGGCAGCCTGACAGTTATGTTCAGGCCTTTATGATAAAGCCATAGGTTTTATGATCCTTGCTGATCCACCCACCCTGCTAGCACAGTCAAAAAACACTTTCTGGCCTTTATTTATCATGTTTAGACTTGAGTAATAACAGAGACAGTTCTGATTCTTGGGTGGGAGGGAACTTTTTCCAGATGTTAGTCTGCAGAAACTGAAAACTTGCAATTTAGTAATAATATTATTCAGTCTTATCCTAGGCTCCTGTGCCAGAGTGGTACTCAATGCATTACTTCGTATTAGAGAGGTTGAAAGGTTATTTGAGCAAGTAAGACAAACCCTGGGATTGCTGCTGCATCTTAGTCTCCCATATAAAACATGTTTTAGCTCATGGACATAAAACTCCAAGCCTTCTTGAGAGCACTTCAGCCTTCCTTTGTTATGTGACTGGGGACTTCTGCCAGCAGCCTCTTCAGGGAATTCAATTAAAATACACGTGAAACTGCTGTAGCCTTAAATTAGCATCTACGGTGCAGTTTTTTTAATTGCTGTGAAGTTTGTGATTACTAATCCTCAAATTCACAATGAGCTGCAGGCATACAAGGACTGCAGCACCTCTCTGCTTCTCAAAGCCTGAGAGGTTGTACAAATTTGTCCCTCAAAGCAGCCAGGGACAAAGCAGGACAGTCAAGGGACCAAGTCCAGAAAGATGGGAACTTCAGCCAGCTTTCTTTGTGTAGCATTAGGACTACTGGGAAACAGCCAGGAACAGCTTTCTTGCTGTATAGTTACAATTCCTTGGGTTAATCTGGTACCCCACCTAAAAACATAGCCCAACTTTTACAGTTCAAAGACCCATCTCAGGCACTTTACAACAGAACATCTGGAGACTTCAAAGACAAACTCCTTCTAGGGACTGAAACCCCAGCTCTGTTACCATTAGCCCTTAGTACCACTGCATCTTCTAGAATAAATTACCACCAGTACAGATCTCTCATACTCTTGGCAAAGGGAAGCATAAGTGCAGCAAGAGTTTGTTCAAATGAGGTCTGATTTTTGATAAAGTGATTGGAAGACCACAGGAGAGGGGGAGTTGGTGTGTGTGTGGGGGGGGTTGTGTGCTCAATCAGGTGCTGGTTAGTCCCATTTCATAGTGTGGGGTGGTTTGCAGGTCTGAGCAGCCAGCACTGTTAGGAGTGAGCTTCTGTAAGATACAATGTGTGCAGACTGCTCTGAGGTCGGGTACAAGCACTGTGGGTACTGTGTTAGCAAGATCCATTTCATACAGGTGTCAGGGTAGGGACAAGTTTATTTCATTTTCCCCTGAAACTCAGATGTTTAAGTTTCAGAACTAAAAAATTCAACAAGAGTGGAATTACACTACAGGTGCAGAGAGTCTTTATTGCCAGTGTCAAGTGCTGCTTCCAGCCACTGCCTGGATCAAGTGAACAGCTCAGTCCATTTGTCCTTTCCCAGGCACCCCTTTATCAAATTAGACATCCCCCACATTCCTTCTCATGCTCTGCAGCCCTGCTGAGAGAAGAGGGGAAGGACATCTTCCAGCTAGCCTGACCTTTGCCTTGCCCACTATAAAAGAAAATCCCAAACCTGGCAGTTTTGAGCAAATTCCTGATTAATTGCTGCCTCTGCCCCTGGCACAAATGGACACACAACTGAAAAATAAAGACTTTAATGTAAAGACTCTTTGGAAACAACCACTAGAAAAGGAGTGGGGGACTAAAAGGAAAGGCTGAGCTGCATTCTACCATGGTACAGAACTACTTCACTGAAAGCCCACAAAGAGGTCTCACGAGAGTGAGGACCAGGTGCATCTCTGTACAGAGGGCAAGAGTGACCTGGCACACAGCAAGTCATTGACAGCAGAAGGAGGAACTGGTTTAACACCCCATTTGATACTTACTCCACACCAGGGAACTGAGGAGCCATCACAGCTTCAGCCCTGTCCCTAGAACACCTCTGTAAGCATTCAGGAGTTCTTGTGTGCAAAGCTCTGTGGATCCACTTTGTACAAGGGGAAGATGGGTTACCCACACAAACAGCAACACACTACACATCGGAATGGCAACTGGTGTTATTCCAGTAGGATCTCTGGGCCACAGCCAAAGTCCAGCCAGAAGGGAGGAATCTGGCCTCATGAAGAAGTCCCCCATGCTACTGTGGACGCTGCTGCTCATTCTGGTCTTGGTCTCTAGGCTGGTGTTCTGGACGATCCTCAGGGAGAGGGTTGTAATTGGGATCCTCTTCAGGTGTGTCAAAAACCATCTTCCTGGCAAGGGACATGCCCATCCCAGCAGGAAGGCAGGTTAGGAAGCTGAGCTGAGGATGAGAAACCCCCAGCCCTCCTAGGAACACCCTGGCCCTCTGTGGGGCTTGGCTGTCAGCCACTGGCCCACTGCACCATCACCAACTACTCTTTTGCTCAGCTCAACACACAGTGATGGCAGTACCTCCTTCCTTGATCAGCAGGTCAGATTTCATTGTCAGTGCACAAAGCAGAACATATTCTGCTTTCTTAAACTACAAAAATACATCAGAAAAAAATCCTGCCTCCATCTAGTATTGCCACAAGCAGTAAGCAGACTCTAGTTCTACTAGTAAAGCTGAAGGTAGCAGCAGCTGCTGTATGGGCCCTGTACTTGTATATAACGTGCAAATAATGCAGCAATCCATGACCTGTGGAGCTGAGGTGCTGTCAGCAGGCAGTTGCGTCTTACGGTCACAGTTTGCTATGGAAGTGATTGGGTTGGAAAAGCCCACAGTAAAGCCCACAAAGAATCAATTTGACTTACAGAAAGCTAGGAGTTAACAGCAACTTCTTTCCTCCAGGCTGATTGGGGAAAACATCTTCCAAGAAATAATAGATATGACCCACTGCAATCCCTGGGGAGAGATGCCACCAAGGTCAGGTACAGCTGTGACTCCTTTGCCAGCTGAACCAGAGCTGCTGGGCAAAACTCTAAAAACCCCCAGCTGTGTGCCCACATCCAGCTCCCTCCAGAGCCAGAATGCTGCAGGGTGCTGTGACCAGCATGCAGGGAGCCCATTAGCCTGAGGGCAGCATCGCACACCCAGGAGACCAGACACAGCAGAGTGTCAGAGCTCACCATACCCAGCTTCTACCCCAGGACACACACACCAAAAAGCAGGCCACAAGCTAAAGCCCAGGCCCAAGCCCAGAAACCCAGGCAGCTCACTTAGGAAACCCAACATCTGAGGTCAGCTGGAACCAAGAGAAGGTGCCAATAGCACCCATGAGGACTGGGTGCTGTGGCTGCAAGGTGTCCTTGTTCCCATCCCACCAGCTTTGACTTACCCAGCAGATCAATGATGATGGAGTTGCCTAGGAGCAGAGAGAATCCCATCAGGACCCAGGGCAGGAAGGGGGCTTGGAAGTTTAGAAGCCCAAAAAAGTTCATGCGGATATAAGGGTTCCTGCGACTCCACACGTACACCAGCATGATGGTGAAAGCCTGGCCCAGGAAAAACAGGCTGGCAAAGAGTCCAAACAGCTGGGAACTACCGAGTCAAGGAAAATCCTACCCACCTGTGCACAGCTCCAAGGCAGTGTGCTTTGGGACAGGAAACCCAAACTAGAGACAGCTGATCACAGCGCTCCCAGACATTTTCCATGTCACCAAGCCTTTTCTGGCTGAGCAATACTGACCACCACTGTCCCCACATGCATCTCCATTCATGTCACCCCAGAACAAGACACTCTGGAGTGCACATGCAGGTTGTTCACTCCTTAAGCTGATGTCAACAACCACCAGAGACCAGGGAGCTCTACAGTCACCTTTGCAAAATGAACATCAAAATGGCCTTCAAAGAAGGGCTTTCACAGTCTTACAGCACTTGGGACAATGGCATATCTTAACAAGTAGCTCACATCCAGTATCAGCCTTCTGCAGAAGAAATTCAGCAGTGAGATGGCTCTTGGAATTCACAGTCCTCTTCTTCAGAGTACAAGGACACAGAGATGCAAAAATTTCCCCTGCTCCTGTTGTAGTTGGACTCCAAATCCACGTCTGGTCAAGCACGTGGCTGCTGCAGCCACCTGGATTCTAATGGCTCACATAGCTTCATGCAGAGCTCTGTGGGGACAGCAGTGCTCTGAGCCATCTGCAGAGGACTACAGAAGATATTCAGAGGCTTATGCTTGGGAGGGAAATAAATTTCACCATCAGACTATTGTATTGTGAAAAGAACTTAAGCTGTGTGATGGTACCTTCAGCTACTGACAGGCTGCAAGCTCTGGGCTCACACATGCTGAGTGTGTGGGAAACCAATGCTTGTCCGCATTGCTCCATGTTCCTGCCTCTGTCCTGAGCCAGCCTCACGCAATCACAGCCATGCTGCACTCACCAGAGCTCAGGCAGTGGCCCTGGCACAGCTGGACAGGTTCTTGCAGCAGAACACGTGGCCTCATTTTGGGCTGAGCCTCCTGAGCACTCTGCCACGTGTCCTCTTCAGGGATGAGGCAGCCCAGCGCCTTGCCAGGGGCTTCAGCACTTCTGCAGACAGCAGCACAGCCACAGGCAGCTTTTCTCTCCTCTAAGCACACTGGATGAGGCATTGGCCAAGCCAGAGGTGGGGAAGATGAGGAGCACAAGCTGTGCCATCCAGCCAGAAGCTGTCCCTGTGGCACATGTTCAGCAGAGCTCTCCCAGCTCTCAGGGCACGAGCCTGGCAGGCCTGGGGCACCAAGAAGGTTCATGAAGCAGCTGTGCTGCTCAGCAGGCAGGTACCTGCTCCACAGCACAGCCAGGACACAGTGCTAGCAGACAAGCCCTACACTACCCACAGCATCTCAGAGACACCAAAGAGCCTCAACCAGCTCAAAAGGATACTGTCATGAGAAACCCTCCAAAGAGGAACATGAAGACAAAGTCAGCCGTCCTTCCACGGAAGGAGCCTTCTTCTAGCATGCGGCAGTACCTGTACCTGAGAGCAGGAGAGAAGGGAGGGGTTGCAGTATAGGAAATTAACAGCTGGCCACTCTGTGCCCACAGCAGGACTTCCCAGGAAACAGCTGCTGCAAGCTCAGCCCAGAGCAGAACAGTGCAAACTGCACCCCACACCACTGACCCCATGGACAGAGACAGGCACCTACTGTGCTTCAGCCAGAGCTCTCCCCAGGAATGGGCACTGCTCTCCAGCAAGAGCCACAGCAGCAGCACTGCCAGCTTCCCTTTAGGCAGGGCCTGCCCTGCAGCAAGCACAGATGGAGGGGCAGGAGGTCATGGCTTCAATTCAAAAGAGCCAAGGGAAGAACCCACAGCCCGAGAGTGCTGCCAAGGCAAGCCATGCTGGGGAGGAAGGTGGATGGGGAGAGTTGCATCTAAGCTAAAATGGGAGCAGAGAACTTCACTGAGACCAAAGGATACAGAAATATCATGTTGAAGAAGAAACTGAATCCCAGGGGCCCAAAAAAGAGGAAGTTGGTGATCAGCCTCCATATCTGAAAGAGAAGAGAGAGAAGAGAAAAGGAGGTGGACAGAGGTCTCTCCTCATCACATGTAGAGCAGCCCATCACACTGTCCACAGGGGATGAATGCTCAGTCATGCACCTGTCCCTTCAGAACTACCCCAGGACACCAGGCAGCTGCTCCACCCTCTAGTGGAACCTTCTTATAGGATACCCTGGTACATGGAGTGTCTCACCTTTCCAGGTATGGAAAAGAAGATTTCACTACTTTTCTAGAGAGGTCAAACAGCCACCATTCAGCACCCAGAGCCAAATCAATTACTTTTCACGTCTCTCTAAATAAAGCCGTCTCCAAGCAGCCCAAGAGCAGCTGCCACATACGGTGTAACAGAGGAGGAAGAGATGGCTTTGAGTCAGGGAAAAGCCGAGGTGGTGTGTGGGGGGGAAAGGCTGGAAGGAGCTCTCCCCACGCAGGTGCCCGTGACAAGAAGGACGCTGTGCGGCTGAGCCGGCGGGCAGCACTCGGGGAAGGCTGGAGCAGTGGGACGGGAGCCCCTCGGGATGACACAGCACTGCCCGGCCGCCCTGCGGGGCGGACACCCAGGGCCCACGCGGTCACCCCTCGCTGCGAGGGGCGCAGCGGGCCCCACAGCCCGAGCGAGGCCTCACCTGGAACTTCCTGAAGATGAGGTCGGGGTTGAAGTACAGCTGGAAGGGGGTGATGAACTCCAGCTGCTGTGGGAGACAAGCAGGGCAGCTGCCGTCACCCGCTGCCCTCGGCCAGCCCCGCCCCGCCCGCGGCCCCCCGCCCCCCGGCGCGGCCCCCGCTCACCACGGCGGCGGTGGTGAGCACGCAGGCGGTGGTGTAGGCGCGGGTCACGGCCGGCATGCCCAGGTACTCCTGCGCGAAGCCCTGGTACGCCATGGCCGCGCCGCTCCGCCCGCCCGACGCGGCGCCTTTAACGTCCCCCCTGCGCCGCCGCACGCCCCGCCCCCGCGGGGAGCGCCCGGCCAATCCCCGCGCGACGGGCGGCGAGCGCCGGCAAATGGGAGCGCGCCTCATGGCCCCGGCCCGCGGCCGCCGCCAACCCGGAGCGGCCCCGCCCCGCGGCAGGGGCCGGGCGGGGCCGGGCGGGGCCGGGCGGGGCCGGGCGGGGCCGGGCGGGGCACCTGGGCTTAGGCGGGGCTGTGCCCCGGGTCCTGGGGCGGTGGCACGGACCTGCTCGGCCGGGGAAGCGGCCGCCCGGTTCCTGCTGCGGCCGAGGGAGCCGCGGTGCGTGTCCCCGAGAGCCGGGGGCGCTCAGCGCGCTGTTGCCTCGCTGGCTCGGAGGGAGAGGAGCCCGCTGCGGGGATCTGCGCTGGGAGAAGAGCGGCGGTGCCGCTGCCCCAGCCCGGGTGTGTTGGCGCTTGCCTCATTGATCAGAAGGGTCTTGTATTCACTAAGGCACGAAGGGCTTGGGGTTTTCAGTAATTCCTGCTGGAACCTGAGGCGCTTCCCCAAGCTGTACGGGATCGCGCCGAGCCGTCAAGGTCGCATAAGGTCGCTGGAAGAAAGCAAGAGATGTGTGGTCCCCCCGGGTGCTGAGGGGACCCGCGGAACGGCAGCAGCGCTGCACTCGGCCCTCCGGAGCGAGCAGAGACACTGCTCTGCTCAGGAAGCGGAGCCTGTGATGGACTCTCGGGAGAGAGCAGAGCCTGTGCTGGGCTCTCGGGAGGGAGCAGAGCCTGTGCTGGGCTTTCAGGAGGGAGCAGAGCCTGTGCTGGGCTCAGGAGCCCTCCCAGCTCAGGAGGGAGCAGAGCCTGTGCTGGGCTCTCAGGAGGGAGCAGAGCCTGTGCTGGGCTCAGGAGCCCTCCCAGCTCAGGAGGGAGCAGAGCCTGTGCTGGGCTCTCGGGAGGGAGCAGAGCCTGTGCTGGGCTCAGGAGCCCTCCCAGCTCAGGAGGGAGCAGAGCCTGTGCTGGGCTCTCAGGAGAGAGCAGAGCCTGTGCTGGGCTCAGGAGCCCTCCCAGCTCAGGAGGGAGCAGAGCCTGTGCTGGGCTCTCAGGAGAGAGCAGAGCCTGTGCTGGGCTCAGGAGCCCTCCCAGCTCAGGAGGGA
>QUSF01000052.1:1272998-1348610 GCA_003676055.1 Chloebia gouldiae | reverse complement strand
AGGAGCCCTCCCAGCTCAGGAGGGAGCAGAGCCTGTGCTGGGCTCTCGGGAGAGAGCAGAGCCTGTGCTGGGCTCAGGAGCCCTCCCTGCTCAGGAGGGAGCAGAGCCTGTGCTGAGCTCAGGAGCCCTCCCTGCTCAGGAGGGAGCAGAGCCTGTCTCTGCCCGCGTGTCCCACACAGACAGCGCTCCTGAGAACCAGACCTGATACACATCTCCAGAAACACGGCATCCTTCACTCTCCTGTTGATTGTACTTCCCAGACCTGTCTGCCCTGCGCAGCAGTCGGGTCTAATGTTATAGCCACCCTGGATTCAGATGAGGAATGGGCCTGGTGTTGGGTTTGTGCTGGAGAGGGTTAAGCTGTCATCAGAGCTTTAATGAGCCTTGAGATTTCCCTTTAAACCTTCAGTTAATGGGAAATGAAATTACCGAGGGGGAAGGGAGTCTTTGTGTCCTCCACCACCTCCATCCGGAGTGCCCTTTGATGAAATACAAAACCCAGATGGAAGATGATGGGACATGAGGCTAAAGCAACATAATGGGGGAGAGAGGGGAGAAGACAAGAGACCAGTGGGGTCTGTCAGACCAGAGAATGGGCTCCAGTGCCCTGGGCACTATGATGCTGACAGCACCTCTGATGGGGCTGGGGGAGAAGGAGGAGCTGCATTAGGGATGAAGGGAATGGTGCTGAGCGAGGAACTTGGACCCCAAACTGCAGCACTCACACCACTGACCCCAAAGCCAATAGGCTTGGCTGTGTAGACACAGGCTTTTGGTGGGAGCTGGGACTGGTGTGAGAGCTCTGGCAGCTGAGAAGAGCTGAGCTTGCAGGGAAATTCATTGGGCCAGGAGCTCTGCAAAGGGCTGCCCTTATTCTTGTGGCTGTTTCAGCCCAAATGCTGCACTGGTGCAGCTCAGCCCTCCAGAATGTCAGGTCCCGACCCAGCAGAATGGGGCAACCGAGTTGAAGAACTGAGAGGCAATAAATGAATAATAAATGAAATAAATGAATAAGTATCTTGTTCCTTTGGGTGGGGAATTAGAGTTTTCCTATCTGCTCTTGGTGCTTCTGGACTACAGACAGAAGGTGAATTCAAGCACCATGATTCCTGCCCCTTCCTTATCTGAACCAAGGCTGGGAGATGAATATTGGGAGCCTCCCTGCTGCAAGGAGGCCCTCACTAGCTCCACATTCCAGGGATGGGAATCCAAATAATCAATCCCACCCACTCTATGTGAAAGACTATGTGCAAATTAGACATTGCATAAAATCTAAAAAAAAAAAAATGTAATTAATAATTAGTTTCCCAATCTTTTTCTCTTCCCTTCTCTTCTAGCCAAAACTGAAGAATTCCACTTGTCCAGGCTTCTACTTAAGGCCTCTTTTCTAGGGTTTATGGGGAAAGGGGGAGAAGTGATGAAATGCATTGGGAAGCTCACCAGCTCCCACTGGGAGAGGCCAAACAAATCTCAGTGTCACCCTGAGTTCCCAGGCTGCTTTCTGCCCATGATCTCAGTCCCTTCGGAGCTCGGCCAAGCTGACTTCATGCACTACAGTACCCCCAGGACAGCTTTAGTCTTTACTACAATCTGTGTCACATTGTATGGATTCTTGGAATTATGGCCTTCCACATGTTCCCATCAGTGCAGGCACATATTTGTGTTCACACACACACACCTTCATAGTGATGCCTTTTATAAAATCATGAAATCGAACTAAAAGCCTGAAAAAAAGCCCAAAGCCAAACTCTTTGTCTCAGCTGCAAGAAGGTAAGAGGGACTGCCTGAAAAATGCTGCCCAGGAGTTCTTTCACTGATTTCCTCCTGCCTCATCCTGTCCCTGCCTGAGGACTCAAAGCAGATGTGGCACAGTGATGTGACATTTCTTCCTGCCATCTGCTGGGCTCCCCTTCCTTTGGGGATCAGCTCAATTACTGTCAATGTGCAGCATCAGCTTCAAAGCCCAAGATGTCAGAAACTCAGTTTCCACACAAATATGTGTGATGCCCAGGCTTGAGTCAATTTTGGACAGGCTTTGAAACAGGTTTCTGTCTGCATGCTCTTGGAGCAGCCAGAAGACCCAATTAGAAGGGCTCCCAACTGTAACCTTTGCACAAGTCCTTCAAAGGAAGAACTGAAACGTGATGGTATCTCTTTGCCAGACAATATTTACCCATTGTGCATCTGCAGGCTTGGTGATAGTAACCTGCAGCATAAATTCAACAGCTTCCTGTCTCAGTTTCTGCAAACCAAAACTGCAGAGTTAGAAAACAGAGAAAAATGCTATTAACTCTCCCCATGAGTTAAACAGCACATAAACCTCAAGAAGGCACATGAGCAAAGATAAATGGGCTGTTGCAGCGGTCATCTCTTTTGTTTGGAGTAAATTATTGTGTGTAATTCATGTTTCCTGTCCATAAATACCAGAGGGACTTGAAGACATGGAATCCATTCTAATTCGGTAAAGACAAAAACAACTCCTTTTGAGCCCATCTGGAACTTGTTTTTATCATAATTGTTTCGGGCTCAGTAACGAGTTCAAGATCTAACTGCCGTCTCTAATTGTTTCAAGGATAAACAGCTGCTTTGTTTAAAGGCAGCAGCTCCCATTTTGCCCAGCACAGCAGTCCCGGGCTCGCAGGATGAAAGGAGCTGTGCCGTGTCAGCACAGGCCCTAACGAGCACTGGCGCCCTTGGCAGGGCGCTCACCCCGCCCGCAGCTGATGGGGCAGGAAAACAGCCCCAGGCACGCACTTGTGAGTGTCCAGCCCCTGACATGTGCCCCCTGCTCTTCAACGCCATTGGCATTTTGTTTGTAACTTCATCTGATGATGTTTTGCAACGTGTCCTGCTGTGACAAGTCATGCCTGGCATCTCCTCCAGCTGGGCTGTCGGCTACTGGAGGGAGAGTGTTCACTCCCTGCCACATAACCCCCAGCCCCTTGCTTGGGTAATGCTCCACCCTCTGCTTGCAGTCCCGAATATTTCCTTCATCTGGAAACAAAGTTGCCCCCATACCCACTGGGAGAGACTCCCCCTACCAGGGTGTGAGGCCGTGGTGTGTCTCAGTCCAGCGTGTTCGAGGTCTCACCCCAGGACATGCCGTGCCTGAGCCCACAGTAGCCTTGGTGTAGGAGAGGTCTCTAAGTGCCTGATGCCCTGGCATTAGGAACAAGTGATGCACACCAGCCAGGAGGTCCTTTCTGGAAGGTTATTTCAGTCTCCAAACTCAGTCCTTGGTGGCATGGACAAGAGGTGCAAGAGCTCTATGAACCCACTGCACATAGATAAGCTGTGTAATCATAACTGTTGAGGCACTTGAAATGTTTACTTTTCCATGTGTAATAGCCATATATAAATTCTTCCTCCTTCATGAAAGGATTTCATCTTCCAAATCAGCTAACTCTGGAGTTTGATGGCTAAAGTCAGGAGAAAGTGAATCATACAGAATAGGATGGATTTTTAAATTTGTTTGTTTGTTAGAAAGAAACTAAAGATAGCACTTAGAGTTCAGCCCTCCGAGGACATGTGGTTTGCACAGGGTTTGCTGTAAATCACAGTTAATATTATTTTTATTTCCTATGGTTTTTAGTTCAAAAATACAGCTTTGTGTCTGGCATGAGAAAGATCTTTTTTGAATCTCCTTGTGCAGAGCCTCATCACATATCCAAATAAAGCACCTCTTCCAAAACAGCTTATGATCATGAGTTGAAGACATCAAACAAGAAAATGTCTGTCTCTTTGCACAATTATTTTTCTCCAGTGGTTAATAATTCTTGTTAAATTTTTTTGCCTTGTGATCTGTCCCCTACGCTATAGGTCACCTCACACAGCTGTCAGTAGGGAATATCCTTCAGAGGCCTTTACTTTGTAACATCCATTTCATAAGCACTATGGCCAAATCAGCAAGAGAACTGAGAAACAATGTTTGTGTCTTATAAAAAGAGGTCTGTGCTCTGCTCACAATAGCAGCACATCAACTGAGCGTGCTGTCAGCTGCTGGAGACCCCTGCAAGGAGTCAGAAAAGATATTTGTGCTTTGGTTTTCACCAGAGGCAGGACTATGAGTCCCAGTCCAGCTGGCTCTCAATAGCCAGGGCACAGCTCTAATGAAAAGCTCTGTCTGAAGGGACTGTTAAATACGAAAGCAGGATGAGTCTGACTCTGACACTGCTGCACACATTTTCCTCTCTTCTGATGGGAACATTCAGCAACATTTGATGCCATTTGGTAGTCTAAATGCTCTTCTCTCACACACAGAAACAGAGGTTTTGTTCAGGCAAGGAATTTGTTCCTTCTGGCCTTGAGGTCACTCAGTTTCAACTAACTGCCTGTATCAATATCTTATACACAGATGGAAGGAAAATAAATAGTTCAGCCACAGCATGACCTACAGCTCACAGTGGACTGAAAAAAAAAAAAAGTATTTCCATTATTTTTAGTATTTTGGGGTTTCTCAGTTTCCCCAGAGAAGATCTAGTGCTTATCAGGTGGAGGTAAAGGCAGACTGCTGATCCAACACATAGAACATACAGCTGTTCTTCTGACATCCAAAAATCCCAGCTAGCAAGAGAAAGCAGCAAGTTCCCTTGGCTGTCTCAGCCCTTGTGTCCTCAAAGGACTCAGCTCCCATGGATCTTCACTGCTCTGGAAAGTGTCCCAGTGATTCTGTGTGGTAGCAGCAGCTCTGTCTGCACTGGGTCCCTGCCCTGAGAAATATCTGTGATGAAGCTCATTTCCTGAAGTTCTTATACAGTGCCTTGAACTTACATAAATTGTGGGGTTTTTGTAAAGAACATTAGCTAACTGCTGGAACTGAGAATTGTGGTGTCACAGCAGGGCACTCATTTCCTACAAAGAAAAATCCATTTCAACAACTAAGTTCCATAAACGTTGCTCTCACCATGAAATCAGCAAACTTGCTGCATGTTTCTTGAGAAAGCTGCTTGTTTGCAGATCTCGTTGTTTGTCTTCTGTATTCTCAGTGAGTTCTGCAAGAGTGAAGACAAGCAAACAGAGGCATTTTGTATCTTACAGTGTTGGTCCTTACAGGAAAGTGAGAAGGGATTGCAGAAATAGCCAGGCTTGAGCTTGGGAAAGTCAGCAACCAGCCAGGGAGCCACTCCAAATCTCTTCTGCAATTTACAGGGTGGTGTTTGTAAGGAGAATTCATCGTGTAGATCCAAGCATCACAGATGGAAATGAGGCCCCTTTTCTCCCCTTGAAGTTGGTCCAGAGGATTCTGGTGTAAAAACACACTAAAACATTGGAACCTCTCAGTTCGTGACAGATCAAAGAGCATGTGTTGATGGTCTTTCCTAATGGCAGGATTACCACTTATTCCTGCAGTCAGATAACTGCAGGCAGACACTGCCATCACGTTCTCCAAAGAGCTCCTCTCCCATGCACATGGCATCATATTTCACCCTGATTATGACAAGTTTGAGTTCAGTATTTGAAGGAAGAAGGTGGTGGGTCCCCACATTACTGCTGGAAACCTGCCGGGTTTACATGAAGGCTTCCAGCACCAGGAGTTTGAGTAACTGCAAAGCAGTGGTTGTGCCCTGGTGACAGACCCTGACCCTGGAGATTTCTCTTCTACAACTGCGACTCTGAAACTCTGACAAGAAGGATGAAACATTGGGAAATCTGGGGTTTTTAAGGTTCAGCAAAAAGCCAGTTAGAAAAACAACCAGTATGAACATCTCTCAGCACCAAAGCACAAGTAATATAGATGCTGTGCAGATGAAAAAAATCTATCTCTTTACTCCTCATCAAGGCAGCTGTTGCTAGAAAAGGTAGAGGACAACATTCTGGAGCTCCCAGCAGCCAGCTGCACATAGATCTCACCACAGTAACATCCAGCTGATGTCCCTCTGGAGCAGGCTCGTGAACAGCCTGTGCCACAATCCCCAGCATCTCACCACTTCCCTCACCTCTGGCACCTGGCACAAGCTCAGAGCAGACAGCATGAGGAAGCTAGAGCTCTCCTTTTTGAAAGAATATATGCTGCCTAAACGATCTCGGTGCCTGTTGACTGGTACAGTTATGTCTGTTTCCCAGTTATTGTTTGGGAAGCTGTTGGAAGCATTCATCTAACCTCTGCCACATGCCACAGGCAGCACCGTGCTGGCATGTTGCACTCAGAGCCCAATACAGCAAATTTTGTACTTCTCCTGCCACTTAGTGGCTGCAGCTGATGCAGCACCACATCCCTGGCTACACGTTCACCAGAGAATACCTCTGTGAGGTGGAGCAGGCTCATATTTCTGTTCAGGTGCAGTAAAACCTGAATAGGGACAAAGAGGAATTTAAAAACATTTCACTTATTTCAAACTCTCTGAAATCTGTCAGGGTCTTCACAAATCACTCTGCAGGACAAAAGGATGTTAAAAGGATGATTACTCCCGAAGGCCAGATATTTTGTGAAGCAACAGCTTTAATATCACTGTTGGCAGTGCAATATGCCTCCATCTCCATCTCTAGGATTCATAAGGATTCACCATTTTCCACTGCCAGGGTGGGCCTTTCTGTTCTGCAGAAAGAAGCAAGGCTGTCACTGCTGTACCTGACAGGAGCTCTAAGTGTGGCTGTCTGCTCTGTGCCAGGCTGTGGAGAGGGAGCAGGAGCAGAGTTTTCTGTGCCTTCGTGCACAGCCTTGCCAGCAACAGCTGCATTGCCTATCTGTCACCAGGATATAGACAGGAGCACAGGGAAAGGCCTTGGATAACCAGGGGTTTGAAAAGCTTGGGCTTCATTCATTCCTGTCACTGATGGGACCAAGGGAAGTAGTCTGGTTTGTCTTTCAGATCCTAGATTGTGTTCCAGGACAAATACAATCAGGAAAAAAAAAACTGTAGTTCACTTCTGCTTTGATCACACTTAATCAGAGAAGGGATAGTGGTAGCTGTGCCAGATGCTCTGAGAAGGAATTGATGTTGTAAAGCACACTGGCCTTCAAGAGGGTTTAGACAGATCTGGATCTTGGAGAATCATTTCCCTGGGCTGTTGTGGACTTTCAACAAAATGAATTGAACTGTCTTGCTAATGAACATGCAGCTCAGTTTTGGGAATGTAAATCAGCTGGCAAAACACCTGCCAAATCAAGTGTCTTATCCTAACGTAATGAGTGACTAAATACACATTCCTGTGCTGGAGATTTAAATAATCCTTCAGAGCACCGTGAGAGTACCAGAGGCTTTGGCAGACAGAGGAAAACCTATGAAAGAGGATGAACAAGCTGCAGAGACTGGTAAAATATCTATTTTACTATTCTTATTGACAGATTTTTTTTTAATTTAAATTTTTATGAGGTTGTGTAAGTACTGTCAGGTTTGCATAGAATTATTTTTCCAGTTCATCACAATCCTTGGGATGGAGCTGACAGACTAATGGCTCTCCTGGCACCTGCACGGCACCACGGTGGCTGGGAAAACACTGCAGGAGCCGGGTGTTACGGAAGGCTTGGGAAGGTCACTCTGGAAACACATCACAGCTCTGAGCACAGAGCTGCTTGCTGGCCCCTGAAAGGAGAAACAAACCATTTTGCTTGAGCTCATGGTCACAAAAGAGCTCTGTGACACAAAACTTGATAGGGGATGTATTCTATAATGAAAGCAGGGAACTGAGCAGAAGGAGTACTCTATTCCTAAACATTGTAAATGGAAAAGAAATGTGCTGTTGTAGGGAGAGGAAACTCTCTCAGCTGGAGAATGAGGATAATGAGGAATAGCTGAGATATGAGGTGCCCAATTCTTAGCTCAGTTCTCAGTAACAAGACAGGGAAGTGGTGTAGCCATGGAAAGTGCAAGTGAAATGTATCTGCTGCTAGCTGGGACAGGAGAGCTCAGTCTCCTCTTGCTGCAGGCTTGGAATAGTCTGGCTTTACTTCTGTCCTGGAGGACATCCTGTCTCGGGCTGGTATGGAAGTTATTTAGAAGAAAACACTTTGAGGAAAGGGAAAAAAAATCCAACATTATTTGAATTTGTGAATTATAGCTATTGTGAGACTAGAGCAAAATTTCCTTTTCTTTGGTGGATGGCTCTGTAAGAAGAAACTGAGCAGGTAAGGCAGAAAGAGGTCCTCAGCTTTGGGTTATTTAAGTTCTTGGGGTCACTGGGGTCATATTCATGTAGCAAAACACAATCTGGCCTGAGGTGCCCTGCACTGACTGGCAAACAGCCGAGCCTGAGCATGGGCTATGTTACACCAGAGCTTTCCCGGTGGGAGGGGTTTTTAAGCAGGGGGCTGGCAAAGGCCATCCTGGCTTCGGGCCACCCAGAACATTGTGCAGGAGGTGTCAGGCTAAAGACCAGGGGCTCCTAACATACTCAGAGTGGTCTTGAGATGGAATAGAGCTCCCAGTCTCAAGATTCCCTTCGGGCACATCTTGGCTGTCACAGGATTTCACCTACAGATGGGGAAACCAAAGGCACAGGCACAAAATAGTGGGAAAAAGCTGGATGTTGTCAGCCTGCCAGTCAGCTGTCAGCTGCTGAGCTGGGCCAGCCAGGACAGCTTGTTCTACACCCTTGAAAAAGTCAAGAGCCCTTTTACACGAGCACGGATCCTGTGATGCCACAGGAGGCAGCCCATTCCCCTGCCCGTGCTGCCAAGGCTCGGCAGTGCTGTCACTGGAAGTGTGAGCCAGTGGCAATGCTCGTGAAGGAATGTCCCCATGGAGACCTGAACGTGGCATGGGGACCCACTGTCTGCCACGGGTTTCACCTGTCTCATAATGCTGACTGCACCACTACAGACTGCTAAATATTGTCTGCTCTGTGCAACAAGTGCAGCATCACAGGAAAGACACTCTAGTCTAAAATAGATGTTATTATCACGAAAGGACAGAACTAACAGCTCACCAAGAAATTCCAAATGCACTGGGTGTACATGGCCATGGGAAAATCCCCCAGCTCAAAGTCTCAATGTCTTTTGAGTCGGTTTATTCTGTACAAGGAAGCCATCGATTGTCTGCCCCTTTTCTTCAGCTTCAGAACAAGATCCTGATCCTCACAATATGTGCTGCTGGGATTGGAGGCACCTTCCAGTATGGTTACAACATCTCCATCATCAATGCCCCAGCCTCAGTAAGTACTGCTGGTCTGAGAGCTTGCCCTGGCAGACCCTGTGGGCAGTAGTGTGCCACTGGAAATCTGCAGGCTGCTGCTGCTGAGGGACACAAAGCAAAGATGTCTTTTCCCTCTGTGTAATTCACATCCAGAGCTTTGTTGTCAAAAGCCGTCCTGGAGCAGGACCTAGTGTCCCAAGAGTTTATTCAAAAGTTTTGTTTCAACTGCTTTAGGAAAATCTAATTCTAGAATTTTTCATCCTGCATCCTTTAAAGTTGATTTATGCCCTTAGAATGAAAGTGACTCCCATGAAATCATTTTTTTAAATTATCAAAAATAACTACATAGAGATATAAACCAACTGCAACTTTTCAACAGAAACAGTTTTATACCCTAAACTCTTTGCTAAAAACACATCTAAGAACTGGAGGAGATTGGAAACATAAACACAGGATAAATAGATATAATAATAAAGGAGCCTTTCTCCATGTGCTTCTGGTGGTTGTGCAGCTCTGTCCTTCTCTCTCAGTACATCCAGGAGTTCATGAACACGACCTGGCTGGAGCGCATGGGCGTTCCCCTGGAGAGCAACATGGTCCTGCTGCTCTGGTCCTTCACTGTCTCTGCCTACCCTCTGGGAGGCCTCACTGGGGCTGTGGCTGCTGGTCCCATGGCCATCATGCTGGGCAGGTAAGAGGTGCTGGAGTTTAACTGAAGCTTTGCAGCTTCCCTTAGTCCAAGAGTAATCAGGATCCCTACAGCAAAATACCCACAATGGTTAAAAATAATGAGTATCTCAAAACTCATTGGGGAACAATTTTTTCCTCATATTGCCTCTCATTACGTACATTACTTCTCTTCACATTCCAGCCCAGCTGAGGTGCTACAAGGATTTCAGCTCAACTCCTTACCACAGTACCCACCTACATAATCTCTATCATTTTTGTGCAGTTTTCTCCTGTGCTTTTAAATGGGAAATCATAATCGATCAGACTAAAGATTTTTCTTCAAAATAACCTGTGGGAATGACACTAAAAGAACAGAGGGTGCTTACAAAGAGCAGTGGTTGCATCCCAGCTCCTCGTGTCTCACAGGCTGTGTACACACATTTTGGTCTGAAATATTTCAGGAAGTATTCATTAAATCTCCACAGTGAGATTTTTTTATCTCTGTGCCTGAGTCTCTGAAAAATATCTCTTACCTCATGTATCTTTCATACACAGCTCTATCTCAAATTCTCTTCAAAAAAAAGAAAAACAAAAACACCAAACAAACCTAACAAACAAACCAATGTTACCAATATAAACTTATAGGAAATTCAATTTTTGCCTCCCTGTCTCTTGACCCCAAGATTTTCCTCTATGTGCTATCACTTTGGTTTGCTCCTCTCATATGATGAAGGAGACCCCATTATGGTTTGAGGTCCCATGACTTACTAGTTTCATGGTTACAAGGACCTGAAAGGATATGGCTTCCTTAATCCATTAAAATTTTGAGATTTTACCCTGTCCTATTTTGGGATAAAATCATACTCCATCATAAATAAGAGAAACAAAGACTGACTGCTAAGGCAGTGAGCAGGGACTAGATAGAATTTCTGGCAATAATAACAGTAAGAGTCAACAGAGCTCTTTTTTCCTCTGACTTTCAGCAGGAATTTCTCCTGGGACACATGAAAACTTTCTGACAAAATTTCACAAAGATTACACTATTGCGTGAAAAATGCCTGTTCAACAAATTAGCACTTTCAGACCAAAATGCACATGGCTTGCTGAAGGAATATTCCTCTCCATTCAGATGGGAACTGCATGTGAGCCCTGAAGCTGGGGGAGAACCTGGTGGTGTCCTCAGAGAGCCTAAAGGCAGCGCTGCAGGGACACCCTGAGGTGGCACAGGGACACCTCCTGCAGGGCTGGGTTCACCAGGAGGTTCTGTGGAGGGGCTGCAGCCCAACTGCAGCTGCCACGGGAAGTGGTTTATGCCAGGGCTGAACCTGGCACAAATGTCTTTTGTGTGCTCACAAATGTCTTTTCTCTTGGAAGGAAGATGTCCCTGCTGTTGAACAATGTCTTTGTGATCATAGCTGCAGCCTTGTCCGGGTTCAGCCGAATGGCCAAATCCTTTGAAATGATTATGCTCAGCAGATTTTTTACTGGTGTCAATGCAGGTATGGCAGCATGAGAAATATAGAAGGATGAAGGTGGTAACAATCAGAAGAAATTTAAGTAGGAATAATCCAAGATATTAAAGCAATTAATCCTTAGGCTGACCAGAGAATTAAGAAGTATATACAGATTTTATACTTTGCTTCTAAGGGCTTTCTTTTAAAGCATAGACAGGCATGGGGGTTTTGTGTACTACACATAAGCATCTCTGTGCATGGAGAAAATTTGAACTGAATATGGATCCCTGTCTGCTTTTACGAATGTCAGTCACTCACCAGCATGAGCACCAATACAAAAGCTTTTGTAGAAGTTCATCCCAGGAAATGATCAATATAAGGGACTAAGGGACTTAAAATATGATATTCCCCTCAAAAGGGGGAAATTGAGGGAAATATTGCATATAACCTTGGATTTGGTGCTGAAAAGACCATAGGACTGAGGCCCTGACAGGTTTCAGTTTCATTATCCACTGCTACTGATGAATATTGAAATGTGTATTCAGTTACACAAGGAGAGGGGTGAAATTGAAGGTTTGGGTGAATAACAAGCACTGGTAGATAAGTTATCACATGGCCTGCAACAGAAGAGTGCAGCTGGCAACCTTGAGAGGTGCCTGCCTGCATTTATTCTTGTCTCCTCTGCCCAGAAGCTGAGGTCAGCATTTGTCTGCCTTGCCCAGGTGTGAGCATGAACATTCAGCCCATGTATCTGGCAGAGAGTGCCCCAAAGAAGCTCAGAGGAGCTGTGGCCTTGACTTCTGCATCATTTACAGCCCTGGGGCTGGTGCTGGGGCAGGTTGTTGGACTCAGGTAAGGTAAAGCAAGCAGCCCACTCCTTCCTTTCCTTCCTTCTTTCCTTCCTTTCCTTCCTTTCCTTCCTTCTTTCCTTCCTTTCCTTCCTTCCCTCCCTCCCTCATTTGCCAGGTGTAAAAATAAATGGTGTAAACGGTGATAGTATGTTTTTCTCTAGGGAGCTCCTAGGAGGGGAGGAGAGCTGGCCATTCCTATTAGCAAGCAATGTGGTTCCTGCCCTGATCCAGCTCACAGCTCTGCCATGGTTCCCTGAAAGTCCCAGATACCTTTTGATTGACCGTGGAGACAAAGAATCCTGCATCTCTGGTGAGTTTAAGGTGACTTCACGGAATATGTGAGACTTGGGCCTCAACATTTTTGGAATGGCATCACAAATTTTACAAGTAGAAAGTTTCATATCAAGTAGCAAATATGATCACGTCCTCTTACAAACTAAAACACATTCTATAATCTTAAATATATTTGATTCCTTGAGGTAATTGAAAGGCATCTTCCTACAATAAGCTTATTTGCTACAGTAATAGGGTCAAAAGGTAAGACTTGTGTTCACAATGGCAAATATGTTTTGTAACTATGAAGTGAAATAACTGCTGGTTGAAGAGCTCAGGATTAAATCTGAAGCCAATTAATATTAAAGGATTTACTTAGATTTGTGGCATACAAATCCTCATATGCAGAGTGGCTGGAGTTATTTTGTGGGAAATATGTGCTGTGTACCAAGAACATCTTAATTGCCTGCATTTCCCAGGGAAGGCACTTGAGATCTGAGGCAGAAGCATGGCAGCTAAACTGGCACTGTTGGGAAATACTCAGTTGGCAAACAATGGTGAGGGATTTGCAGTCCCTTTTCCCCAAATCTTTCAAGTGGCTACACCAGAGCTGATGAAGTCTGTGAAGGTCACACATGATCACAGGCTCTGTCCTGCAGCTTCTGCAGCCATCACCTGCTGCTCGATCCCTCACCCTGCAGAGCAGTGAACTGAAGAGAAAGCCCAGGAGTAAGAGGTTGCCTTGTCCCTGCAGCACTGCAGAAGCTCAGAGGCACCAGTGACCTGAGTGCAGAGCTGGAAGAGATGCTGGCAGAGCAGGCTGCTGTGAAAGGCCAGAGAGCAAAGAACCCGTGGGAGCTGTTCCAGAACCCAGCCCTGCGGTGGCAGCTGGTGAGCATCGTGGTGCTGAGCAGCGCCATGCAGCTCTGCGGGAACGACTCGGTAAGCAGCCCGCGTGTCCTGGGAGCTCTTGGGCTCAACATTCTGGCAGCAGGAGAGGAATGAATAGTGTCTCTCTGCCTGGGGAGATCTTCACATGGCAGCTGTTTGGTTCCCAAAATACACCTGTGCATTATGGGAAGATTCAGAAGGATGCTGTCAAAATAGCCTGTGTGACAACGTGTTGGTCACTCTGCGTGGTCCTTCAGGACAAACAAGGGGATGTATTTGCAGATGTCTTCTCTCACTGCTTTCTCCTTTCTTCTCTTCACAGATGTATTTTTATGCAGCTTATGTGTTCCAAAAGGCTGGAATTCCTGAGGACAAAATCCCCTATGTTGTAATCGGCACGGGAAGCTGTGAGCTGATCACATCTGTCACTTGTGTGAGACTCTCAGGGCACTCTGGTGACATGCAGCCTCTGCTGGCAGGGAGGAGGCTGCTAATTACAAACCTGGGGTTTACATTGCTTTTCTTGCCAAGGAAGCCCTTTAAGCACAGGAGCCAGGCTGCCTGTCAGCACCCCCAGCCAGATGGGTTAATGCAGAGTGGTCAGACATTGCACTGCCATCACTGTCTGAAATCTCCAACAAGTGTAGCTCTATTTCTTTGTGTTCATATGGATGGTGGCAGAGTTTAGGTGCAGCTGGGACATTCTCATCTCCTGTGAGCACCCTTCTTGCCTGACTCCTGCCACCAGAACTTTCTTTTGAGTTTTTTTTTGCAATGAAGCAGACAACATCCTGAAAGTTCTTGTAGCGCAAAGCAGGAATGGACTATTGAAAGGTAAAAAGGAAAGAGGCAGGAAATACAAACCCAGGTGAAATAATTTGCTTTATTTCCCTGTGTCACTTTGTGCAGAACATGATTATAGACTATGCTGGTCGGAGGCTGCTGCTGCTGGGGGGATACATCTTCATGGCAGGATGGGCCGTTGTCTTCATGGTCGCTCTGAGCCAGCAGGTAAAAACTTTACTGGACTATTTCAGTGGAATGGAGTTGGGCTTTGCCTTTTATGTGACTGTGGTGTTCAGTGGTGGCAAATAAGTGCCCTCACTGGTTTTCCATTGGTCTCTGTGGCTGTAGACTCAGATTAGCTGGATGCCTTATCTCAGCATGGCCTGCATTTTCGCCTATATCCTGAGCTTTGGAATCGGACCAGGTCAGTTCCCTCAGTGTTTTCAGTGAAACTTTTGGGTACTGCAGGGGTTTGGAGATGTGTGAAGGCATCTTATGGAAACTCTCAGACCCTCTTTATCTGCAGCATACTCCAAGGAATGAGGCAGTTTCTGCTGTGTCCCAGGGGCTTGCTGCCTCTGGTCCGTCAGTGTTGTGCAGGGCCAGGCTGTGTCCATTTCTCTCTGTGTCATATTCCCCCTCACAATCATCTTGACTATTAGGCCAAGGCACTTGGAAGTGATTCTTGGCTTAAATAAATGACAAGCTTTGAATTGCTGCCCAGTCCATTAGGTCTGTAAAGCAGAATTTCTAATGCTTGACTTTAATCCTAGAAATTGTTGGCTATGCCATCTGATTATTTTCTTGCAGACACCTGGAAGCACAATTTCCATGTCTATCTGTCAGCCTACTAACAGTGGCAGAATACACTAGCTTTTGGGGGTGGGCAATACACAGGATGTTGTGGATGTTTGCATGGTGAATACATAGATGTGAGACTCTCTTTGCTCACATGAGTTTGAAGGAAAGCAGGTAAAAATAGAACCAAGCTGTCAGTGTCACATGTCACAGAAGCTGGCAATAACTTCTTGTCCCAGTCCCTACAGTGCCATGGAGTTGAATTAATTATAAGCCTTTCTCACATTTGGGTCCTGGTAAGAATAATGTGGATTACAAAATCTTTCCTGGCAGTTCATTCTAACATGAGAAAGTTTGAATAATTAACCAGTCCCTTAATACTTAACCTAAAAATTAACCTCTTATACTTCATGTTGGGTTTTCTTGTTAAGATGTATTCTCTTGTTTTTAATGTAATGTCAACAACATTATTAACTTTCTTGCCATTTCTTTTTCCAGCTGGTGTAACAGGAGTTCTGCCCACAGAGGTTTTTGATCAAATGTCCCGACCAGCTGCTTACATGATCTGTGGCTCCCTGCTCTGGTTCAACCTATTTCTGGTTGGAACAGCCTTTCCATTCATTGTGGTGTGTTCTCAAAGCAAAGCAGCTCCTTGTATTCTGTGCATGAAAGGGGCTCTGGCAGTGACCAGGAAAAGAGAATATTGCAAGCAGAAAGATAGCACTTATTTGAAAAGTATCTTTATGAGGAAACTGGCCAGAACTCCTTTAAAGCAAACTTTCTCTGCGTTCACTTTGATGATTTCTGATTTGAGGTTGGGAGTGGAATCGTTTGGGGGATGGATGATAAATATTCCTTGTCTGTCCTCATAGAGAACAGCTGAAACTAAAGATGTGATGTAATTTCCCTTTGCCAGACCCTGGCACTATTCCCTAAGATAATTCCTGAAGCAAAAGGGAGCAGAACTCCACAATATACATTCCTGTCTTATTTCCTACTGATGGCTTCCATGCTATACAGTTATAGAGAGAAAGACAGAAAAAGACATTTCAAAATACTGTTCTTGCTATGTCAAATTTCCAGCCTATGCCAGGGAGCTGTTGCATCCAGGCACGTGAGGCTCTCACCAGGATTCACAGAACTACTCTCTGGGTGACTTTAGACCACGCAGGAAGAGGGATTAGTGGCCTTTTTGTCATCATACAGAATGTCACCAACACTGTCTTGTTTTTTCCTCCTCTTCAGAAAAGTCTAGCACATTTCTGCTACATCCCATTCCTTGTGGTCTGTGTCTGCACTGCCCTCTACGTTTGGTTTTTTCTTCCTGAGACAAAGGGAAAGTCCTTCCTGGAAATCTCAGAGGAGTTCAGGAAACAGAACTTCAAAACTAAGACCCGTGGAGGTTTCTACAAAGGCCCTGAGGAGATCAAAACCACCACATTGTAGCAGAAGAAAGGAAGATGGTATCTGGGGGGATTCTACAGTGAATTCAGCAGTGGCTATGTGCCCTTGCAGGGACACAAGGAGAGAAGTTAGGGACAATATATTACTCTTAGGTTCTTAAGTTCACCTTGGAAACATAAACTTGAACTGATAAATCCAAGCAAAAGTTCAATCATCTGTTCTCAGCTTTTAGCACTGAGTAACACATGCATGTTTTAGACTCCATATCAGAGAGTGACAGAATGATGCCCTATTCTCTTATCATACAACACCATGTAATGCTTTAGAAAATTTCTTCAGAATTTCTCCAAACAGTAACTTCCATCCCAGAAGTCCTTCTTTCCTTGCCCCTGAATCTGGGCTTTCTAACACAGAAATTAATGCGATTAAATTCTGTTTTCAGACACCAGATGAAATTTTCAGTACCTTGTCTTGGTGCTCCCGTTGTTTCTGTTATTAAGTGATTTCAAATAGATCCCTACTTGTTAAGCAATAGTGAGCAGTTAATTATTTTCAGCTATAAAAACATGTGACAGATGGATTAAAAAGAAAGCTTCTAGTACTGTTAAGTGGCTTATTATGCAACAGACTTTTGGGCATTGTTTTGCAGACTATTTATTCTGGACTGGTTTTCTTCATGGCTTGTTTGTTGTCTTCCAGTCCTATGTTGTAAAGCACAAGTAATTCTCTGATGCAGTTTCTGCTCCCACAGACACAGCTGGTGCATCTTGTCAGGTTTTGCACTTGTGCTCTGCTGAGGTTAAGCGTGGTGAGGAGCTGGCATGGCAGCAGCATGTGTTGGATGTGGATCTTTAGATCACACCACAATGTTCTCTGCAGCCTGTCTGTGTTGTCTCTGTAAAGCACATTGGCAAAGACCCAGATGTGAGATTGATTCTTTTCAGTTAACCTGATACAGAACAGGGCAGCACTCCTCACTGAATATGGCCTTTCACAGACATTGGCCTGACTGTTAAGTGTCTTCCCGTTTCTTCTCAAAGTCACAATCAAGCCACCTCTTTTCTTTTGGCTTTGTATGAAAGGCACAGCATTGCTCATGTTTACAATGAAGAACACGTACATTTTCAAAATAAGTAGGTAAAGTTTCTTTCAGTGTGTTTTTAAACTACATTTTAAAGAAAAATGCAGCATTTTTGAATAAAAAGACCGTAAACATTTCTGGAGTGTATTACTGTCATGCTGGGCATGAGTGGAGCAGCAGATCTATTTCTCAGAAGAGAAGTCTGTGCAAGAACTCTTTTACTACCCAATGTTTATAATGTATGAAAAATAAAAGTCAACTTTTTTCCCTTTGAGGTTGGTGCTATTTTAGAAGTCATTAATATATAGACATGGGCAAGAACATCTACCTCTGCTCTTGAAAAACACTGAGATTTTGAAGTATGCAGAATTTTGAGACAAGAGCAGGACACCCTAGACTTGGCAACTGAAGAGATACTTTTCATTACTATAGTTTGGAGAGAGCAGTGAGGAGCAGATGGAAAGACTGAAACACAAAGTCAAAGCAAAAAGTGCCACTACCATCATGATGGTGGCAAAATATTCTGTAATTCCTTTGGTGAGGACCAGAAGAAGAACAAGAGACAGAAGTGAAGCAAAGAGTGAAGAAGGGAAGTGGATCAGTAGGGAGCATGCAGGGTAGGAAGCATGGATGGACTGAGGAGACTGCCTGGGCAGAGGGAGAGGCCTGGAGCATAGAGATCAGAGAAGAGAGAAGTCCTCCAGTGTCCAGAGGTCCTCCCCTTGGCCACTTCCCTGGCTACTCCTGTGAGTCAGGACTGTGCCTTTTCCCAGAGCCCTGCAAGGACAGAGGCCACCTGCACCTGGCAGTATGAAACAGGCTTGGTCAGAAATGATACACCTTCACTTGACTTCCTGACTTTTAGAGCCTGTCCTGCAAGTATATGTGGCATAAAACATTAATTCCAACTTCCAGCATTTTTTTCTGACTGTGGCCTGAAACCAGGGGTCTATAAACTGATTAAGCAAACAAAAACAGTGGTTACATTTCAGTTGGTCTGAGTTGTTAAATTTTAATTGAAGCATTTAACAAGTTGGTTAATTGATACTGAATTAAAACACCTTCAACTGCAAAATCTATGACACTTGTTCACATTTTCTTATATGAAGTGTTAGGCAAAACCACATCTTGAAAAGTGATTCTCAGAGACTCTCAGATGACATTACTGTTTGCAAATCAAATAATTGTGCACCATTGGATTGATTAATAACCATCAACACTAGGGAAAACTAGTACTGCTGCTGTCCTCAAACACTGCTCCTCTGCACAAGCCAGCTCTCACTTGCAACCAGCTGCTGTTGGGGTCCTTCCAAAGACATGCAGCATCCTAGCCTGGGGAACCACCAAGGGCAGCCACTCACCAGGAGAAGGAATTCCCCCCTAAGCTGTTTGAATAACTTCTAAAGCCTTTTAACAGAACCATCTTGGACACTGCCCTTTGAAAGTTATGGATAAAACTGAAGATTTTACAGTCAGGATTTAAAACTGACATTAAATTTTCCTAGCATCTGCCATATATTATAGGGGTACAGATTTTAACTTTCAGCCAATGCCCACTACTCTTAAAGAGTCAATTGATCAGTCAGCTTATAACTCAACAGTTGGATGCACAGGCATTGTCTGTCTTGGCCAAGTAGGGCTTAAAAAGGGTTTTCTGGATTGAGGCTCAAGGTAGCAGTCAGGAACTTTTCCTTTGGATGTGATAACTGATTACCCAGCCCACCACCTGGGGAGTCCAAGCCAGCCCACTCCAGTTTGCACCAGTCCTTGGACTTTGACTTCCACTGGTGCTTTCCTCCTTGTCCTTTAGTCATCTCCCACAGCTCCTACTGTCCCCAGCTGCTGCCAGAGCACACCCAGAGCCCTGGCAGGAGCACACAGCTCACCAGCTATCCTCAGCTGCATCAGTAACCAACATAACAATGACAAACCACACAGCAAGAACTCCATAAAAACCAAAGGGAGCATTAACACTGCAAAAGGACAAAGTTTGTGCAGTAAGGTAGAAAAATCATATAGAAAGGCTTCATGAAATCAAGCCTGCTCTCCTGGAATCAGTGGCTGGCCTTGTCAAAGCCAGCATTGTGCAAGTTCCCATGTGAAAGCAATCCTGTTGTGAGCAATTTGTTAACATAACAACCTGCTCCTGGGTGAAAAAAGCCACTTACACCTGCCTAAACTGTTTGTGCACCGTTAGACAGAAAAATGAAAACTATCTTTCACAAACAGCTGTCCCTGCAGGTAGACACTGAGAGTTTGAGTGACCAATCAATACAGAACAATAACTTGTTACTAACCAATAAAAGTAATTGGCAAGAAAACTACTAACCAATTGGAGTCCCACAAGAGGTCTGTAAAACTGTATAAAAAGGAGTTATGTGAATAAAGAATGGCCTTTTCCCACCATGAAGAAAATGGAGTCCCATGTGATTTATTCCCATACAAAATGACATGCTGAAATATTATCTCAGGCTCCTCCTTCTCTATATAAAAAGTGACTTTTTCCAAAGTAGCCAAAGAAAGCATCAGGAAAGACCTAGACTGCAAGCAGGGATGAGTACCTTTGCATGCAAGTTGGTGTGAAGAGGCTTGATGCCCATTCAAGCAATGACATTCCCCTGATTAGAAATTGGCTTGTAAATGCTTGGCAGTCACTGTTTGAATATGAAATATTCCAGGCATAGAGATGCAGCATCACACTCTTATTGCTGGCCACAATATCCCCAGTAGCAGGGAGCAGTGGCAGTGCTGCACATGTATTACGGTCCTTTATTCTTAAGCCTCCTATCAGAGAGTTCTAAGAAAAGGTGAATAAACTATGAAACCAGGAATGCCCTTCAATCCCCAAATGTTTATCTAGTCTCAGCCAAGTCACTGAACAAAATATTCATTTATGTGAGATAACAAGTGGGAAAGGAGGAGGAGAAAGGACAAGTAGATGGAATTGGTCACAAAATGCTTTTGCACGTTGCACTATGCTCCCACAACTGTGACAGTGCAGATTAAAATGGCCAAAACTGAAGACCAAAGCACTGAAGTGTGTAACTGGGTTCTGGGAGGGATCTGTGAGCTTTGCCTGAACTCAGCATTCTCACTGTCCTGGGCTTCAGTAGCTGTGGTTTCCTATTGCTCCTTGGTCTCAGAGGAGGCAGGTGTGTGGCATTGCTCAAATTGTTAGAGCTCCCAAATAAAACACAGCACATTTGGAGGCATGTCTGGATAGCTGAACCAGTTTGTTTGGTGTTTTTATTTCCTGCAAGAAAATGAGCTACAATCTTTTTCTCCTGGCTTTTGTCCTGGGCATGACTGGAACCTTCCACTATGGATTGCAGGTCTCCATTATCAATTCTCCTGCTGAGGTAAGCATGGAGAGCTCAAAGAGTGAGCTACCAGGATTTCACTGTTCTCAGGCATTCGTGCCTCTATACACAGTGGCTAACTTTTTATTTGTGCTTTCAAATTTAGACTTATCGTGGTTTCTTAGTTCTAAGAGTAGCTGCTACTGCTCTTGTGTTTAATGAGGTTCCAACTCCTGTCTAATGTGACAGAACTGGGAAAGGGAAGTATGAATACTATCCATAAAGTCAGCCATTTCTCCCCTACTGAGTGGAATTGCTCCCAGGGCATTCTCCTCTCTCCATCGCTCAGGGAGTCCCTTGCACCATGTGCTTCACCACACACAGTATTTCCAAGTGGCTGTAAGGTGGAATAGGGCAGGGAAGGACTGTAGCTCTAGAGCTGAGGTCAGCACTCATACTTGCAGCTTGAACAACAAAACTGGGGGTGGTGTTTGACATCCTGAATGGTACCAAGGTCACTGAGCTCATCCTATCACCACAGAGAAGCGGGAACGGCAGGAAAAGATCAGGTAGAGAAAAAAATCAGGGTTTAGCACAGAAACAGAAGACCAGCCTACCATTCCCTTATTGGAACTCACAATTGATATTTAATATTGATATATTTATTCACTGGATCTCATTGCTAAAACATCAGCTCCAGGGATGGTTATAGCAAAATTCCCATTGATTTCATTGGGGCTAAGATTTCAACCAAGGCTATCAAGAGAAATGTATCAAAAAGACCAATAAGCAGGTAAAATAATTTAAAAAGCAGTGCAATTATAAAAAAACATGTTGACTGAGTAATTTTTTTTTTAAGTACATCCAAAGTTTCATCCATGAGACCTGGCTGAAGAGATATGGCTCCTCCCCCAGCGCAGAGATGATCACTTTGATGTGGTCCCTCATTGTGTCCATTTACAGCATCGGTGGGCTCCTGGGCTCCTCCTCTGCTGGGTACTTGTCTGTTAGATTTGGAAGGTAGGAAGAGTGGTTATACCAGTCCTTCTCTTTACACCCACTACTGCAGAAAAATAAACTGTGTCTCATGAGAAACACTGCTAGTAATGTGGCACTGGAAGCAGCCCAGGGCTTCCAATTAAAGACCAGTATAGTGAAGAATCAGAATGGAAAATCTGCCAGTGATCACAAGGAAAATCATAGCCTCTCCCTTATAAAGTCCAAAGCAAATCCAGTCCAGGGAAGTCATATAATAAGTACAAGCATTTTAAAGAGAATTTCAGAGACAACCACTCACGAAGCTTCCAGTTCTCCAGTGTAGATATTGACTCTATTAGAGGCATCCAAACCTTCAACTAATTGATCAGCCTGTGACAGGTTTCCCCATTGTCATTTCCCATTTACTTTAGCTGATCTCAGAAGCCAGCACTGAGGCTGTAAATGAGGCAAGGGCAGTATTTGTGCTCACATTAATTTCAATGAATTCCAGGAAGAAGGCCATGCTACTCGCCAACATCCCTGTTCTGCTGGGTGCAGCTCTGATGGGACTCAGCTGGCTGTGTGGATCTTTTGAGATGATCATTGCTGGAAGGTTATTTTCTGGAGTCTGTGGAGGTAAATTGGCATTCCTACCTGTGGTATTAAAGAGTGGGATGAGCAGTGATTGAGGGTCACAAGGATTCACCAGCCTGAGTAAACAGATCACAGATTTTTACTACATTCTGCAGAGAGTATGATAGCTGAGTGCATTTTTAACTAAATAAGAAACCACAAACATAATTAAATGAGTAATGTATGACATCTCCATTTCTCTTTCTTCAATCTTTATATCCAGTCCATACAAAAGGTACTGCCAATTTCTGAAAAAGCCAAAACATGCAATATTTCAGGGAAGCATGCTTGCTCAATAGAGAGCTGTCCTCTGTTGTTCCTGTTGCTTTTCACTGTGGCTGATGCTGCCCTCCACATTACAGACAACGGAATGGTTTCCAAGCCAATTCAATTAGAATTTTCAATTCTAATTTCCAGATGCCTCAGAAGGTTACATTCTACCAGTGCTTTTGGTCCCTGAGTAGCTGGATAAAGATAATAGTAACCAGAAAAAAATTTGAGAGGATAAATATTAATTCACTGACCAAATAGAATGTACAGCATTTGCCAACTTGGTGATTTCAAGCAGAAAATAAGGCACATATCATCTGAATAGCCACTGAAAAATGTCATCTAAGACTAGAGGGAGTAACCACAGTGCTGTCTGTATATGTGGCTGTAGGAAACAATGTAAGAGAAGGGCAGCCTGCTGAAGGACAGATTTCCCACAGGCCCATACTTACTTAGTGAAATATTTAGCAAAGGCACAAGGCCACAGTATGGGGCACATGCTTCATGTCAGGCAGCCACATCCTCAGCACAGACAAAAATGTATCTGAGAGCCAAGCCTATGGGCTCTGTCCATAGTGGTCCCCTCCAAAACAGCAGACCTAGGAGGGTTTGCATGGCCCTAACAGTCCTTAAACCTGCAGGTTTAATTCAGAATGTCCATATCATGTACGCTGGGGAATGTGCTCCACGGAAGCTCCGCGGGCTGATTGCCATAACGGCTTCTACCTTCTCTGCTATTGGAAAATTTGTAGGATTTGCTCTGGGTCTCAGGTAAGAGAGTCTGAAACATACTCAGTTTCTTCTGTTCTTAAAATATATGCATATATCAATGCACACCTGTGTCCAGGGACTGCTATTTGGGGCAGTCGCTACCAGTCTGGTAATTCATGGATCTTGTAATAATGGTAATGGAGCTATTTAGGTGAGAAGCAGAGGGATCAGCCCCTGCAGGTTTTCCTGCAGCTCTTGTGCTGGGGCTGTCGGTCCCTGCGAGCCCTCAGGACACAGGACACAGGCGGCCTTGCTGTGCCCGGCTCTGAGCAGCAGGAACCGACACCGTGCAGCTCCTGTGCTGCAGGCAAGGGCCCTCTGCGCTCCGTGCCGGGGACTCCCGGGTGGGAGCTGCCGGGACACACGGTGCCTCAGCTCCTCTCACCCTGCTGCTTCTGTTCCAGAGAAGTTCTTGGAGTGGAGGCTCTCTGGCCAATTCTCCTGGCAGCCAATGCAGTTCCTGTCCTTGCTCAGCTTCTCACCCTGCCCTTCTTCCCAGACTCTCCCCGCTACCTGCTCATTGACCAAAAGGACAAGGAGGGATGCATCAAAGGTAAGGAAATGGACTATAAAGCATTCCTTTCAGGAATAAAGGGAAATACTGTAAAGCCTCAAATGAGCCCAGGAAGAAGGTACAGATGGGAAAAAGACTCTTGGTATTTTGGCTCTGAAAGCACCTTCAGCTCAAATGAAAGTCACCCTCTTCTCTTTAGATATTAGTGCTCTCTTGGCACTAGTATTTCCCCTACCCTCTGCCAGGGTCCTCCAAGGGAGGTGATCACACACAGCTTGTATTTCCAGCAATGCAGATTCTGCACAGAACAGTCAGAGTACAGATACAGTACCTTCTCTGTATGAGAAAGAGAGGCTCTGCACTGTCATGCTGTGTCTGTAAGCATTCCAGTTCTTCAGTAACCCTAACAGCAGCTACTGAGAAACTGAGCAACAGTCACTGTGGGTATTTAACTATTAAAAGATAGAACTCCTTCGATGTGAAGTTATTTTTTATATGTAGGAGTCATTTTATCTTGTCTGTGTTTTGGAGTGTGCACTAGAACTTCACCTTTAACAGGAAGGTGTTCAGGGAAGGATTGGTAAGAATGTAAGTGTGACTTACATTAAAAGACTGTCAGCAGCTACTGGCCAAAGGTGAGGTCATGTTAAGGTTTATGGGTAAAACCAGACAGGAATGATCTGTCATATCTGAGCCCTGATCTCTAGGAAGTTCATGCAAGAAAAGAGCATGAAATTCTAATAAGATACTCTGCAAAGCAGGAAAACATATTCTGGGCTCATGTCTGTGCTGGTGAGCTTGGTCACCTCTCCTCCTCTCCTTCCAGCTGTGAAGCAGCTGTGGGGCGATGGGGACCATCTGGCTGAGATAAATGACATGATGTCAGAGCAGAGAGCCATCGGTGGGGACAAGGTGAAGGGCGTTTGGGACCTGCTGCGGGACAGAGCCGTGCGCTGGCAGCTCATCACTCTGCTCCTCGTGGTCTCCTGCATCCAGCTGGTCGGGGCCAACGTGGTACGTGCAGGGCTTTGCTGTGCCCCCTGCACGGCTGGCAAAGCTCCTCACATAAAGTAACCTCTGCAAGGGCTGGGAGTGGCTGCAACAGTGCCCTAAGGAGAGATCTGTTGGTACTGTTTGGTACAACCTTTCCCCCTGGAAGTCTGGGAGCTGGGATAAGTCCAGAGCTGTCTTTTAGCAAGTGTCTTCTGAAGGCATTTCGTTACCCTGGAATGATAAGATGGTTTTCTATTTTGTTAAGGTCTGGTTAGTTATTTTCTGTCCAAAAAGACACTAGTGTAAACATGCTCACATGTGTACAGCTTTCACAGATTTCTATTCTTTCCAGGTTTACTCTTATGCATACAGTATCTTTACAAAGGCTGGAATCCCCCCTGCTCAAACCCATTATGTCTCCCTGGGAATTGGGACCATTGAGATCCTCTCCACAGTTCTGTGTGTAAGTGGTTTTCAGCTGAATTTTATTATGCTGTAATACATTGTTTATTTTGATCTTTAGAAATACTTTAAATGGAGCTTCAGGAACCAAATTTTTGCAAAAAATCAACCATGGAACCGATCAGATAAAGTTCTCTCCCCACATCCTGCAAACATGGACATTTCTATTGAGCTTCTGGAAAGAGTTGGGAGTCTTTCTGTCAAAATCACAACCCATTCTGGGCCAGACTTAGGAGTCCCAGTTCCCCCCTGGAGGAAGGGCAGATGTCATGTGCCAGCAGGGCTGTAGGAATCACAGCAGTGTGAGCATTCCCACTCTGCACTCCTGCCTGGCCCTCCTTGCTTGCAGGACGCACCTCTGACCTCCTCTGCCCGGACAGTGCTCCCTGCAGCCCTGCACCTCCCAGCTCCTGCTCCTCCTGCAGCTCCTGGTTCTGCTCAGGCTCCCCAGATGGGGCCAGTGAAGGCAGAGGCTGGAGCAGCTCACCAGTGGCAGCCTCTCCTCCTGCTTGCAGGGCTTCCTCATCGAGCGTGCGGGGAGGAGGACACTGCTGTGGAAGAACTACACCGTGATGGCCTTGGCTCTAGGGCTCCTCACACTCACGCTCTCACTGCAGGTAAGACCCCACTGATGAACTAGAACTGTGCCCATGTTTTATTCTATGACTGATAGCATGACTATTTCCCTCCCCACAAATCACTTTTTAGTGAGTAGAATTATTTTTGGGCCTAACCATCATATTCATGGAGGTCTGTTCCCAGCCATGTACATCTGGATTAAAGACAGTAGCTTTACACAGCCAAGATCACTGCCAAGTCTATCTCATGACATTTCTGAAAGTAGACAAAATAGATCTATGTTAAACATTGACAAACTTAGTAGTGATGAATATTTGTAATGGAGCTAGATAAATAAAATTTTATTATCTGATTTTATTTGCTTTTCATTTCCTACCACAGGACTCCTTTTTCTGGGTACCATACTGCTCTGTTGCACTTGTCTTTATTTTCATTATGAGCTTTGGCATTGGGCCAGGTTGGTATTTTCTATTGGAATGGTTTCATTTATTCACTCATTCCTTCCTTACTGCAGCCTTTGGAGAGATCCCAGGCATAGCTGTTCCACAATAGACATGAATCCCTACTTCTGATTCAGTGCATGTCTTAATATTTCCCTACATTCTATGCTAGGAGGTAAAATTAATTTCCTACTGCATTCCTACATACCTTTTTCTGAAGGGCCAAGCACCACTTCATACACTTCCAGGCCACTTAAAGCCATGAACTTATGCAGCAAAATGAATTATGAGGTACAAAAGCATCTTGCAAAGTTTCTAAGCTACCTTCTTTCTACAATATTTTTTTTTCAGGTGGAGTAGTATGCCCCTTGATCACAGAAATATTTATTCAGTCATACAGACCAGCTGCTTATGTTTTTAATGGTCTTATAAACTGGATCCAACTCTTCATCCTTGGACTTGTGTTCCCTTTCATTGTGGTAAGCAAAGTAGGGTGTTTGTTTCAGTTCAGAGGAAGTTAGACCCCTCTTGAATCCAGAGCATGCTTCTCTTATCAACACTTCATGCAATGGACAGAGCCCAAATTAATTGCAGTTCTGATGGCCTCTTCCATCTTAACCAGGTATTTACTGGAAATGTAGCAAACCCACAAAATGCTTCTAATTCTGCAAGTTAGAATGACATAGGCAAAACAGATGCAGTGACAGAGGCACTGACACTGACAGATGTAATTTGAAGCAGGATTTATATCAACTAAGTACTATCTTAGTAAAAGAAACTATCATAAGAGAAAGAAATCAAGATAAATGTTTATGCACACATTTTTTTCTTTGTTTTCCTGTAGGAAGGTCTTGGTAATTTCTGTTTCATCATTTTCCTGGCATACTGTCTCTCCATGGCTATTTTTGTACTCTTGGTGCTGCCAGAGACCAAAGGAAAGACCATGCTGCAGGTCAAGGAGGAGTTCAACCACCTGAACTATCGTGGAAAGAAGGGGCAGGCAGCCCTACAGCAGAGTAACTGCTCAGTGGTGACTGTTACTAGGCTTTAAGAACAAACCCTTCCCTTCATATTTTGCTCTTTTATTACTATAGTGACCAGAAGTTTCACTAAGCAAGAGAGAATCTATAGATCCACCAAAAAATCACCTTCAGTACAAGATGCACATGAACTTGGTGGTTCTTTCCAGCTCCTGAAATATTAGCTAAGTTAATTCCTCTGCAGAAAAAAAATTAAACACAGTTTGTAGATAAAATAAGATCTTTATCAGTCCCTCCAAGCTTGCAGTTATAAACTAAAAATATAGGAGCTGCTATTTTCTTGGCAAAACCAAGACTCCACAGCTGGCAGAAGTGATTCTGGAAAGTCCAGAGGTACAGCAAACTTGCAAAGAAGACAGAGCTTTGACACTGAAATTATCTGCTCCTATTAACAAGTCGATGCCAATGACCTTTCCCAGAGAAGAAGCTTCAGTTCATAGAAGTGTTTAGCTCTTTAAGCCAGTGAAAGAAGAATGCCTTGCCTATCAGCAGGCAGAATCAATATGCAATGTTCCCCTATGTTTACAATCTTGGAGATTCTTCTATTGAGAAAAACACAGCTATGTCAGCACTGATAGAAAGCAATGAGCAAAGAAAGCAGAACAGCAGGAAATCATGAGTGGGCAAATCCAGTGTGCAGATTCTCCTTCATTGGCAATGGCTGTGTAGTGTCTCTTCAGCCCGGGGAATGCTGGGTTTCAATGGGATTGAGCCCTGAGAGTGACTGGCACTTGCAAGACAGAGAAGAGGGACACCTCTCTTGGAGAATTTAATCCATGAGTGTGACTGTGCTCTCTCCAAGTCTCTGAATACTTCACATTTTCATTTCAAAACCTGGTAGAAACAGCTTCATATTTGTGTTCAGTGCTATGTGACATGACAGTATTTTGTTCTTCTTCATACTTTACAGTTTTCTGATAAGGAAATAAAGAGCAGTGACTAGGAAAACACATCCTTCTGATTGTGCCGGGATAGATTTTCATTGAATGAAGAGTCAGGGACAGAGGAGGCCCCATCTTCTGGGGCAGTGTTGTTGAGCTCAAGGAATACTGTGTCTGTCTTGCTCTGGAGATGAGATCTTCACTACCAACTGATGCAGATGCTGCACAATAAATTTTGCAAAAGGATCTGAATATTGAGCAGCAGCTTCCTTTACAGCCTTAAGGCTTCTGCTATTTTATCTTCACATTGTCCTCCAGCAGTATTTGTGGCAGTGCCAAAAGCTAATACCAGGAGCAGGGAACTTTCCCAACACAACCATCCCTCCCATGACGATCATCATACTACCAAAAAAACTAGATAGTTTATTGTTTCAAGGCTTGAGATCATTGATTGCACAGTGCCACTTTAATAACCAGCCTATATTCTTTCTTTTGGTCAAAAATGAAAGGAAAAAAAAAAAGCATTTGAAGTGTTTTGAAAAGAAAATTCAAATATTAGGTAATTGATTATTTTAAAGGTCCTTATTTGGTTTGGTCTTTTTCAAACTTACTGGTTCCCAGTGAGGAAGTTTTTACTGTCTTACTAGACATTAAAAACTCATTTTCTTATAGATATATTTCTGCAGCATGTTTGTGTCAACCTGCCTTACTTCTCCCCCCTACTAAAGGCTGTCCACGAGAGGGGAAGTGTGGTAAATTATTAACACTGCCATAAATTACCATGGACTGGGAATGAAGGTTGAAGAAGTACTTGTTAATCTGCAGTTCCAGGATCCAGGATGGATGCAGGGTCACACAAGTGCAACACAGAGCATCTCTGAATACAAAATCCCTCCAAGTCCAAGCTATTGGTGAGCTCAATACTGGGTCTGGATAAAGCACATTTCAGGTAGTGTTCAAGTCCTAAGTGGACAGATGCACCTTGTCCTCTTCTTTAGGAAAATACATAAAACCTCTACTAGGCATTTAAGGCTTGTTTTTTCCCATTGTACAGCACTGAACAATGGTGTGGGGCCAGATGAAAATGAGACAGCAGTAGGAGTGTTCTAGAGGGACACAGACAACAGGAGAAAGAGGAACAGGGCTCTGCAGGGAGTTTGATCAACCAGATGTTAAAAACTGGTCATGGACAGTGTTTAGAAACCTCTCCAGGAAAGTCCAGAGCTGCCATGTGTATCTTTCCTTCCATCCTCAGCTCAAAGAAGAATCTTCCTTTCCCCTCTAGTTCCTCCAGCTCATTAGCTCCTTGCTCACTGAGATGTGGCATTGTGCTCTGGCACACAGTGGGCCAATTCCACTGTTACAGAGAGACTTCAGAGTGGTTCTGGAAAAACTCTGAGCCTCTGTAAAGAACTGAGAGTTAGCAAGGACACAAAATGCCAATATTCCAACAGTTCATTTCCTACATCTGGAAAACTGTTCAATCAATTGTAAATCTTCTGGCAGGCAAGAAGAGGTATTATGGCTGAGCTACAATTCTAAAGGCCTGTTGTAGACTGGAGGGGAGGGAAACCTCCTCTGCCCAAGCTGCTTTTCAGAGAGGTGAAGAGGGACTCTGTTCCACTGAAGTGAAGATTGTGGCACTGTCTGACTCCTCACACAACAGGAACACTCAGGGTTTTTAGCAGTGTGAGTAAGGGCCAGTGCTCCCAATTGAAGAAGAATAAACATTTACCAGTGTTGTAATCAGCTTGTCATATCTGGGTCTTAGAATAATTAAACCAGCAAGAAGAGGCCCTGGCCAGTGTCAGGGGAGGACACAATTTGCTAAAAGCCACTTAGTTAGAATTTAACTTCTGTGCTGTGATCCCAAACTCTTACAATCTCATTGTGGAACCCATCTCTCTCATCTGGCAGACTTGACAAGGGCTCTCAGATCAGGCAGGGTTTCAAGGGGAAATAATTGGTTTCCTCTCAGACCTGGTGAGTGTCCAAATTCTTGTGTTCTAGCCATGGTCACTAACAGCAGCATGGTCTAAGATTGCAGCAAAGGGAATACTTGTAATAAAAATGAGCACCAGAGCTTGGGACAACACTGGCTGAGCAATGACTGACTAAATGGCATCTGCAGAAAATACATTAGAAATGTGAAACAGTGAGAGGTTTAAGAGAGGACCTGAGAAAACAGCAAAGATGGGAATTTGGGGCGAGATAGAGAACACAGTATCAGTGAAAAACACAAAACACAAAACACAAAAAACTCTCCCACTCTACTGCTCTGTGCTTTCAAGGACAATTGAGAATACTCATCAGTTTAAAGTGTGACCTGACTAAATACCTGGAAACGTATGTACTTGTGAGAAATGCTCTCAAATTCAGTGTATATCATAGAAACCCAGCATTTCCAATAGGAGTCATTCAGATAAAAAATATCTGAATAAAATATAGTTTCATACAAGATTGATGAAAGTGAAATATAAAAAAAAAGGTTTTGAGAGGACAGACTTGAGTCATCCCTGAAAAATAGTGAACACTGGCCCTGAGGAGGCAAAGGTGAAAGCAAAAAGGGATTCAAGAAAGCTGTAGCTTCTTTCTAGTACAAAGGTAAACACAAATTATCTCAACAAGGCTTTTATGATTTTTGTTTTCTGTGGTTAGCAGAACTAACAGAACTAGAGAATGTATCTTTTTAGATTGCTAAACAATCTAAAGGAGAGGAACATAGCAGAATGTGCAGATGTGCATTTTAGCAATTTAACAAATGAATTTTCTTGATTGTTGTGAAATTCAAAATGGGTTTTTGCATGATAAAGATTGCTTAGTTCTAGAAATATGAAGACATAAGGTGCTGTAAATTATCTCATAGTCTGAAAGGTGTGCTGGTATCAGGACCTTAGGATGTGTTTTGCTCTCTTTGGCAGGTTCAGTACCGGAGGCTGTTGCTAATGATTGTGGTGCTGGGAATTGGTGGAACCCACCTCTCTGGTTTTCAAATGTCTGTCATCAATTACACTTCTCTGGTAGGCAAAGCTGGAGAAAAGAAAATCCCATCTCTAACTGCTCCTCATGGTCCTAGGCCTTGCACTTTGCAGATGATTTACAAAAGCTCTTGGGTGTTGCTGTCAGTTTATTGCCAGCTGTTTCCAATGCCATACTGTCACTGTCAAAGTGTGCATGATTGCAAGGAGCTGTGCTCCAAAGACAACTTCCCACAGAATTTTGTGGAAACAACATATTGAGATACCTCTTTAAAGTTTATGCCATGGAGGAAAAAAAACCCCAAATATAGCTGATAGAATCAGCCTTCAGCTCAGCCCTTTCCTATTTATATCCATTACTAGCCACAAGAACATTTGCACTTTACTATAATGAATATATAATATAATATAATGAAGGTCCTAGTTTTTTGGTGTAGTAGAGGTAGAATTCAACACACTAAAGGGTATAATTAATTTTTGAAAGATACTTGTACACTATTAGGCTGTATGAGAGGAAATATCAATCCTTATTTGCAAACAAATGTCCTATAGTCCTATAGTCCTATAGTCACACTTTCAGTCACGACTGTTAATCTGTTTAAATTGTAAACATTATGAAGAACATTATGATTAGTGCCTTGGTGGTACAAAAAATCTCTTTTTTGTGCCAGTACATTCAGAAGTTTGTCAATGAACTTTGGCTGGAGCGATACGGTTCTGTGCTGCCTCAGGAGACCCTGATGCTACTGTGGTCCCTCATCATGTCTGTGTACTGCATGGGTGGGATGATAGGGTGTCTGTGCAGTGGGTACCTGACTGCAACATTTGGAAAGTAAGTTCATTTCCCAGCATCTCGCTACCCAGGGCTGTAACAGGGGAAGCTATTAAATATTAGTCAACTAAAAGAAGGGATACCAGAATTTCACTGCCCCCTGCTGCCACAGAATTTACCCAGCACATAAAACATTGGAGAGAAAAGAACATGCAGCTATTTCTGATTCCCTTGTCACAGCTTTTGCTGACATACAATTCCCATAGTTTTGCTGACATTTTACCCTGCAGGAGTTTCCTTCAGCCTCATGGTTTGCTCACATAGTGAGTGAGAGGAATCTAGCTTCTCCCTTTCCACTCCTCTGCAAAGATATCATGCTTTTTTCTAACCAGATTTGGTTGTCCTATAAGCAATGGGTTTAAACGTGGCCATGGCTTCAGCCTGTAAATCCAGAGGAGAAGAGTCAAACAGCAGTCAAGGAAGAAAAAGTAAAACATGGATCATACCCAGGTTTTGTTCCCTGCTGCAGGAAGAAAAGTGTGCTGCTCAACAGCATGGTGTTAATAACAGCAGCACTGTTCACTGGCTTCAGCAGGAGAGCCAAGCCCTTTGAGGGGGTCCTGGCTGAGCACTTCCTCGAGGGCATCGCTGCTGGTGGGACTCCCCACTGGCCCATGTAAATGTGACTCCTTTGGGGTGGATACAGAGATCTGCCTCCTGGGAGCACCCAGGAATGTGCTGGACCCAGTGCAACAAGGAACACACTGGGGCAAGGGAAGATGAGCTGTCCTTTGCCTTCAAGAACTCTTGTAGAGAGATCTGCTGGATGAGCTAAACAACTTGAAATAAAAGGTACATTTTCAGCCCATTATTGCAGAGGGTATATGGGAGAGGGTTCAGAAGAGAGAGAGCTGAAAGGGACAGAAAAGGGACCCTCTCCTGTTTTCTCCCTTTAGGAATACATATAAATACCCATGTTCAGTATGCTGGAGAGGTCTCACCTAAGAAGCTTTGTGGATTTATAAACATGACCTCCACAGTGTTTCTTGCACTAGGAAAAACTGTAGCACAAATTCTTGGATTAAGGTTCCTGTGCTACTCCTTCTCTGCCTATTTTATGTTTATTTTTCTTCTATATAGCAGGGAAGTGGTGTTCTCCCAGTCCTAGAATCAGACATACACCAAGGGTGGGGTTTTATTTTGCTTATCTACAGCAGTCAAAGAGGAGGCATCTACCCCATACAAGTCACTGAGGTTTCCATGCTCATTCCCTGTGGATAGAAAGGCCTTTCTCTTGGGAAAGGATGACTCAGTCTCTGGAAGTGCAGTCTCTCTGCTGGAGTTAATAAGAAAAGATTGTATGTAAATATTCTTATTAAACTTGTGAGATCTCAAAGTTTTGCTAATTTCTTGATGATTTTGTGCAGACTTGCATTGTTGGTTCAGAGAGCTGTTGTGGGAATATTTTGACCTTCAGAAATTAGAAATCTGAGACAGATGTCAGTCTTGCAGAAGAAATAAAGTATTAGTCTATTTTCCTGTCACTAACCTAAACATCATCCATTTCAATTGAACTTTTCAATGACTGTATGTATTTCATGTTTCTTTAGCTAGTTTAGAATTGAGAAAACACCTATTTAGTTATAAACTGCAATTTTACTGGACTATAAATAGATTCTAACATGCTTTCATAGAGAACTATTAGGAACTGAAGACATGTGGAACGTACTATTGTCCTTCTCTGGGCTGGTGGCATTGATTCAACTGATCTTTTTGCCATTCTTTCCTGAGTCCCCACCCTATCTCTCGCTGCAAAAAGAAGACAAAGCTGGTTGCTTGAAAGGTAAAATAAAACTTTAGCTCCTTAGTTTGTTAAATCATTACTCTTGAGAAAGTGAAGCTAACAGCAGGAATTGGCTTTTCTATTAGCCAGCCACAGATTTCTTGATTACATGATTAAAATCCTCCAGACCAAGCAGAGTCATCAGAGACATTTAAGATCTACCCCTAACTGCTACAGCATTTTCCAGGGAAGTTCCACCATGTTCCAGGAAGTGATGTTCCTTCCATTCCTTTGCTCTTTGATACTGATGTATCAAAGGATGAACTCAAGTGCAAATGTTTAGTGTCACTAAAAGTTGAAAAACACAGAATTAGGAGTGGATTAAATGATGGAGGAGTATACTTCATTCTGTCTCTTCTGTAGCCATGAAGCAACTCTGGGGAGAAGGGAATTATCACACAGAATTTGATGACTTGAAGGAAAAGGCTATAACAAAAGGCACCAAAATCATTAATGTTCTAGAGGTGCTGAGAGAACTATCTGTGCACCCACAGATGTGAGCCACGCTCCTCCTTTTGCTGAGCCTGCAGCTCTGTGGCCTGAGTGCAGCTGAGAATGCCCTATTTCCATGCTTGGATCTGCTATGAAGTCTCCAAAGTGTCACAGTGCCAACTTGTCCCTTTCCCCTGGGTCTGCATTATTCCTCTTCACACAGGGCCCACTGCCTGACACCTGTGGTATCATCCTCAGTATTGTTCATACCTTTCAGGGAGCTTCTCAGGGGGGAATACAAGAGCTCCAACTCAGCCTAAGTTCCTGCAAGGGCACTGTTGCCTTTATTCCCCTGGTGGTACAACCAAGTAATCTGTACAGGAAAGGGTTACAAGCATCCTAAGGCTTACAGCAGCCCAGCACCACTTTTTTTTTGATTTCTGCAGTAGTAGATGGCCAGCTATTGCCATCCACTCTCATTTCATTTGAGAAAGGACATTTATCCATTAAGCAACATCCTTTCAGCAGTTTCCATGTAAAGCTGGCTGAGCCCAGTGTGGCCCAAGCTGGCATCATTCCCTTCATGTTTTCATTTCTCTGGGGGTCTCTCCATAAGCCCTGCTTCAGCCTGTGCTGGAGGTGGTTCATTCCAGCTGCCAGCAGTGGAATTCCCTCTGCACTCTGCTGGCAGGGAAATGGTGCCCATTCCCTCAGGGACTCTGCAGATGAGCAGCTTCTGCTTCGCAACTGGAAAAGGGCAACAGAATCAACTGTATGGTGTGCCAAGACTGAGATTTGCTCTTCCTCTTGTTTTGTCCCTTTCCTTTTCCTTTTTGCCAAAATAACACCTTTTCCCATGTTTTACAGGCAATATACTCCTTCCAACTACTTTTTTTTTTTTAACTTCCCCCCCCACCCCCCCCAAATCCATTTCCTTGATTGCCATTAACCTTTTGATTTCTCACATTTGGAGCTGTTATGTTACCTTTACTAAAGCCTAATAATGTATTGCTGGTTTTGCAGTGAGGACAAATCTAGTTCTAAGTGATCCTGGATAAGCACATATTACATCTATTAACTGTGCTTTATTTTTCTTATTTCCCAGATCACCTTTTACACCTCAGAAATTTTTGAAACAGCCAACCTGCAGGAAAGCATAATCCCATATGTATTTAGAAGGAGTTTCAATCTCTGAACTCATCTCTATCATATTCTGTGTAAATCAGAGCTTCCTGGGGTTTTTAAGAATTAAAGTATTTTTCCTTGAAGCAAATTAATCTTCTCCTTATGAACCAAACAATTTTTCTGTGGTGCTGCATGAATCTGTACAGTGGTTGTTACCATCCACTGCAAATTTTGTCCCAACTTTCATGTGTTTCATTCCCATCTTCATTCATCTTAATTTCTTATAAGAATCCCTTACGAAGTGTCATTCAAACATAAATATGTGTACTACTAATTTCCATATATTTGTGTATATCTATACATTCAAATGGATGTATATCTATATACATTTGTAAATCTATTTCCATTTGAATGTATAGACATACACAATGTATAGATATATGTATAGATATATATGTTGTGTATATATGTCTATACATTCAAATGGAGTTGTAACATGATTCCATTGACTGGAGTGTTTAAGAAGTAGCTGCAATACTGGGCAGTGATGGTAATTCATAGTATTATAGAGTGTAGAAGGAATTCAATAACTTAACAAAGTTGGTACCAATAAGATTTGTGCTCTGTGGAGTAAAAACAACTCAAGGAGAATGCTTGACTGTTGGATGGCTCACAGTTGGATTTTGCCATGCTTCCAGTGATAGGCAATATTTTTTTCTATTTCTTAGAGCTCCATAATCAATCCATTTGGATGCCAAATTCTCCTGTGTGGTGGTGATTTGCTGATGGCACTGATCCTGGTGTTGCTTGAAATGAGCCTTCTGCTGAGTGTAAGCAAATGTCTCCCCAGGAGTGACCTGCACCAGAATTCTCTGTGCAGGACAGCAGATAGCCAGCCTTAGCTTTCATATCCAAACCAGGTCAGATGTCTTCTAAATACAAGCTCACCTCTGTAGCTGTGACACCACCAGCTGCTTCTGGCCTTCCTCTGTGTTCAGTAAGAAACATAAGCAGGTCTAGAGAGCATCTATTACACAGCTCAGCATCACGGGCTTCTCCAAAATATTGCTGTTCCTGTACTTGGATCAGCTGTGTTACAGCTATAAAATTGGTTTTTGTTCTTTCCCTCCCTTGCCTTTGTCTAGGATCAGTTCCTCTGGTTGTGGTACTGCAGTGTTATTCTCATCTTTCTGTTCATCATTGCTTATGGACTAGGACCAGGTGAGCACCACAATAAAAGCATCAGGAAAGTCTGGACCACAGGGATAAGCACAGGCCATGAATGTATAGAAGTAGAACTAGAATGTGTGAGTATATCTTTGAAAATCAACAGCTTAGTTGAGACTGAGATTGAGGGAATCTCAATTTTTGATGAATTAATTACCCAAGAAACAATTTCTTTAACAAATCATTCACACCTAGATGAATCAGGACCCTGTTATCTCTCTCTGGATAACAGGTTCAAACCAAATAAATTCTTGTTAATCAATTAATGAAGACTTACTTTGCAGTGTGAATACTGCTCAGTGCATACAGGTTCAGATGACTGATCTCTGTCAATGGGCAGAGGTAGGCTTTTCTAAAATACCAGCGTTTTCTCAATTTACCTATAAAATCCTACTCTATGAAAGACTGACACCTGACAGCATTCATAATCTGCCTCTCAGCACTGCCCTGTTCTTTCTTGTCCTCTCTTAATATCACCCTTAATTGCCTTCATCAATAACACCAGACCCAAACTTGCAGCTCTCTGGTAGAACCTCACTCACCTAAGACCAGGATTTACTCTGGAAGTTCTCTAACTGAACACTACCAGTAGTTACTAAAGTCTCCAAATTCAAATGTCAGCCTTTAGTGTTGTAAAGGATGCTCCTGACAACCATGAATGTCTTGAAAACACAACAGAATTCCCACAATAGCAGAACTGAGGTATCTTCTATGGGAAATGGTCAATTACAACAATGTTTCTATCACTTTGTTATGTTGGATTTTTTTTTTTCCCTCAGCTGGAGCTGTTGTGGCTGCCATGAATGAAATCTTCACCTTCTCAAGGGCCTCTGCTTTTGTAATTGATGGAATTGTCATTTGGCTAGGCCTCACCTTCACTGGAACAATTTTCCCCTTTGCTATATTATGTAATTTGATTCAAATCTTCTCTTTGAATCTGTCAGTTTAATCAGGCTTTCTAGGCTGATCTCGAGAGGGAGTAGGATGAAATGACTTGTAGATGATCAAAACTGTGAATCCCTTGTTGCTATGGTATATGAAGGACATTTGTATAAAACAATTCTCAGTACTTCAGAAACCACCTGCTGCCCCAGAAACAGATTGAAAAGATAAATAAACATTGTTTCTGTAAAATGAGCCTATTCCTTATTTCACAGGAACAAATCAACAAGTTTCAAGAATCTCTAGGTGCAAGTGTTGCCAAGGAAATCACTCATCTTGTTCTGTTTTTTATCTCCAGATGCTTCTTGATCCTTTTTGCTTCCTCATCTTTGTTGCTGTCCTGGTCATTTCAGTGGTTCTTATCTACCTGTTCCTCCCAGAAACAAGAGAAATCAACCTCCGAAATCACAGAAAAATTCAAAACCTTCTGGTTTAAGAGGAACCATCATCAGGATGTGGAGATGAATGCTGATGAAGAAAAGACATTTTGCACCAAGCTCTGATAAGCCACCATAAATAATTTCCACTGTTCTGACATAACACATCAATTGTATTTCAAGTTCTTCTCCATTGCTATCATTTTAAAGCAGCAAGATTTGTGTCTATGTTTCTTACTTTATAAGAAAGTTCTGCTTAGGATTAAGAACAGGATGAAGATAGGATTAAACATAGCCATAGCTCTTAAAAACAATTTTCATGTCATTTCTTTATGCTATCACACTGTAAAGGACTTAGTGATGATTGTGAATGGTGCACATGAACAAATACGAGGTAGAATACAAATGCCAGGTAGAATAACATCTTCTATTTCCTTGAGCTGGCATCAAGTAAATGCATGTCCTGATTGTCTCTATAACTGTCAGAGATCAGCCCTGATCCCCAGGCATTTGGTGCAGAAGAACTCTCACTTGCATCCTCTGGAGCAAACTCTCCAGGCAGATCAGCTGTAGCAAAATCAGGAGAAAGTTCTTGTAACATATTCTGGTGCCTCATGGAGGGCAGAAGGGTTAACAAATAAACACCCAGTGCTGAGAGCTGGAAGAAAAGAGCCCTGGAGAGAGACAGAGAGTAAGGTTTTGAGAGGGTAGACAGCTTGAAAACTTAGCCCATTTTATAAAAAGTAACTTCTCAAAAAAAAAAAAAACAACCCAGGGAGAAGTGATATCCAGTATCTGCTGGCTGTGTGCTGCTCTGGGGCACCCTGCACTTTGCTGCTGCACACCAGCACACAACTCTACACTTCAGTGCTGTGCTCCACAGCACCCCTGCACTGTGCTGCTCCAGGGCTGCCAGTCCTGCTGGCCACTGCAGCATCTAATCACTCCCCTCCCCAAGCCCTTCTACCTTCGTATAAGATGATCAATTCTTTTTCCTTTTTCTGCCATGATTACAAATGGTATTTCATGCCTTCTCTTTAGCAGGACCATAAGTCCTTTCTTTCTGTAGTTTACCCATTCTTATTTATTATCATTGTGCTGAGGTCTGCATTAGTATTGAGTTTTAGGGAGTTTTCTATTTAAAAATTTAAAATAATATACTTACTGCTTCTCAAGGAATAACCACAGAAGAAGCTCTGATATTAAAGTGCCAGTGTGTGCTCCAGCAATTGAAACCCGATTTAGATTTTAGATTCACTCTCTTTATCAGTCCCTGTATCAAAACAGAGAACACTCATGATAGTGAATGTTCCCATTCAGAGGGCCCTCTCCTGTTGAGGGACTGAAATATTTAATCCACCCATTTTAATCTTGTCCAATTGCTACAAAAAAAAATAAATCAACAGAAATCATACGAAGTAAACATTAACCTCAGCCTCAGAGTAGGATGGTTACTGAAGCTGAAGGTGCAGAAGAGGCATGGGAGAAAACACTTCCTCAGTCTGTCCGAGTTTTGGCTGCCTGGGATCAGCCACACTTCTGATGTAGATGGACAAGCTCCTTCCAGAAGTGGTGAGTACTGCAGATGGTAGCACCAGCTTTTAGAAATAACTTTCAGAAGAACTGAGAGGTTGCCTGTTGCAATTGCTAGTCCTAAAGATAATGCATTACATGTTAACAAACTTTTTTTTTTCAAAATAATAGCGTAGGCAGGGGATAATCCTTTAAAAGTAGAGCTTTTAAATTTTTATTTAATTTTTTTTAATTTTTTTTTTTATTTTTAAAGCTTTTTTAAATTTTAAATTTTTAAATTTAAAATTTAAAAATCAAAAGACACAAACTTAATGTTCTAGACTAAATCATCATGGAAATTTTGAAGGAAGTTCCAGCTGGTTAGAAAAACTTATTTTAAAAAATTAGAAATTAAATTCCTGCACTTTTTAGATGGTGAGGTGTTTCTGTACCATTTCTACCTGCTGGCTTCCATGTCCAAGTGTGATTCTCTCAGTCTACTCTCCTAGCTGGTAGCCTGATAATGTTATGAAATGGTACATTTGAAAATAAAGTTTTGTGAATGATTTAGGTAATGTGAAGATGAGCAGCAAAACTGAAAATCCAGAACCTTTAGCTGGTTGATCTTTTTTTGCATTTATGCTTTGCATATTCTGCAGAGATGGTTTAAGCATCACCAAACAAGCCAATATCCTAGAAATGCAGGGGCTACAATATCACAGCTTCTTCTGTGATGAGCTTGTACTGTTCCTTGCATGTTGAGTACCATTGGTTGGTTGTAATGTTCCTTGTGTTGGGAACTGGTGGATTGTGGCAAGCACATTTTCTCTCACTCTCAGGATTTTTTTCTAGAGGTGCACAGAGAGAAATGGAAGAGAAAACAACTTCTATTTCTGCTCCTTGTTTTTCCTATGTGGAATGTGTTTGGAGAATTGTTTACCTGGAGTGAGTGCTTGATTGGATTCTGGTGAGGATTGTTTGAGCCTGATGGCCAATCCAATCCACCTGGGGCTGGACTCTTGCAAGGAGGGTCACGAGTTAGAGATAGAGTAAGAGAAAGTAGTATGTAGTTTTTAGTATCCTCCTTTTATATAGTATATTAATGTATTTTATCATAATTATAATAAAGAAATAATTCAGCCTTCTGAGTCAGACAATAATTGAGTCAGACATTGTCACTTCTTCCCACTGGGTTCGCCTGCATCTACAACAGTGGATCCCTCACAAGTCCCTTTCAAACCTCTTCAAATCTTCCTCCATGATAAGAAAAGCAGATAGAGAATCTTCAGGAGCCATTGATGGTGGAGTTAAAATGTAAAGAATGCTTCCCCAATCCAATGGCAATTGGAACTCACCTATAGCTGCCTTTGAGCAGGCTGCTCAGGTACCAAACACATCAGTGTCTCCACTCAACAGATGTTGCTACCATGCCCTCTCTGACAGTGCAGCTTGCAGCTCCTCTAGCAGTGTTATCCAGGGGAATTTCTAATGCCTGTGTCTCCTGTGAGAGATAAGGACAGCATGAGGCCAAATGGATTACAAATGTAACAATTATCTTCTTCCATGCTGTTCTTTCCCAGTCTGCACAGGTTCCACAGTGAAATGCAATTGCAGGTGGCAGTACCTCTGAACTGTGCTGGGCAGACATTTATGCCATAGAGTTGCTCACTCAATAGACAGATGGAAAAATACCCCTTGAGATCAGTGTTCACCACTGGCACTGCACCAGACCAATGGTGTGTTCTTCTGCAGTAACTTCCACTTTCATGTCTCAGATCCTTCTCTCTGATTTCTCTCTCTTTGCTGGTCCTTTTGCAGGAGCTGCTCTCAGCAGAAGCACAGCTGGAACACCACAGAGGGACTGTTCATCCCTGTCACACAGCACCAAGGCTGGTTAAAACAGCTGCCTTGGATCCCTCTGTCCCTTCTTGTGAAGTGGCTGCCTCTGACATAGTTCCAGGGTCTCCTGCAAGAAGCCAGGTTGCTTTGCTGGGCTTCTCCTCTGCTTCATGGCTTAATGAACCTTTCCATCTCCAGCATTCTTCCTCCCAAACCACACCAATCCCAAGCGTCAGACCTGTTCTCCCAAGTGCTCACTATTGCTGCATCTCTTGCAGTTACAGGTAAACCAGAGGGTAGATGATTAACCTGCCAATATGAATGTTTCTGAATTGTTTTAGTCCTATCCCAAGGCCTTTCTCTCATACATCTGCAAGAGACATCTCAAATTATTTTTACTGCTCACCCTACCTATCTTGCCTCCAGGAAAGAAGAAAATTTTAACTATTTTATTTCTATTGCCATTTCACACCAAAAGACTGCAGTGTTTCATGTCACAGTAACCAAACAAACTGAATTTCATGAAGTTAAACTTTGCCTTCATTACCATCATGTTCAAAATGCTGTAAAAGGAGGAGCAAAAAAAAAATTTTTTTTCTTTCTCTGATTTATTTCCAGGAAAACCTCATCTCTTTCTTCTTCCTTATCTTTACTGAGATCCCCATCAGCTCAACATCTTCATCTTCCTCTTTGGTCCAGAGACAAAGGAAAATTTTGTTATGAAAATAATGATGAATTTGGAACGTTAGATTTTAGGAGACCTCATTCCTTTACAGGAAATACTTCTCTTGAGGAAATAACACCTACACCAATTGGTCAGCAGACAGAGAATATATTAGGTCATAAAAGACCTTGATGTTTGCAGACTGCAAGACAAAGGCAAATTATTGTTTTCTCTTATGGGAAAAGATACCAATATTTTTTCACAGATACAAGTGGAATCTTCACAAATGAGTCACTCTCAAATCACCTTGAAAATGTGAGAACAGTCAACAATCAACAAGTCATTGTAACATAAAATATGTGCTGTGTTAAACTCTTAGATTTCACTTAGAATGTGAAGATCTTTTTTAGTTCCAGGTCCCATGATTTTGTTATTCAGAATTTCGTTTTGAGTTTTGAATTGTAACAAACCCAAATGAAATCTAAAAGAAACAATTGACTTTCTCTTGGTGTGAAATTAAACTGCAGATGGCTTCAGTCACAATGAGCAGTCTAGTGTGGCTCAAGCTGGCTTAGAACCAAGCCTGATTTTCAGCTCTTTACACAAAACTGTTTGACACACCTCATGGAGGTGGGGTTCGTGTCTTCATCCATTTCACAGCAAGCATTTCTTACAGTTCTACATTAAAAAATAATTACAAGATCTTCTCAATAATAATTCTTTAAACATAAAATTGTGCATAACTGCCAGTGTAGCAGCCTTTTTAAGAATATAGGTGACATTTTCAACAGAAATGGTCAGTTTCATTGACTTCACAAAAATCTAAGAAGTAAGCACCTAGAATTAAATTATCCAAAAATTGCTAATAAGGTGAAATAGTACCATGGCTCAGAATCACCAGAAATCCTTCAAAATGTAAGAGAAATTTCACTGTGAGCTGATGGGATTTGCTGCTATTGGAAGTCCTCAGTAATTATTTTCAAGGGGTGAATCCTCTTGAAAATGACACACCCTCCCTACACCTCACTACAATATGAGAAAAAATACATAATGAAAAGGAAACACTGATGTTTTGAAACAATAGCCAAGAGATATGCAAGTAGTTATAAAGTCAGTGGTCAAGAGAAAACCCAAATAATGCTAAATCACTCTGAACACTACTGCCAGCCAGGATAAGCAGCATTTGCTATGCAGTTATACAGACAATAGTTGGAATTACACATATAACCAAGGTTTTAATATTAACACACTTTTTTTTTCTCATTTTTTGAGACTCACAGGATTTGCAGTAAACCCCTCTGTAAATAATTACATTTTGTGTTTTATAAACTGAAAGTACAAGTCCTGAGGGTGAGCTTGAGTATTTACTGAGGGCCTTTGTCCCATTTCCCCCACCAGGACAGTCCCCAGGCATGAGGAGAATGAGCAAAGGCTTTGAAGGCAAGAAAAGCACAAGACATCAACCACACAGGAAAGCCCCAGGCATAGAAACCTCTTTTCCCAGTGCTGGCTCCAGGGGAAGCTATGTAGAGCTACAGTTGGAGCCTCTGGGAATCAAAGGTGATTTTCACTGCCTACAACACTGATTTTGGAGTCATTCTGTGTCAGAGATGAAACCTGAGGGAGGAAGATCCTGGTGGTCCTATCCCAATGCATTAGGGCATATTTACCTTTTCTGACAACTTTCATGAGTCTTAGCCTCTTACTGCTTTTTCACCACACCTGGTCAACAAGCATCCCCATAAACAACAAATAACCTTCCTCAGAACAGTCCAATTTATTCATAAGGCCAGAACAGCAAAATTAGCCTCTGAAATTTGCCTATTTTTCTTCTAATTATGATATTTACTTTATCAAAGAATCTGAAACAGAACGCCACATACTTTACTTATTAATCAATAACAGTAGCTAAACCTTGTACCAGCTGCTTTTTGCTTTCTGAAGACTATGGCAGATATACACACTAGTCTGTATCATGAAAGTAAAGCATTTTACTGTTCCTGGAAAACTATTTGGATTGTTTTGCCTGACCTCTTCTCCTTTCCCTTCCCAAAGCCCTCACTGGTCCCCAGATGCAAATTTTCTCTGCTTTTAAACTCCCCCCCCCACTGGAGACTGGACTAGATGTAATTATTTCCTGAAATATTTAATCTGGCAGTGTTAACTTTGGCCAGTCGAAGTAAATATAAGTGAGTGAAGATGAAATAGTAAAAATTTAACTCTGATCCCTGAAGCCAAATGCCCAGTGCTGCAGCAGCAGGCAGGAGACAGAGAGACACAAGCCTGTGATGACAAAGACACATCACACGCTGGACAGCCAGCCCTCAGGCAGAGATGACTGGTTTCCTATCAAACCTGGTAAGTACTTGGTGGGGTATTCACATCTGGGACATTTTTAGTGTGTTACTGGGGCTTCAAAGAACAAAATTGGTGTTTTGGTAAGAACAAGGCTCCTGTTTGCTACAAGCATCTTGAAAGTGGTTCTGCCCACTATTTTGAGGTATTACAGCACTTCATATGCTCTGCCATCCATCTTTACCATATTTTTATCAATATATTAATGTGTCTTAAATGTTTTCCTGGACTGAAAAATACTTGCTTATCTAGAAATATAATTTGCTTTGCTTACCTGGTGAAAAAAAATGTGCTTTTAAAACACATCTAATTCTTTAGTGCAAGACATGGCAGCAGAGGTTTTGAGATGCAAGGAACAGGACTGGATGCTAGAAGCCTTGACAAGAACGTTTGTAGAAGCTGCGCTTCCTTGTGTTGGATGTAGGGAAATCACAGGAGGATGTACATCTCACACCAGGGCAAGCAGAGAGAAATTGCTACCTCAAAATCCCCTGAACAAATGAGATGTTTCTGGAGAATGGAAGACATTGTGAGAACAGCCTGATGTGGGCACAACCTTAAGAAGATTTTGTTCTACTTCTGCAGGTTCAGTACCAGGGGCTCTTTCAAATGATCACTGTTCTGGGGATTGGTGGCACATTCCAAATTGGGTTTCAAATTTCTACCATCACCTACATGTCTCAGGTAGGCAATGATGCACCTGGCACATTGGTTAATGAGAGCACAGGGTCTCCACTGCTGCCTGAGGCTGCTCCTCTGGCACTCAGCAAGGGTTTAATCACAATATTCTCCTCTCATTTACCATTTGCTATCCTATGCTATAAAGAGCAGAGCATGTCAAAGTGTTGCAAACAGAAGAAAAGAGAGATCTGTAAGTTGTTAATAGGAGTGTTCCTCAGAAGACACACACTTACTAGGGTATCATCTGTCTCACCTAAAATCTTATAGCACATGTGCCTTCTTCAGTGGTTTCAGTTTATATTTTTATCATTATCCATCCTCACAGAAAAATAGAACACGTGAGTCATGCTCTAGGTAAAGTCTTCACTTCTTCACTACCTTCTCTCCACTGACCACATTAAGGGCACTGAAGTCTAGAGGGAAGACATCATTATTTTGTACACATCACCTTAGTGGAAAAGCATTATTTTCTGGCTTCAGAGCACTAAGTTCTGAGTGAAAAAGTATTTAGGAATTGCACTGAACAAACTCTGTGTAATGAGGCGTTCTTGGCAGGTATGTGAGAGAAAATCCGTAACTCATTTGCAGAACTTTGTAGTACTGTTTACACTATTCTTTAGTACCAGTCTGTGCCTCACTTCCTCACATTTCAAGGATAAAAAACCCAAAGATTAAACTTTTACTGGCAGAATGAGCATAGCACACCATATTATACTATGTCTGTTAGCTAATACACACTTTTAAAGCCTATGTGAAATAGCAACTTCAGCTGAAGCAACAAAATTATTTTGTAAATATAATAAAATAGGTGCACTGCTGTCACAGGTATTGTTAATGATTTTTTTTTCTGCCTCAGCATGTTAAGGCTTTCATTAATGAAACTTGGCTGGAGCGCTATGGCTATCCCATCCAACAGGATAACCTCCTGCTCCTGTGGTCTCTCACTGTGTCCATCTTCGGAGTAGGAGGTCTCTTGGGTTCTTCAGGGAGCAGATACCTCACTGTCAAATTTGGCAAGTATGTATGTTTAAAGACAATTGGTCAATTGAATCTTAGCTTAAGGAAATTACAGTTGAGGTTTAAAATGAGACAGACTTTTTGACTTCGCGATGGCTGCAGCGCAGCCAGCTTAGCTGTGGTGTCAGCTGATTTTCCTGCTTCCTGCCCATGCCCGTGGCATGGACTGTGCTGCCAGCCTGTCACACCAGCCACAGCTCCTCGGGCTGGGTTAATCTCAGCAATGGGGAAAGGCAGCACCTGGCTGAAGTCAGAATGGGTTCTGGAATGTGCTACTCAAAACACAGAAGCATTGAGATCCTTGGTGCTGCAATAATGTGTTTCACAGTGGATGTTCAAGTGCAGAAAAGCTTTCAGAGTTTTCTCTGCTACACACCCCAGAAGTGCTCCCAAACTCCCAGGTGCAGCCACGTGCCAAGGCACACCATGAGTCCAAAGTGCTTTTTTTGTCCTGGACCACATATGTGTAATTTCAAAAAACTATCAAGACAACTTCAGCCAAGACTTCCTGCATGGCATTAAGTGCCATTTCCCTTCTGAGCAGCAAAATTATTTTTATTTTCTTGTACTTACAGAAAGAAATGCCTCTTGTGCAACAACGTGCTGATGATAGTGGCAGCATCTATCATGGGCTGCAGTAAAATATCCCAGTCCTTTGAGATGATTCTAATTGGACGCTTCATGTGTGGACTAAGTGCAGGTGAGTGACTTCTCCCACAGGTCAGCTGAGTCTCACAAAATTTTACATCTTTTTTTAAAGTAAATAATAAGCCTCCACTAAGAAAACAAAATGTTGAAGTCAGTGATCTTTTATAAGAAGATTTTCTATAATGCTCTGCAATAAAGAGCAAAGTTATTATCAATTTCTCTGATACCAAATGAAATTCAGCTTGGCCAAGTGTATGAATATTCAGGGATGTCCCATGAAACAAGGGACTTTTTGAAGGAAAAATATGTATAATATTTTCTTAAATTTAGCTAGCAGTACTGAAATTATACAGTTTAAAGCTCATATTTTCATAAGGAGGAGTATTCCAAGTAGTAAGTCCTTGGAGTTAGTACAAAGATCTGGGCTTAATAAAGCAAAATCACTACTGGCAAGTAGACTACAGGCAGTAAAAAACATCCTGTGCTGCTATCTTTTTTTCTTTTTTTTTTTTGCATTTTTCCCTACACAGAACTTGTCTTTCTATTGTTTGCATATTCACAGGGATGCCTCTTTTCACTTTTTAAAGAGTTAACTTAGAAGTTAATGCCTGTTTTTCAAATAACCAGATTTTGTACATTGCTTCTCTGACAAAGAGATGTGTTAAAGGGCTATGGTTGTAATTTAAGAACAGTTTAGCAACAGGGGCCTTGCTCTGTTCTAGAATCTATATTATGCCCCATTCAAAAACCTGATTTTTGTTAAAGAGACTACAATCAAAAGAGATTGTTTGCCATCACATACAGCCAAGAGAAGAACATGTTGCATTTGAAACAGATAAAAGGGGCTGTGACCACCATATCAGGAAAACCTTCTGTTCCCAGACTAGTATTTAGCATGTCTGAGTTAATAAATATAACTGGAAACATAAACTCTGCCTGAAATCATAAAAATTATTGCTGGATTGAATAAAAGAAATACTCATGTGTCTGCCTAAATCACATACAAATCAACACTGACTGTAACACTATATGTGATAATTTGCCATGAGTCTACCATACAGCTCTTCAAAAGCATTATGTCAGAAAAGGTTGAGATTATGTGGGTTAACTACAAGCATATTAAATACTGCTGAAAAGTGTTTAGTTATTCAGCACTTACATGCCCTATGTTCTTTAAAACATGCTAAGGTTCACAGGACATCTTAGGATGAGGCTACACCTACACTTTAAAGGGAAAACTGTAAATTTCCTAAGATCAGGAAACAGCACTCTGCAAAGAGGACAAATACTTCTGTAGAAAAAGTTAAAAAATCTAGTACTGAAAGTCTCACATGTGAGTTGAGATATGTGCCAGAGACAGCTGTATTCTGTAATAATTATTTACATACAGTTTTATTTCCTAAGGTTATGTCTTCTTTCTTCTCTGCCATAATTCCCTCTTCACCTCAAGGTGTTAGTGCTCCTCTACATCACCAATATGTTGGAGAAATTTCCCCTAGGAAGCTCCGTGGATTTGCAAACTCTACTTCCTCTTTCTTTTTGACGCTGGGAAAAGCCATAGGGCAAATTTCAGGACAAAGGTATAATGCAATTGATTACCCACACAATTAATTTCTGGATTCTTTCCACCTTTTGCTTCTCCCTCAGCTTTTCCATCCCTTCCTTTCTCTCCTCAAAGCTGATGCAATGAACTCTGACACAGCTTTTCCCTCCCTGCCAGGGAGCTGCTGGGCAGCCAGTCGCTGTGGCCCATGCTGATGGCCTCCTGTGGACTCCCAGCACTGGTCCAGCTGGTCACACTTCCCTTCTTCCCAGAGTCCCCACCCTATCTCCTCATGCAGAAAGGAGACCAGGAAGGCTGCAAAAAAGGTAATCGAAGGCTTAAGGTTCCCCACTTGACTTAGAATTATTTTGTGATGCTTGCTTTCCCCATATGGAAAGAAATAAATAGGACAAAGTGTCTCCCTGTTCATTTCCCACATGGCTCTGTGAATACCTACTAAGTCCATTATTGTTGTAGTTCCCACATAGCACACAAAACTACTTCCCTCTACAGCTCTGTAATACAAAACCTTTCGCATCTGTCTGACACCACCTGCACTGTCAGTCTGATGATTAATGCTAAATAATAAATGAAAAATAGCTGTTTGCACTGCAGGGCTCCACTGGGCACCACTCAGCTCTGGTTATTGTCTGTGCATCCTGCTCACACCCTGGGAGAAGGAGGAAGGCAGAACAGCACCCCATGGGCAGGGAGGGAGCCCTTGTGCACCCCGCTAGGCCCCTCTGTCAGAGCAGGTGCCACTGAGCAGGAGGGGATCAGGGCTCTGGAACACCCTGTAAGACGTCCCTGCCTCCCAGCACAGCCCCAGCCCACGCACGCTGAGCTGCCAGATGCTTGCATCACCTGCTCAGAAAACTTCTTAGGGAATAAACAGAGATGAATTAACATGGCAGGTCTCGCTCTCCTTCTTCACAGCCATAAGGCAGCTTTGGGGTGAAGGCCAACACCAAGCAGAGATTGATGACATCATGAAAGAGAAAGCAACAATGAAAAACACCAAGATCTTGAGTGTCCTGGAACTAGTGAAAGAACCAGCTTTCCGTTGGCAGCTGTACATGATAGTTACTCTGACCGCCACAATTCAGCTATGTGGCATCAATGCAGTTGAGTGTATTTCCCCCTTACAGTCCCAAGATATCACAGTTCACAGCAGCTCCCTCATTTTTCTCAGGTTTCTCAGCCCAAGCCCTGCTGTCTGCCAGCCCTTCTACAGGACAGCAGCAGCCACAAGCTTGGCTGGGCTCTCTGTGTGACATCCCTCTGCCCAGCTCTTGGTCCTTGCTGGAGTAGCCTGACTCTGTAGTTAGGCTCACTGCACAGCCACCTTTGGGAGCCATTGCAGAGCTCCAGAGCTCACTCTTAGGAATGAGCCCCCTCTCTACTGGCAAAATCTGTAATTTGATGTGACTGGTCACTGCAACTGCTGCTATTTGTCCCCTGGCTCTTAGCACCCAGAGATACTGGGATAGCAGTCTTCTCACTGTGTCCTTAAAGATAACAACAAGCATGGTCCCTATTCTGCAGCTTCTGCAGCTCTGCTCTTCCTCACAGCAGTGCCTTTTTGGGATCCTTCTGAAGTCACAGCTTTGCAGCTGCCTGCATGACCCTCCTACCTCTAATATCAGATGCAGCAGCATCCGTAAAGGAAATACACAGCTGAATCTAACACAGCTTAAACTGCAATATTTATCATCTTTATCACTTCAGCATATCTCCAAACACTAGCAGAGATACTTGAAAAGATGTTTGGTTTGACCCCTCATGACTCCATAACCCACGCTCTTATTTCTCGGGAATATTCCACAATGATGTTTTTGGATGAGCTCTGAAAACAAGATATACCTGGCTGTTTCTAAAGCACCTAAATCAGGAGTCTGCAAACCTAATTGCATTGTAGTAGCTGGAGGTCCAATTATCCCAGCATTTTATCTTTTATCAAATTAAATAAATTAATCATAGAATGTTTTATAGTATTTTTGTCTGCTGATAAAGTGGATGCTACCAGAAAGAGTACAGAATTCCAGCTCACTCCAAAGCTGAGCTGCATGCTCCCTGATTAGCAGCTCATATCTAGGGCAGTATTACACAAGTTTGGATAAGAAATCAATTATTTTATTCTCTTACTGTTTGATGGGTTTGATTTTTGTTTTTTTCTTTTTTCTTCTTTTTTTCCAGATTTATTTTTATACTTTTGAAGTCCTCCAGGCAGCTGGCTTTGATGAAAAAATGGCCTCCTACATGACCCTCTCTATTGGACTCTCTGAACTCGTAGCTGCTGTAGTCTGTGTAAGTCACATTACCAGGGAGGGGGGCACACTTTGCTCTCCAGCCCTGACACTGATGTGATTTCTGTCCTTCAGAGCTCCATCATTGACAGGCTGGGCAGGAAAGTGCTCCTAAGAGAAGGCTACTGGATCATGGGTTCACTGCTAGCTGCTATCACCGTGACTCTGTCCCTGCAGGTAAGGAAATTCTGCTCACAGCAGATTGCTCTGTCTATTCTATTTCTGATCTAAAGCTCACTGGCAGGACCACACTACTGAGAAAGGAAAGTGAGGCTTAGAACAAGCTTGTCTATATGTAGGATTAAACCCTCTCTTAGTCAGTAGTCTCTTGTACTTCTGCCCTTCTTTCAACATGATCCCATGACCTCAGCAAGGAACACATAATACACTGGGAGACTGGTTCCTGACTCCATCAGACTGCAAACACCAACATCAGCCAGCACAGACCACAGGACACTCCTAGGAAAATGGCCCTTGCTATTCATGCTGTTTTTAACAAGAAACAACAAAACCCCAGACCTTTGGCATCAGTTAATTTGAAACTGAACCTTGCTGCAGATAATTGTGAGGAGGCACTCTGTTCACAGACTGGAGACCAGCTCACCTCTCACAGTGATACCTCTGTGCCATTGCTGTAGCTTTTTCAGAAGCAAATCACCTGCAGTACCACGTACCAGGTACCAGTACTGTGTTACCAGTACTCATCCAGAGCTACTCTGGAGACACCCTGCAAAACTGATCTAGAAGCAAGGTGGCAGCAGACTTCTGGTTTTGTTTCATTCATGAAAGCTCTGAAACATAGCAATCTTTTTTCCCTAAAGCATCGAGTCTCATTTCTTCTCGATTAAAATGTAGAAAAATTACTTTTTAGTACCAGTTTTTAAATCTATAACTTAACAAAATTTAAGAAAAATGTGATTTGTCCTTCTCATATCTCTAAGGATCGGAGGAAGCACTATGAATTCAAAAAGGAAGGACAGGGTGCAAAAGAACTATTCAGACTTCATTTAATGGAAGCCTCCATAGATTTGCAGCTGCTCTGCACTGGCAGACCTGTCTGCTCACCTAACAAAGACCTCAGCTGCACAGAGTAAAGCACCCACAGCTCTCAGTTCCCACACACTGAATCTTTCTTTCTTGAGGTGACAGTGTTGGAAAAGCAGGAGCATTCCTCACCTAGGGCTATTAACAGTTTTCAACCAGAAGTTTGTTATGGCTGTTTTTTCCCCAGGACTGGTACTTCTGGATGCCATACTGCAGCCTGGCTCTCATTATCCTGTTTACAGTTGTCTTTGCTGTTGGGCCAGGTAAGTTCTCCATCAAATGAAATAAAGGAATTGAGTCATGTGAGCTTATTAATAGGGTTAGGAAAATACTGCTTTATATTGCAGAATATTTAGCATGAGTAAATTCATTTAACATAATCTTGCAGTTATTTAATCATTGTGGGTCCAATTATTCATTGGACATAAAATTCAATACCATCAGGTTTGAGTTTTGCTAAAAAGAAGAAAGGAGCACACTGGAAAAATACAGCAAAAATAGAGCAAAAGCAGATGGGTAAAAGATTTTTTTAAATGCTAGGGGGACAAAAAGAGAAAAAGAAAAGCAAGGGTTCTTTTAAATTCAGTGTTGTATAATGTTACATCTTATCCCACAAAGAAGCAGTGCAGAAGACCTACTTTGGAATAATTTTTTTCCTAGCCTTTATTGCCTGTTACTCATAAAATTTTATTTTATAAAGGCTAATATTTTTTTAAAATATTTGCCTTCCCATAAGGCAGGATTGAATTATTTTCCTAACTGAAAACACTTGAAATCCTGTGACTTCAAAACATAACTGTTTTGAATGCCCAAGAAGTAAATCCGAGAAGATCACTCATTGGTAATCTAGCAGAATCACACTGAAAATTCATTTTATCAATAGGAATTGTCATTCCATCCTGACACATCTTCTTTCATGAGAGGATGACAGGCTTTCTCAAGTGTCAACTACTTAATTCTTGGATGTCTCCAAAAATGTATTTGAGTATTTTACCACTTTTATAAACTGATGTTTAGCAGTATATTAAATTTATTTGAAGACTTTACCGGTTCTATAAACTGACGTCTAGCAGTTTATTAGATGCCATAAATGTTTTCTTTTGTAACAAAGAGTAGCATACTCAATGCCACTGAACAATTCTGGTACGCATGGCAGTCCATTATAGTAGCATCGGTTAGCTGACTGCACAACAGTAACACTCAATCCAAATGTGCGAGCCAAGCACAACAAACAAGAAACTATTTTTGTTCTTCTTTCCTTCCAGGTGGTGCAACAGTTTCCACCAGGGTTGAAATTTTCAAGCTGTCCTGCAGACCCCCTGCCTTTGTGGTCAGCGCCGTCCTGAACTGGCTGGGGGTGTTTGTGATCGGCACCACCTTCCCGTTCATCGTGGTGAGTGCCTCCGCCCCAGCGGCGGCAGCGCTGCCTCAGCCGGCAGCGCTCTCGGCCCCTGCTCTCCCACGCCCACTTTTGCAACTGAAGGGCCCTGATTTGACCAAGATATTCATTCCGACTGAAATATTTCTCAAAGGTCAAAATGGAAAAATTCCTTATCAAATTCAAAATACTTTGGGTGATGCCTTGGTGCAGCTACCTGGAAAACAGGCGAGACAGAGCTAAAAGAATCAAGTAGGTATTTATTAAGGCCTTCAGAGGATGCACCTTGGGCAGGGCAAAAGTCTCACAGAGGCTACACTTAAGATGGATGATGGTTACAAGTTTCTCAGACTGATTTCAGTTTGGTCTATTTGCATATCAGAAGTTAATTGTGCAATTATAGCTTCAGGTTATGAAGTCACATTCCCCTGGTTTCCTCCACCCCTGTTCTCTTTTGTTTATGCTTTTTAGGCCTGAGGCTGTGTTGATGACCTTGGTTCTCAGCTCAGGCCTGGAGGAATTGTTCTGTCTGCCCAAAGTGTGAAGAGAGCTAACTAACACTCTATACCCAGTTCAGAGTTATACACTAACGCAGTGCAGGATCTGAAAGATGTAAAAGCTAACACTTAAGGCATCATGGGACCCAAATACAAAAAACATGCCAGGAAAGTGACGAAAACAAAGATATGCTCATCTTTCTCCCTTTCCCATTTTGTTCTTCCCTGCAGGAAAGACTCAAGCACTTCTGCTTCCTCATCTTTATGGTGGTACTTTTCACTTCAGGGATGATTATCCACCTGTTCCTTCCAGAAACAAAAGGGAAATCAATCATGGAAATCACAGAAGAATTCAATAAGCTAAACTTTAAAAACAAGCATATTCCAGCAACTCCAAATCATGTCACAGAGGATTATACCTTCTGCACCAGGCTTTGACTGACCATAAGGGGGAATCAGGTTTTTGTAAAAAAGTAGGGGAAAAAAAAGACATTTGCCATTTTCTGACTAACAAGTTGCTCCAAATGGACTGTCAGCTTTCCTATCTGTCACTTACAAAGTTCCCATTTTGCCAAACCAGCTTCTTTCTCAAGCACTCCACTCTGGGCAGCTCTGAAAAGTTATAGGGGCTGATATAAACAGGATAGATTTGTGTGGATTATGAGCATTTTGGCTTAACATGCTGATGTGTAAATGTCTTCTTAACAGAGCAACTAATACACACTGAAATGGCACATGTAGAATTTATAAACACTCTGCTGACCACAGAGAAAGGAAAGACCTGTGATCCTCTCTCTCTCTATGATTTCTGAGTATGTTTTTACAGCACTGAAATGGGAACAGTGAAGTTCTTGGCTTGCTATCTCTGGCTAGTGTTCAATCCATAACAGATTAAAGAAAAAAATTAGTGGAATAGGAGATAAATTCTTTGTTTCTCTAGATTCAGCTGAATATCCAAACCTTGCCAGGTTCCCATGCACAGTGCCATGCTGTCCTTGTATAGTGTCTGGTTTGACAGACTTGAACCATTTCAGATTGCCTTTCAGCAGCAATGGAGCTAAAAGGACTGAGGGAGAGAGTCCAGTCACCATAAACCCCAAGCACCCACTGTCATTTTAGATACTCCGTGCCCTCCTGCCCATCGCTGCTGTCATCTCAACCCTGCAGCTCTTCCTCCAGGGGCAGAATTCCCACCGATATCTCAAGGGCTGTGAATCCCACAGCAACTTAACTGTTTGCTTCCTGTGACTTTTGGCTACCTGGAACCTGTTTACTCCAGAAGAACTGCCTCAGATTGGAATGGATTGAATCAGAAACTTTTTTTTTTAAATATACAGGTCCATGGGACTTTTCTTTAGAAGGTGTTTAACATTCTGCATGTTTCCCTCTATTAATGAGAGGCTCACATGGTTGTAGAAGGAAAGAAATTCTATGAGGAAGAACATGAACAAAGCCAAAGCTTGCTGTGAAGCACACTACAATTTAAATCCAAATTCTAGACTTGCACAGTAAAATAAGCGTCTTTACCTCTTCTGTTGCTTTGACTGGCATATTTACTTCAACTCAAATAAGTAAGAATTCAATTGTTCATCTTAACTGCTGCTTATTTTTAATTGCAAATGGTAACCATAATAAAAATGGCAGATTGCCTTGTAATAAAACTTCTGGCCTTCACAAACATTTCCCCACATCATGATCTCCTCAGAGGCAGTTGACTACAAAAAGTTGTTGGTCTGAATTACCTTCCATGACTGGGGTTTTTCATTATTCCTGTCTTTAGTACTGAGTGACACTTCAGACATCTCATTAAATATAACTACATAAATATAACTGTGTATCTATGAAACATGAAGTGTCCTAAAGTCAGAAAACTCAATAACTGTTATATGACTAAAAACTACCAGTCATCTGGAGACAGCTAAGATATACATAAGAAATCAATCAGTATTTCTTATCAATATAGATAAGAAATACTTAGTTTCTGCAAAACAGAATTCTCTCTTCTCTACTAGTCATTCTGGAAACACAATTCCATTACAACAGTCCCTGAAAGCTGTGGAAACAAGAGCAGAGTGGCACTGTGCAGCACTGCTGACAGACTCCCCAGTGAGTCACTTCTCTGTCTCAGTTGTTCATTAGGTGCCATTTAGGAAAGCCCTCCCCACAGGACCCTCCCCAGCCATGCCCTATGGAACATTGCTGTGGCAATGAAGTGGAACAGCCATGTGGAGCACAGGTCAGCCTTGGCCTGTGCTCAGTGGAGCAAGAGCTGTGTCATGGGGACAGTGGCAAGGGATGAAACAGCAAAAGGGATGGCTCAAATATAGGTGGGAGGACACAGGGACAAAGGGCACAGTAATTCAGGAACAGTACATGCACATTATCTTCCAGAGACATGACCTGATAGGCAAGATATGTCTCAAATGCTAATTAAGGCAGATATAAAAGCTTTAAAAATGTATCTGTGAAGTTCAGTCAGCTGGACACAAAAAATATGGATCTGTATTAAGGAAGGCTTAGCACAGCTTTGGATATATGTGTCACACATGTATACATAAATGACTAAATGGCCTGATGCTGTGAGATTTACTGTCCTGAACACAAATCTGACTAAAGGATATCTGTAAGATATTATGGAACAGCACATCTAACAAAGGGGGTCTCAAAACAGTCTAAGCAGTAACAGCACACAAGAAGTACAGTCACTAATCACCATAAATGCAAAAGACATTACACAGGAAGAGAGTTATGAGAGGAAGATTCAACCTACCCAAAGTAGGAATTCTAAATTAAAGTCTGAGACCAAAAAGTGTAAGTTCCAATATGTATAAATACACAAAGTAGAAGTGGGTGAAGTAAAACATTAGAAAATATGTGCAACAGGCTGCATTTGAGAAGGCGTGTCCCATGGTGAAGTCTACATGTTATTGCTTGTTTGTGTGCCCCTCCAATATCATCTGAGCAAGGCAGGCACCAGAAGCTAACATGGAATTTCGTCCCTTAGTCAGATACACATCATGTTGTTTCAACTTTGTATAACTTTACAGAAAAGGAAATTAATTCTTAGCATCAAAGGGACAGTCTCATTTGCACTCTAACAACAGCTTATCTGCTGGAGAACCTCAACTGAAAAAAAAAATCCCTCCATAACTCTCAGCACAAATCAACAGCAAAGTCAAGGCCATGATGAGACCCGAGAGTGGCAGAAGAAATGGTTAGGTGGTGCCATACACTACATTTCAAACATTAGCTAGGGAATCCAGCAATATGCTTTGTATATGAAACATTTTCTAGTAAATATGACTGCTTGCATCAACTAAGCCCTGTACGATTTCTTCATCCTCTCCTTCAACTGAAGTGTAAATGGAAAGCGAAAACTAAGCCATTTACCAACTGAATACATTCAAGACCCTCTTAATTGTGAAATAACTGAAGTTAAAGCCTGATTTTTTCTCAGAAGAAACAGACATCGATCCAGCTGTGGAGGTTACAAAACATCTTCAAAAGAACCTTATTTTTCATGGCAGACACAGAAATAAGTACACTGAGTAGTGAAAATGCCAGACAAAACTGCATGGTGAATGCTTCTCTCTACTAGCAAAGAAAAATCATCTACTGAATTCTTGGCTGGTCAAGCCTGGTGTACCACTGTAGAATTGTTACGTTTTCACCCCATTTCAAAATCATGGAGTAGTTCAGTTGCTTCCAGTAATGATTAAGTCACGATGTGCTCCAGTTGCTGTCACCTGGAGAGAGAACAGCTCTTTCCTGTTACATGTCAAAGTCCTGGAGTTCACTGCCCAAACTCCATCTAAGATTCCCAACAGAGAACTCTAAGTTTCTCACTTCCACTGAGAACTGAGCAGGTTGTGATGATGGGAATCCTGTTTAAGATGGTTTTCTCGGTCCCCTGTCCCCCTAGTAGAAGACAGAGTTGATGAAGTACACAGGTCCTGCAAGGGACACCATCCTGTTTACTTGGCCTACACATAACTGTTGGTTGAAATATTTAATCCAGCAATCCTAAACTTTGTACGACAGCTGGAATATGTGTCATTAACTTAAAAACCTCTGAAGTAAAATTTAACTTCAGTAAATGGGACTAGTTCACTGACACTGCTGTTGTATAATGTGAGCATTTGGCTCCTTTGGCAGGTAGCAGCAGTGAGCAGCAGGCACTGGCTCATTCATAGGAGATGGCTGCCTTCCTCTCCAACCTGGTGAGTACCTGCTCACATCTCCTCAGGCTTCTGGCTTACAAAAGACAGAGAGTACAGAATACTAGAGATTCAGGCTCTAAAGATTTTAAATTCCTTTGTTACAGAGACCACCTTTTCTTTCTGTGTTTAAACATCACAAAGAGCAATGGGGCTTGGGGCCATGAAGATCCTGTTGCATTGTCTTTCTATGTAACAAGAAAAAATGAAATGAAATGAAATGAAATTAAATTAAATTAAATTAAAATCTAACAACAGCTCTAGCTCTTCCACCATTGACTGTGATACTTTACTTTGTCTTCTAAATTATTGAAAACAATACTAATTAAGCATGCTGATTACTGTCCAAAATCATGAATATAGCAATGGTACAGCAAAAGGCTAAGAAATCATGACATAAACTTTTAAATAAATTACTTTCTTCACTTCATCAAAAGATAATTAATATAACTGATCAAGAGTTTCCGTAATCTTAAAAAGGGAAGAAGTGATATGTATCATCATACATTATGGTTTGGTGTACATTTGTTGCTGTCCATTGCAGACAAGGGATTGATTCCCTCTTCCCCACATCCAGGACTGACACCTTTATCCAGCCAACCTGTCAGCTGCTGCGGGCATACAGTGAGAGTGTGAAAAATAATTGCTTAGTCTGTTCACTGAACCAGGCGCTAGAAATCGAGATGTTGTTTAGTATGCTTTCAAAGATAAGAATTTGCTTGTACTATCAGAATCATCTTTTCAAACTCCTTTTCCTTCTTGCAAGCAGTGATGGATTATCACCTTACACCCATGTTATTTGCTCTGGCACTGTGCCTGATGGTTGTGCTTTGGCAGCAGATTAGAGGGATTTTGAAAAATGTTTGAATTCAAAAGGATCTGAAGTGGACAAAGAGGAAGGACCAGTGTGGCTACAAAGTCTCTGGACTCACACAAAACTAGAGTAGTGAGAAGCTGATGGAGCATTTGATTTTTGCTTTGCAGGTTCAGTTCCGGGGCCTACTTCAAATGATCTTAGTGCTGGGAATTGGTGGCAGTTTCCCATATGGATTTCATATTTCTGTCATCAACTATCCTTCTGTGGTAAGTAGCCATCTCTCAGAGGCTGAAAACACAAAGGTGAGAGCCTCTGCTCTCCCATACATCCCAAATTTACTGAGCATTCAGCTGATATGCCTAGGCCTTTTCTTTGGCTGACAGTAACATCACATGTGTAGAGAACTTTTTCTCCTTTAAAGAGATGGAGAGCATTTTCTGTTTGAAATAAGCTCCTGCCATGAGAGTACAAGACTCCAAAAGAGGGCACAAAATGGGCTCTTAGCATGTTCACCGGGAAGCTTCCTGACTGATACAGACTTGAAAAATCTGCAGTGTGATCTCAATGAACTTGTTTTACTAAAAAAGTCTCAAAGTAAGTCTAATATGAGAAGCACAGGCTTGATCTGAAGTGCAACAACCAAATGTGAAGGGATCTTATACCCATTATCCAGGCAAATCTTCTTTTATTTTTCAGTATATCAGGAAGTTTATTAATGAAACCTGGATAGATCGACATGGCTCTCCCCTCCACCCTGAGACAATCATGCTGCTCTGGTCCTTCATTGTGTCTGTTTATGGGATAGGAGGATTCCTGGGAAGCCTCTGCTGTGGCTACCTGACTACAAAATACAGGAAGTAAGTGTTGTGAACAGCTCAGCAGTCAGCAAGCACAGGAAAATACCAAGGTGGACAAATAAGTCCCTTCTTTTTGGTTGAAGCAGCCCTGTTGAAGACAATTGGTTTGGTTTCCTGACACATCCACTTTTTCCAAGCAGCCTTCTGTCCTATTTATCTGCCCTCCCCAGGGAAATATGCTCTGGAAGGGCTGCAGGCATCATCACATCACCAGTGCCTCTGGGAGTAGTGGCACAGGGTCACATTCTCTTCAAGGTACCCTATCATTCTCATAGGATCTGCCAAGCTTTACACACTCCAATAAAGGAGCAGTGTGTCTTGTGTTGTAACACACTCTATGCAGTTACTCAAACACCTGGAAAACATCCTTGTGTGAAAGAAGAGTCCGACTTCCATTTAAATGCACTCATTTTGGTGTGGTGACATTACAGTAAATGTTCAGATCTGCTGTTGTGAAAATATAGAGAGAGGAGAAAAAAAATTGTTTGTAATTTCACTGTAAAGATATAATCAGCACCAAAACAAGAGATGTCTCTGCTCCTGACAGTCCATTTTACTGAAAGCTAGTTCCAAACTATCTTTGCCACTGGACAAAGGAAGGATTCCTCACCAGTCTGGTCTGTTCTTGGTGCCTTGTGTGTAACACCACTAATTTCATTTGCAGAGAAATTGGCAAACATATCTTCTTGGTGTGACCCACTTAAAGATCTGCTCCACAACACACTGATCCAGGGGCCCCTCATTTGGGTCTCAACAAACCATCTTAACCTGCCTGCCATTGTGTTCTTTCCTAACAGGTAAGTGCCCCCAAGAAATTTCTTGTGGGACACTGCCTCATCCCACACGCTGAGAGTCTCCCAAGGCTGGAAACAGGACCATGCACCTCTCCCATGGGTTATTTAACACGTGGTAGCCCAATTGCTGAATCACAGCCTAAACACAGAGTCTCCGTGGTCCTCAGTTTGTGCAAGGGGGCTCTTCTCTAACAAGTGTCACAGCAAAAGAGTGCAAAAGACTTGGAACCAGGGTGACACCAAGGTGGTGAACACACCAGCCCACAATTCTCACAAGTAACTTTTGAAATGAAATATGCTTCCAAAAAACTCTCTGCCATCTCAGAGCACCTATTTAGCCAAGAGTGTCATTAGTATGAACCATTCTAGAATGAAACCTGTGGACTCAGACTGTTTCTGGGGAAAAACCTGACATTTTATGAAGACTTATAGCCACATCAAAAATCATGGTGAGAAACTGGGCCAGTCCTTCAATCTTTTTCCCTACTTGTACTGTGGAAATGCTGACAAACTGTTTAAATTCTAACCTAAAAATTTATTAATTCAAATCTAAAAGATATTAAAGTTTTAAAGGACCATTTTGACTATCCTAAGTTGAAATTATTTCAGCCATTCCTCAAAACAGTACGAATGGCTGTACCATGCTTCCTGTCACAGCAAGAGTAGTCAAAAGAGTACAAGAGGTTCTCATTTCACACTAAATTCTCAAGGTCTTTTTTTTTCCCCCTCAGGAAAAAGTGCCAAATGTTCACCAACCTGATCATGTTGGTAGCTGCACTTTTCATGGCCCTCAGTAAAACAGCCAAATCCTTTGAGATGATTCTGGTTGGGCGTTTTCTCTATGGCATTGGTGCAGGTATGTCACCATGGCCTGCAAGGCCTGCAGGCCCCTGACTTGCTGTCCTGGGCTTGGCTCTACAGCCATCCTTGAAGAATGGTTTTTAAAGCAAACAAAACCAGGCACTCATTAAAAGTGAAAGATATCATCTCTTTTGCAAGAAATGGTAATCTAAATAGCAGAGTGAATGCAAATAATATAAGAGAGGGTAGTCAAAAGCTTAAGATTTTCTAAATATTTAAACTGTTATTTATCCTCTTGTATGTTCAAGGTTTTTCTCTCAATATACATCCTCAGTATGTAGGAGAGATTTCACCCAAGAAGTTGCGTGGGTTTACCAACTCCACTGTTGCTGTTTTTCTGACCCTGGGAAAACTCACAGGACAGGTTGTTGGACTACGGTAAATTCTCCAATTTTTCTATCATGTTACACTAAAAGTAAAAATGTTTCTCTAACTTTACCCTCTCACCTAGACTGAGAAACACTCTCCTCCTCCCCAAAACATGCCTTAGCTTATGCCAGAAGAAAAATATTGATTGTATTTGAAGGAAATATAGTTTTAAATATAGAAGGCAGACAATTATTTATTCATAATTTGATTTCTTCTTATTTCCACACTCTTTTAACTAGGAGACTTCCCCCTCAAAATTCGTTGTACTTACATGAAAAGTCTTAACAAATGTTTGGCTCTTGTGGCCAGGCAGTGGTCAAATGAGTCTCATCAGCTCTCTAGACATTATACTGGGTTCTAATGATATTCATAAAGATTTTCAAAATATCAGATAATTCCTTTAAAATAAATTGCCAGAAATAAAAATAGCCAAATATGTGAAATACGCCAAATTAAAATTCAGGGGTTAACTCCAGTGAACACTTGAATAGAATCAGAGCAATTTTATCACTCAGAAAAACTTCCTGAACATTCATTCCATTATTTCAGCATAATTTTGTTTCACATACACTTTCCAGGGAGATTTTAGGAAGCGAAGCTTTGTGGCCATGGTTGTTAGCATCTAGTGGACTTTCAGCATTGGTTCAACTGGTTACCCTCCCATTTTTCCCTGATTCACCATCCTACCTCCTGATACAGAAGGGTAATGAGGAAGCCTGCAGGAAAGGTAGAGTGTCTGCTTTCCTCACTTACTTCCCTTCATCTGCTGTGCCACAGGGAGAGCCTCTGCAGAAGAGGAGGCAGGGCAGAGCTGTGCTGCACGGTGCAGTGCCATGGAGCACAGGCAGTTCCACAGCTGAGGTACCCATGGCAATGGCTGTGTTAACCTGGGCCTCACTCAGCCTCATTCAGTCCATGAAGTGAAGAAGCACAGATGTGTATCAGCATGTCTAACATTTCCCACCTTGGTGGGCACTGCTTTATTTCTTTAAAGGAAATGGTCCAGGCAGCTGTCCAGTTTTGTATTGTTAAATAAAAAGTACTCAAATGTTTACTTTGTTCACAGTAAACTCCACATTAGAAAGCTGTGCTATACTGACAACCAGACAGACAAAATCCTTCCAATTGCCCACCGCCCCTGCAGCAACCAAATGGCAAAGCAGCACCAGCACCTACTGCAATGGACAGGCAGCCTAAAGGGTTTAATGCAACCACCCCAATGGAGCTATCCTGGCAGGATAATCCACTTCCTTCTTTCTCCCTTACAGCCATCAGGAAGCTCTGGGGGGAAGGAGACTACCAAGCAGAAATTGATGACATTATGAAGGAGAAGGGTGCAATGGCGAGCACGAAAACCTTGCGTGTCCTTGAAGTGATAAAAGAGCGATCTTTGCGCTGGCAGTTCTACATTTTGGTGATTGTCATGACCACGCTGCAGCTCTGTGGAATAAATGCAGTTGAGTGCTCTCTTTATCCCCAGGACAAGAGAGGCAGCATAACAAACCTCTCAAAGTCAGTTATTAAACCACATTAGAATTGTATCTCAAATGCAACACCTTTTTTCACAGATTTATTTCCTCTCTGTGTTTTTCAGATATACTTCTATTCTTTTGAAGTATTCCACACAGCCAAGTTTGAAGAATACCTTATCCCATACGTGTCCCTGGGAGTTGGGCTGTGTGAGTGTTTATCCACCATACTGTGTGTAAGTCTTTTCAGATTTGAGTTGGAAGGAAAAATTTAATGTGGTCAACAACTGTGCTTTTCCTTTCTTATAACTGGGCTCAGGGAAATTTTGCATAACCTAAGCCACATCTTCCTGCTTCTGCAAAACCACAGGCAGGATACAAAGAAGTATTTCTCCCAAATTATTTGCATGAGTGTTTGTCTTTAGACTCACTTTTTTCTGCAAAATAATAATCTTCTGATGTCCTGGATTAGATGTGTGTACATACACATGGACAATTTGACATATGCCAGCATGCAAAAGAGGGAACTGTCTAAAAACAGTTTAGGATTGACTAATAAACACAGCTTAATTAATAATGAATTTGTTTTGAAGAAATCAATCAAATTCATTAGGAACTAAGAGACTGTCAAAAGACACTGGCTATTATTTAGACAAGTCTTCTGCACAGAACACACAGAGAGAGGAGGAATTATTTCCTTTGAGGACTGGTGTTTGTGAGCCATGTTTTCTGCTTTCCAGAGCACCCTTATAGACCGGTTTGGGCGGAAGGTGCTGCTCTGGGGTGGATATTTGCTGATGTGTTCTGTGCTGGCACTGCTCACCATGTCCCTGTCACTGCAGGTAAAGAGGCAGCAGCCTCCTGGCCACTTCCCCAGCCCCCTTTCTGCCCTTAACTTGCAGGAGATGTATAAAACCTTCAGCCAGTGGCAGGAAATACAGAGCTCTGCTATTCTCTCCTGTGTCTAATGGTTTGGTATTGCTGGTTTCTCACTTTTAGCATCAGTTTTTCTGGATGCATTACTTCAGTGTCATCTTGATCTTCCTGTTCGTGGTCTTCTTTGGAATTGGACCATGTGAGTACATCAGTGGTTATGCTGGGAGGAAATTTGGTGTTGTATTGGCTGGCAACACAACTGGCAGAGGAAGAACAGGCTGGTGTCTTGCTAAAAAGAAATTTCCCTCCTGGAAATTAAGGAGGGAAGGGCAGACACAAGTGGGAGACAGGAAAAGGATGCAGACACCTCAAATTTTATTGCTGATCACATGATCTAAATAATTTAAATCAGTATCTTCTCCAGAGGGTGTGAGATAGAAATTTCAAAACAATTTCTAAATTAATCAGCTAAAAACAGTATTCTAGGCATTGGCAGCTATGTTTTAGTAATCATCTTCAATAACTTAACAAGTTAAGCTTATACCTAACAACATGCTCCAGGTGGAATTGGCCACAGGAGCCAAAAGGGAGGCTGGTTTTATAAACCCTGCACCAGTAACAACTACCAGTGCAATATGGAACTGCACAGATCCACTGATACCAGAAAAATGATTCAGTACATACAAGAGGAACCTAAATTAACTGCTGGATTCCTTTTCTGGAATCAAGGTCTTTCACCCTCACAGCAGCGGCCAGCTACCAACAGGTGACCTATTCTGCATGTCTGCCCTCCCTGCCACTGGGAGGAGCTTCAGCAGAAGCAAGGAAACAAATAAACCCGGTGTGTGTTTGGCTTTGCTTTTTCAGCTGGAGCCACCATATCTGTGATGGTTGAAATCTTCAGCCAGTCATACAGACCATCAGCCTTTCTGATTGTTGGCTGCATCAACTGGATGGGACTGTTTGTACTTGGGATGATTTTTCCAGTAATTGTTGTAAGTGACTCTCAGAGAATCCCTCTTTCCAGGCTAATCTATTTCTAAATGCCAACAAGGGGCAAAATAATAACAATGAATTGCAATGACATGCAAAGCTTAGCACTTTGTCCAAACATCAAACCTGCTCAGAAATTCTTCAGGAGCAGCAATTGGACTCAGGTCAAACATGGCCAGTGGGAACTCCTGGTCTGGTACCTGTCCTGGACTGTGTATTGAGCACACCTTTGAATGTGAACTCTAAGATACAGGCTTGCACTAAAGAGCAGGGAAATATAAATGAGTTTCTTATTTTCCTTACATTGTCTTGCTTTTCTGCCTGCAGAATAATCTTGGACCCCTCTGCTTCCTTATCTTTTTGGGAACGCTTGCTTTATCAGCAATTTTTATCTACCTGTATCTTCCTGAGACAAAGGGAAAGTCAATCATGGAAATAAAAGCAGAATTCAACAAGCTGAACTTTGGGAAAAAAGAAACCTCTGTCACTGAAAATAACTTCCCTAAGGAACCGTTGTCTTGTACCAAGCTCTGAATGTTCAGAGAAGAAATTTGCATCTCTTAGAAAAGACAGGAAATAATGTTGAAACAGAACTAAAAAGAAAACATTAAAAACAGACTGCAAGCTCTTCTACCTCATTTGTTTTTTTCTTTAAGCTAGATATGAAACTCATTACTCTAACAATAAGTACCTCATAAGCAGGAACCTGCTGGCAAACAGCTCAGAGAAGAGTATCAGAAATACAAAGGAGCAAGTGAAATATTTCAAGAAGATGAACCAAGGTAAAGAATGATTAGGAAAGCTCAGTGACCAACAGTCATGAGGATGGGGAAACATAAAAGTCTAAAGTATTTGGCTGACAGGCATGCAGAGGGAAAGCTAAACACATGTTTTAGGGTGACCCAAGAAAATACAGACTAAAAATTAACGCCTCAAATTTGGAAAACAGGTTTCAGTATGACAACAGAAAAAAGTGAAATTTGCTGTGCAACAGTCCTGGAGATGCAATCTCCAGGAAATCTCAGTGGAAAATATCCCAGAAACTGTAGGCAGGAAGAAGGACCTGCTAAACTGAGATATTCCTGCATGCAAAAGAAGTCAAATGGCTGCTATAAAATAAAGCAGGCTCTGGAGAGCATCTCTGGTGTCTAAGGAACTGATTTTCAACCTGGTGCATCAACTTCTGGGAATTACATCAGATGTTTTCACAGAAGAAAGAGTTTGTTTTGGAAATGTTTTTCTTGTTATGTAAGCAAGCTGGGAATAACGACCAATTATTGTACCCAGCAGTAAAAATAGGTTGTGAAGTTCATTGGAAATAGTCTAAGTTTTTCCAAGTGACCAATAACAAGTATAGGATTCCTTATAACTAAACACTTTGGATCATGCCACCTTCTTTCCTCTAACCACTGAAGACAAAATGAATCAATATTACAAACTACAGCTCCTCACAGATGGAGGTGTCACTTGTGTTTGTTTTTAACACTTTGGCTTAGGAAATATACCCTGAAAAGGCTTTTTGTAAACCAGATTTTACTTCTGGGTTTATTTAGAGTTTTCATTATTTTCAGAACGCATACAGGAAACACAGTCCACAAACGTGGGCTGTAAATGAACACTGACATGGTAATTTCATCTCCTGACTTTTTTATTTGCTGACTTTTTACAGCAAGGGTGCTACAGTGAAAGAACTAACTTAAAATCAACATACACCACACAATCATAGAATGGATTGGGTTGGAAGGGATCTTAAAGATCATCTGGTTCCACCCCGCTGCCATGGGGGTGGCAGGGATGCCACCATTTAGGTCAGGTTGCTCAGGGCCCAATCAATCTGACCTTGAACACAATCAGCTTCAGCACGTTCATATAGAAGTTTTCACAATTAAAATTGATTACTTCAATTACACCATTCAATACAAGCATTTAGTGCAAGCTATAGAAAGCCTGGAGAAAATGAAGTGAAAAGTCTCCTTAACTCAGAAACTACTGGGCATAAAGACATGCACCACTTTTAACATGGAGAGATGGTCAAGCCATTTATTTTATCCTCACCAGCATTTTCAACCCACTTTCCCCACACATCTCACTGTGAACACCCTCAACAAATGCCCTGGGATCCCCCTAAATCACTTCTCTCGTGTAAGGCTCTTCTAGGCAGCAGTGAGAACTGATCCCAGCCTTGCCACACATTCCCCCCAGTCTGGACAAAAGCTGCTCATGTCAGAATGCCTGTGGATTTCCTATCTCTCAGGAGTTATGACTGCTATGGAACTATTTGCACAACAAAGGAGCAAGTTGAAAACAAGCCTTCTCTGAGCACATAGAATCCATCACCACAGCAGAAAATCAAGACTCTGATTTTAAGGCATCTTTGTGGTGACTTAGTCATGGTTCAGGAAAGGTCTGCACAACATGTGTCACTGGGGGTTTTTTGTTCTGGTCTATTCCACAGAGAAGTTTCAGACCTCACAACTGAATAATTCACCCAATTTTTAAAAAACAATTACTAGACTTTCATAAAGAGGTGCATTACAACCTACACTCAATCTCTGAAATCCTTGTTTTCCCACTGGTTTCATGATTGGGCTGTATCCAAACACGAGGGGTCATTTTGGATGCTTTGGTTTTCAGAGTGCAAAAGCTGGGTTCCCTCCCAGGCCAGGGCACTGGCTGTCTGTGTCAGCAGCCTGCAGATGGCACATTCAGCCTCACCTCTCCTGAGACACTCCCACCCCTCTCAATGCACCTGCTGAAGGTATCACTGACTATTCAGAGGCTCCTGAGGTGCTTACTGGCACAGAGGGCTGAGCCAGCTTGTGGGTGAGTTAGAAATAAAGCTGAGAACAAGGTGAGCTGAAAAAAAAACCTGCTCATCATCCAAAGATGCCTAAATTCATTATAAACACAAATATAAGCAAGGATAAAGTTCCAGAATCTTTTGCAGGGGAGCTCACCCAACAATTATCAAAAGCATTGGGCAAACCAGCACAGGTAAGTCCATTTCCTGAAATGTTTTCCTTCTTTAGTCAGCTGTGCCTTTGCAATGAGCTGTTTCTGAGTGATAGCCTTGATAAACTAATATAGCTAATGACTCACCAGTATTTGCAGTCTTCTCTGTGGGAGAATATCAAACACTTGTTCACTGTAACTTAGTTTCCTTGAGGTCTCAAAACCTGGAGTATTCAACCTAGCTTTGTGTACGAGGCACTGGGTGTATGTGGGGATGTATCCACAGGAACCTGTGAATACCTCTCAAGAATCTGGCTGACTGAAAAGCAAACCTCACCCTCCAATTTCTTGCTGAGTCCTGTTAAATAAGTGCCTGTCATTTGCCACCTAACTGCCTGTAGCCTAGTGGTTACAGTTGAAGTACAAAAATTATTTATTCAGCTTGCTTGGACATCTGGCAAAAATATCTGTGTGGCATCCTACTATTTATAGTCAAAATACCAGAGTAAAAGCTGCCTGCTGGTTTCACTACCAAACTGGAGAGGTTTTACCTGCCAAAACATATGGCATATGCTACTGAGGGGAAGTCCTGAAATACTGGTATTGAGGATCTTATAAGGATTTATAGGGCTGTTATTTTCTTAACACCGACTGGTCACTAGTCACTGTATCAGTTGTACTGAAGGTTGTAGAACATGAAAAAGCAAAAGAAAACTTCTCTACTGAGCTGTAAACTTCGTAACATGAGCTGTACCTCAGCTGCTGTAGCAGCAGTTGCTTTAGTGAATTGGCTATGGATCTGTAGCCACTTGTTTAAGCACCCTTTGTGCATATTCACAGCCCATTTTCAGAAAATGTTTATTTTGCTTTGGGAGTGATGCTTTGAAACTGTAGAAAGAAGTTTTACTGCCTATAGAAAGGACTCTGAGGGCTCCCCAGCAAACCTTTCTCAATGCACTGGGACACCTGAACACATTGAATTCTTATGTAAAACTGATGTGTTTTATCCCTCTTTTAAAAAAGCCAGTTTTTATCAGTCTAGCAAACAAGTACTTGCTGTTGGGGGGGCAAGGGGTGTGTCTTTCATAACAGCTTCTGAATATAAAGCTAGAGGCCAGGGCAGGGATACAGCTGGAACAGGTTTGTGCAGCTGTGTGGAAGGGATATGCAATGGGACTTAGAAATATACAGGGAATAACAAAGAGATTTTTCTGAAGAGGACATACAAGCTCTTCGTGACAAAGGAGGCAATAGGAAAGGGAGTATAACACAGAAAGAAGGAAAGGATTAGGGTGGGCTGGAATGCAGAGCTTTCCTCTCACAGGAAACTGTATCATTTGGGAAAAATACAGATTTTTAATCAAATTGGGTTTTTTCCTATTGGAAGAATAGTTCCAAATATTTTCAAACTGCTCTAAGAAGAAAATAATGATGATTAATGCCTCAATTTGATTTTTCTTTTAATAGTGATAACCTGCTTCCTGGGTAGGAGTTAAAAGCATGGATGTACCTGCATCTGGCATTAAGTCAAGAGCACGTGGTGTTCAGACAGGGGAGAACCGGGCCAAGCAAGTGGTGCCTCAGCAGGATCTCCTTGGCTTATCCTGTACTGCTGTGGTCTAATGCACCTTACACCCAAACAAACTATAAATGATGGCCAAGACTAATTACCCAGACAACTCCTGGTACTCAGGCTAGCTTGTTTTACCAAGAGGGTTAATTGCTGCTGAGTTCCAACGATGCGCTGCTAATAAACGTGGGTGAGAACAGCACAGAAGCCAGATGAATGCCAGAGGAACTGATCCCCACATTCCCCAGTGTGTGGATCTGACACTGTGTATTAGCAGCAGGGAAAATCGCAGGCAGGTCATTAATATTAACATAGATACTTTCTTCTGTTTTCCTGATATCAAGAACAAAAGCAGGATTAGGCTGTGTTCTGTTTAACGAGGTGGATGTTGATTTAGGCCTCTGCTGTGTCAGCTCACATTTACCTCAGCAGGGAAGACTGCAGCAGGAGCCAGTGAGGTGCAAAATCTCTCTGGAACGCAATGCAGCAGCAGGACCATTGCACACCCCCTCGCCCCTGACCTTCCCACACAGGCAGGGAGAGCCTGGTGGCTTGGAGGAGGTGCTGCAGATATTCCAGGTCACTGAGCTCCTGGAGCACCTGGACTAGGAAGCCTAAAAACTGTGGAGTCTTTGTGCTGGCCTTTGACACAGGAGTGAGTATCTCAGAGTAGAATGCAAATCTAGACAGTAAGATGTCAACAAATTTAAGCCTTGCATATCAAAAACATGCACTTATTTTCACTGCAGTTTAAGTACATAAATACCTTCCTGGATTTTCAAAACTTTTCTTAATACAGCAAAGAAAATAACATTAATTTTCTTCTTCCAACAGCATTTAGCAATACAGATCTCTCCTGATCAAGTGATGTCCTTTGGTGGCTCCACAGACCCTTTTGCTATGTGCTTTCTCTACAGGATTGGAAAGACAGGGGAGCAGGAGAACAAGGTCTACTCCAAACTGCTTTGTGATCTGATGAGCAAACAGCTGAAAATACCATCTGACAGGTGAGCTCATACACAATTTGTCTGACATGACTTTTCACAGACTGTTAAAACTATTCATCTCAGGCTGGTCCTTTGGTGTTCTCTATTAATGTGCTGATTAAAGAGATTAAATGCCAAGTCAACTGAGCAACTCCCCAGCTGAAAAGAAAAAAGGAGCCATTGCATGAGCTGCAATGCCAATGTCCAGGAACTCCAGAATGCAAGTAGATGAGGCATTAAAAAGGACAGGAGGAAAGGAGTGTAAGCCTGGAACCATGGGGAGATCAGCAGCGTGGCCGTGTGTCCTGGTGCAGGAGCACCCTGACCAGCCTGCAGCACTCTGCTCTCAGCTGTTAACAGTGCCTCTCTTCCCTTCCAGAACCTACATCAGCTTCTTTGACATCAGTCCTGGCGATGTGGGCTGGAGTAACACCACCTTTGCTTGAGGTGATCACAGCTTATTCCTGAACCCTCATCATGGTTTGAGAACTGCAGCTTCTGGCATCTGCCAAATGCAAAAGGCATTGGTATCTCAGTTGCTGCTATCCACTGCTGTTTAGTATCTTGCCTGCTGTTTAAATAAAAATGCAGCAAAAATCTTATGTCTGAAACCTTCTTGTTATGCTGGGAAGACCTGTAGTTGAGATGGAGGGTGCCTTCTCAAAATACTCTTAAGAGAAGCTTTTCTTTCAAAAAACCTTCAGTCATATATGAACACTCCTTTTGCCTTTGCCCTGTCCATATTCAAGATCCATATCTCAAGAAGAGATAAATATATCTTGACCTGGTTTCAAGATATATTTAATAGATGTGCGAATGTTGCACACGGACCTCCCTTCAAAAGGAGCAAGGACATCATTACCTTATTTAAAAGGAATGGATTGCAGTCCAGGTCCTCTTTAGGCCTAACACTACAGGGATATCTAGCTGAGTAGCAGGAAAACTTGTGCTGTGTCTCCCAGGCCTCAGTACAGGCAGAGGGAGTGAGTGGAAAAAACCACTGTTCGCTGCTGTGCCCTCCCCTTTTCATCCACTGAACAATTTGTAGTGACAGTGAAGATTAGAGCACAGCCCAGAATGAGGCAGAGGCACAGCAAGCCACAGTAATTCCTAGGGACTGAAGTGGTGAATTAATTATGAAAGGAAAATTTGCATACAAATATTTATTATTTAAGCCCTTGGTGAGATAAGATCATTTACTGCCAAAGTAAAATAAAAGATTGAGTAGAGATATTTCCTGAAATTCTATAGTTAAGTGTATTGTGAGTTTTTTCTGGAAGAGCAATCCTTATCACACCCCTGTTCTGAACTCTATTGTTAACATCCCATTGTGTCCTTACCACAGCTTTGCTTTGCAGCCACAGACTTTAAATACAGACCTGAACCTCAAACAACAAAAAATGCTTTGTTGGGATAACAAATGGAAGCTGCTTTGGTGAAAACTTCTTTCTTAGTCAGGGAGGCAAAACAGAATGAAATTGCAGATGTCTCTCCATTGAGTGCCAGCATAGCCAGGGGCTGCCACTCTGGGCTGGCAGGCCACAGGGCAAGCACACCAGTTGTGACGTTCTCTCAAGCTTTTCTCCCTGCACAGGTAGAATTCCCACACCACCTCCATGCACCAAACCTGTGAGGCAGGAAGGTGAGAGGAATAAGTAGGACTATGCAACAGCAGGGCGCTGAGGATATGAAAGGGGGGAAACTTAATCAGTTCTTAGTGGCTGTTCTTAAGCACTGTTAATCACTAGAAAAGGAAGTGCTCCAGTTCTCAGCATTATAACCCGTGTCACTCCAATGCACTCCTGTATGACACCATCCCTGACTCCTCATTCAGGGCTATGAGTGCTCACATCTGTAACGTGGACCTGTGGGCAAGATTTCTAGCAGCAGCAATGCACGACTGCTGCGTGTGCAATGTCTGGGCAAAGAGGGCTCCGGGCCTGATCCTATTTAGCCTTCCTGTGAGTCATTTCGTGAGCAGAGCAGCGCTGCCGCCGTCGGGGCAGGCAAGAGCCAGGGTGGGGAGCCATGCCCTGGCAGCCTACGTGCATCACATCACACAGCGCAGCATGCGGCTCAGCTCTGCTGCCTCTCGCCTCCCAATACGCACGCACCAGTTCATTCCGAAGCAAAACAAAATTCACTTCTGCCTTTTTCCAGTAGAAAAATATGATGTGAAACTGGCGAGGCTGAGGAGCAATAGGTAACTTTTAATTTGACTGAAATACTTTAGAGAATAATTAATAGGCAGCAAGGCACACGTTTCTGCTTACACCGAGCTAAAGCTGTACACACCATCAAAGCAAAACCACTACAAGTGTTACTTTATTTTGAAAAAGAAAAAAGTTTCGCAGTCAGGGCAAGTATCCCTTTTTGCAACCGCCAAGCCAAGGCCTATATCCCTCTCTGTCCCTGATCCCGCAGAAACCAGTGGGACTCCCACAGAGGTACTATCACAGCGCTCATACCAGGTTATGTATGAGCTGCCCAGCGCTCCCGGACTCCGTTCCGGGAAGGAGCCTGCAACAAACCCTCAAAAAATGTTCAGTGATAGAAGCAAAGCCAAGCAATAACGGCGGAGCGGGGGAAATCTCCGGCCGAGAGGCGGCCGCGGGAGGAGCCAGCACGGCCGGTGTGACCGTGTGTCCCCGCCCCGCTCCCTCCCCTCCCTGCCGGGCGGGGCCGCTTTACGTCCGGGGCGCCTTCGCGCACTAAAAGCGCCGCTGACGCCTCCTCGCTCCACTGTGTCGGTCCCGCCGCTCGCTCAGGTTTCCTTCGCCGGCCGCGCCACCCCCACCGCCGCCACCATGCCCATGTTCGCCATCTACACCAATGTCTGCAAGGACGCCGTGCCCGACAGCCTGTTGGGCGACCTCACCCAGCAGCTGGCCAAGGCCACTGGCAAGCCCGCGCAGGTGAGGGCGGGAGCGGGGCGAGCACGTGCGCGGCGGGCCCGGCGGGAGGGGCGGCGGCGGAGCGGCCCGGGGCCGTCTCCGCTCCCGCCGAGGGAGCGGCTGCCGCGCAGCGCGGCGGCGGCCCCGCCGCTCCGGGGGAAGGAGCTGCTGCCTGTTCCACCCCTGGCGCGGCCGCCGGGCTGCGGCAGCGCGGCGCTCACGTAGCCGGGGATGTGCTGCGCCTGTGCTGGCGGTCGCGACCCGAGCGGCGGAGCTGCGCAGTGGCACGGACGCCGCCGGGCAGAGCGAGCGCCCGAGCAGCTCCCGCCGGCTCAGCCGTCCGACACAGCCCCTCCTGGGCCAGAGCGCAGCAGCGCCAGGAGCCCGATATGCCGGAATGGCTGCCCGGCTCTCCGGCAGGTCCGTGATTTGGGGATGTGAGCCCTGGCACGCAGGCGGTTCTGGGGCCTTTATCTCGCTCCGCCCCGCGCCGTGGCGAGGCTGTGGCGGGCGGCAGTGCCTGCCTCGCTGGCCGCTTTGTGCACACACAGCCGCGTTCCTAAAGCTGCGAGCCGGGCCGAGGCTCCCCGCAGCCCCCAGGGCCGTGCCCCCCATGGGGGCTGCCGGGCCTGAGCCTCCCCTGAGGCTGGGAAGTGCGTACGGAGCAGCACTGAAGAGCTGCCTGACCCCAGTATAACTGCTCTGTTAAAGAGTTGGTACCTAAAGCAGATTTCCGTCAGGAGAGGGCAGTTCAGACAGCCTGTAACGGAGTGCTTCCCTCCCGCAGTACATAGCTGTGCACATCATACCTGACCAGATGATGTCCTTTGGCGGCTCCACTGATCCCTGCGCGCTCTGCAGCCTCTACAGCATCGGCAAAATAGGGGGGCAGCAGAACAAGACTTACACCAAGATGCTGTGTGATCTGATCTCGAAGCACTTGCACGTATCTGCAGACAGGTAAGGCTGGAACATGGTTTAACCATATTTACCTGGCTTTCTGAAACTACTTTGAAAAGTCTGTTTAAAAATTTAAAATGCCAGAAATAAGTCCATGTGTTTTGGAAAATACCAAGTGATTACTTGCAGCACTTTCACGTCCATGTAAGGATTCAGTGCCTGCCTCTTTCCCTGGAGAGTCTTCTGGTCTTCTGTTCAATGGCTTCCTGCTTCTGAGAGTAGGGAAAAACACCACAGCACTGACAAGTTGCCCAGTGTGTCTTTTGCCTCTGAGGTTTGATGTCTTGTCCTCTGGGGAAGCAAGGCTGAAAGCAGGAGCAAGGAGCAGTAACAGGCTGGAGCTGAGACAGAAGCAGAAGGCAGCAGGCTGTGAGCAGCTCCCCTGCAGGCTGCGGAGTTCAGCGGTGTCTGTGTGCAGCTGTGAAGGATGGGAAGAACCTGGTGCCATCAGGGTTGAAGGGAGACAGCAGAGCCAGGCCTGAGGGCATGCTTAACTCCCAAGGCTGCCAGTCTGTGTGACACATGTGAGGGACTGCAGGGCTCAGAAACAAAAGGGGCTGATCTCCGGAAATTCTTGACAGGCTGCAAAACAAAATCTGTCTGATGTCTGGACAGTCCCTGACTGCAGAAGAATTTGTATTAAAAAAAAAAAAAAGATAAAAAGTACAGTTTTGAGAACTGAGAAATATTGAGGCTGTTTGGAAGCTCCATCAGGTTTTTTTGTAAAGATGAAACTTTATGTTTTTTCAAGCAGAAGAATGGGAAGCACTGTCCCCTGTTGTGTTGTCCCAGCTTATATGAATGAGTTAATAAGGTCATTTTATTTCTTCCTGTACCTCTTATGCAGGGTCTACATCAACTACTTCGACATGAATGCTGCCAACGTGGGCTGGAACGGCTCCACCTTTGCATAGAGCTCTCCTGTCTGTCTGAAGAGGCTGTTCCTGGAGCTCCCCTCACCCTGCCCCGTAGCAGACCACAGCACAAATGGCCACATGTTGCACTTTGTGCACTCTCACAGATTGATGTCTCCTTGCTAGTGTGTTTAAATATTGCTGCTTCAACATTCCTCTGTTTTCTCTGTGTAGAAAACAAATAAAGATTTAGAAGTAAGCTGTGTGTGGTGTAGGCTTTGGCAGGTTGGGGATGGAATTGGGCAATTGCTAACATGTCTGCTTCACTCTGATCCTAAAACAAACAAAAGGAATGTTTTGGGTTTGCCTGTGTTTCTTAGACACAGTATTTCATGCTATGGTGGTGGGGCCTGGGGCTGGTTTCTGACAGCACTCCAGTGATTTTTACCTTGCTGTAGGTAAGACTGTAGGTGTATTCAGGGCTGCTTGTTGCTCTGAGGTTGGTTTTTGGGTTGTGTCTGCAATTGCAGTCCTTGGACCAGCCGTCTGCCTGCTGCTTCAGGGCTGCTTTCCTGTGAGGATGTGCCACCTGTGTGTGGCCAAAGGAGCCAGGAAGGAGTGCTTTTGCTCGCTGAGGTGAAATGCTGTTACCCACATTGCTACACTGCAGGCAGCAGGGAAGGCCCTCAGTGCTGCGGGAGCTGTGCAGGGGCCTGCGGACTGTGGGGAGCTTCAGTGATGCTGTGCCAGCCTGTCCCTCGCTGGTGCTGAGCTGTGTCTGCACTGATGCTGTGCCAGCCTGTCCCTCGCTGGTGCTGAGCTGTG
>QUSF01000052.1:1250423-1272675 GCA_003676055.1 Chloebia gouldiae | reverse complement strand
GCCCTTTCCCAGCCTGTCCCTCGCTGGTGCTGTGCCCTTTCCCAGCCAGTCCCTCGCTGGTGCTGTGCCCTTTCCCAGCCAGTCCCTCACTGGTGCTGTACCATGTCCTGCACTGATGCCGTGCCGGGCCGTGCCCGGTCCCTGGCGGGGCCGTGCCCTGTCCCCTCCCCCGGGGCTCCCGGCGCTGCCGCTCCCGTTGCTCCCTCAGCGCTTTCCCGCCCTCCCCTCAGGGCCCCGCTGGGGCGGTGCTGCCCCCGCCCCTCCCACCGCCGGCCGGCAGGGGGCGCGCCCGCCCGCGCCTGCTGCGGCTTCCCCGGCGCGGCGCGATGACGTCACCGCAGTGCGCCCGCGCGGCGGCCATGGCGCTCTTCTGCATCCGCAGGTGCGGCCGGCGCGGCCCCGCTCCGCTCCCTCTCCCCTCTCCCCCTCCTCTCTCCCCGCTCCCTCTCTCCGCTCCCCGCTCCTACAGCCGGGCTCGGGCCGCGGTGCTGTCCGCAGGTCTGCGCGGGCAGCCGTGCCTGAGGAGGTTTGTCTGGGTGTTGCAGGTACGGCGAGGAGGACGGGCAGGAGGCGGAGGCGGAGGGCCGGGCGCGGGTCCTGCTGCAGCGGCTGCAGCTCCAGGCCCGGGCCCGGCAGCAGCAGAAGCAGCGAGAGGCGCCGCCCCAGGGAAGGGAAGGCCCGGGGGGCGCGGAGCTGAGCCCGGCGGGGCAGCCCGAAGAGGGAAAGGGAAAGAGGAAAAGGGAGAGTGAGGAGCAGCCCAGTGCGCATAGACAGAAGAAGCGAAAGAGGAAACTAGAGCCCCGCAGCTCTTCGGAAGAAAGGGCTGGTACTGAGGAGGCAGCAGATGGCAGCAGCCCCAGGGAGAAGAAGAAAGCAAATAGAAGGAAATCGAAAGTGCCGCGAGAGAGGACTGAAGCAGGTGAGGATAAAGGGAAGCTGTAGGATTTCAGTTCATTGCGGTTGACACTTTCCACAGAAAAGTGGACACGAGTTGCTCTTTGAGTACTTTGCCCACTTTATCTGATTGTGTTTTCATCTCCTTAATATGCTCGCAATTTCTTTTTTTCAAGGGAAGGCCCTGTACTGTGAAATTTGAGGATCAGTTTAGTGTAAGGGGAGGAGGGAAGCACATCACATCACCTCAGTCTTGTGTCTATACCAACAAAAAATGTTAGACTTCTGCACTTGGGTTTCGGAGAAAATAGCTTGCAAGTTGTTGCTTAAGTCCTGTGTTATATTGCCAAATCCCTCTTCTGTGGCGGGCTCTGACCTGTAGCTCTGTATTGCTGCTACCCAAATTCCAGATTCTGAAGAAGACATCAAACAACAGGACAACAGAAACAACTTTAAAAACAAGTTTAATAAAAGAAGGAAAGCAGATGAGGAAACACAAGGAGATGAAACAGAGAAGAAAGAGAGCAGTGAAAAAGATGAGGAAAGTAAAACTACAGAGGAGGAGCTGCCCTTAGTAGCCTCAGGGGAAGGGGCAAATGCACCCTCCAATATGATGATTCTTGGAGGCTATGATGCAAAGCCAGTGCAAAAGGTAACCAGCTTGACTGAATTTCGGTGATGGATAGGAAAAGAATGCTTCTTACAAGTTTATTTTACACATGGTGTTGTCACTTTCTCCTTTCCCTCGCCTCAGGTCCAGCCCTTCTTGCCCCAGTGGCTTGCTGAGCCCAAGCGGGTGCAGAAACGCATCAGAGATAATCTGTGTCCAGTCAGAGACGTGCCAGGAATCCATCCCTGGCTCTTGAAAAAGCTGCAGAGGAATGGAATAGACTCCTTTTTTCCAGGTGCCTTGACAGTGCTTTTGTTTCTTTCTAAAGGGACTTGAAGAGTTCCTGCAGTCTGTGCTGTGTACTTTGTGTAGGCAGTGAATTAAAATATGGGACAAAATGTAAGGCATGAAAGTGGTTATAGGAGATTTAACCCTTCTTTCTCAAAGCTTTGTCTGGGCTGAGTAAAAGTCTGATACCTACTCATGAGTACAGCTTGGAGTAATGGCTCAGAGCTGCCCAAAGAGGGAGGTCTTACTTGTGTCCTCACACTTTTCCTCCTTATGCCAAGCTTGTGCTTTAGCTCCTTACTTTGCACTTTCTCTGCTGCTGATCAGAGCTTTCTGGGAACTCATTTAGATCATTAAAGCACTAGAAAAAAACAAAAAAAGAAATCTGTTTTCTGTTATTTTGCCAGTTTTGCCAAGAAGTACAATAAATGCTAGTTCTTAAGTAACAAAGGCCAGCTGCATGCTGGACAAGAATACAGAGTGACCTTAGTCCAGCTGAGCCTGGAGACTCAGGCTCTGTCAGAGACTTGTCAGGGTTATGTTGGGAAGCCAGCACACATTTTCTCATTTCAGTAATGCTTTTATATAACACTTGCAGTTCTTGGGGCGCTGATGAAGCATACAGGTTGTGTTTATTTCTGGTTTTGCTCAGTCCAGGCAGAGGTGATTCCTGCCATTCTCCAGAGTGCAGCCAACGGGTACCTGCTGGGGCGGGGCGGGTACCGCCCCAAGGACATCTGTGTCTCAGCACCCACGGGCAGTGGGAAGACCCTGGCTTTTGTCATACCCATTGTACAGGTGAGCTCATCCTCAGGCAAGTATCTCTAAAGAAATGCTGGCCTTGCTTTTGTTCATGCAAAACCTGAACTTAAAAGCAGGTCGAAAAGCCAAGGGATTTGTGGATATAAGGCAGCAGATTTTCAGCTCAGAGCTGTCTGAGGGAGCTTCTTGTCAGCTTTGCACTCCTTTTCTCAGATAGCAGACACAGCATGAGGAGTTGGGAGGGCGGAGGGAGAAAAATGGAAGCATAAAACTGTGAAAATGTGTCAAGCCCATCTTCTCTCAGTAGGTTAGGCCCAGGAACCTTTTTCTGTCAGGGACTCACTTGGCCTTTATTTTGGCAGGTTCTGTTAGATCGAGTGGTGTGCCACGTACGAGCTCTGGTTGTTCTGCCCACCAAAGAGCTGGCACAGCAGGTAAGTGGCTCCTCACTGAGTCTGAGCAGAGCTGGGCTGAGGGACAGGCTGGTGCAGACAGTCCTTTGGCTGTTCTGTGATGCTGTTCATGTCATGGAAAGTGTTTCCTGCAGCTGACAAAGCCCATCTCTTTGCAGGTGAGTAAAGTGTTCAACATTTACACTGATGGGACAGGTCTGAAGGTCGTTTTGATTACTGGCCAGAAATCTTTTGCAAAGGAGCAGGAAATGCTTGTCGAGAAAAAGTAGGTTAAAAGGTATTTTGACAAAGTTTATAGAGATTGCATGCTAATTAATGTCATTAAGGTGGGGTCAGGATATGGATTATTGCAGCACAGCATCATGCTGTCATGATTTTGGATAATGGGTTTATATGCTGGGCTCTGGTGGTTCTGTCTTTGTCACAGTGCTTGTTACTACCCCTGTTTTGTGTTTGTAATGTTTTACTAGATTTTTGGGGTTCTTCTCCAGCAAATGCTCAGAATGCAAACGTTTACCTTGTGCCCACGGGTACATATGACTGTGTGGCATTGTGCTGCAAAATTTTTTTGAAGAGCAATGAAGAGTGACATTTTCTGTTTAAAATAAGGCAGCACAGTGGAGACTGGTGTTGGTGTCCACCACTGCCCCTGCATGCTCTCCAGTGTCAAGTCCATATGTGAATTTTGTTATTCCTCAGTTAATTGAGTGGTAGGAAAACCTTCAGGCTGCTTCTTAAGGTCTCTGCTACAGGCTTTTTTGTGAGGAGAGACACTTACTGATGGGCTACTTGTCCTTTCAGAGTGACAGGCTACTGCAGCCTTGCTGACATTGTGGTGGCCACACCAGGGAGGCTCACGGATCACATTAACCAGACCCCAGGCTTCAGCCTGACACAGCTTCGCTTCCTGGTGAGTCACCACTGCTCTCCCATCTGAGTGCAGTGTCTGCTGCAGCAATAATTCCTGCTTGCTTCTTGTGTGGAACATAAATACCTCTCTGTTGGAGCTGTTGTGTGGGCCTGTCTGCACTCCAGATTGTGGAGGGAGCAGTCACAAGATGAGATGTTTGATTCCAACTCGTGACACCCAAGCATCCACCCACTTCCCCTTCTTTCTTAGGCTCTTGCAAACTTGGAGTAAGGATGGGCAACGAAAGCAATTCTGTTGACTAGAAGTTTCCATTGTCTTACCTTCTGGCTCGTTGGTTACAGATACGAATTAAAATAAGAGCTCCCAGTGTTTAACAAGTGGTGGTTTTCATCCTTGTGAATTCAGATTGTGGATGAAGCTGACCGTATGATTGATGACATGCACCAGAACTGTCTGAACCAAATTGTCAAAGCTGCATTCCAAAGAGAAAATTACTCTGGCTCCAACATGCTTTTTCAGAGGACCAAACCAGGGCCTTTAACAGCAGCCAGGTAAGTTGCAGAGTGCATTTCTTTGAAGTGATGGTATGGACACCAGCACTTGGATGTCACTGCCCTGCTCCACTGTACACTGCCACAGAGTCTCAAAGCTTGATTCCTCTGAGAAATATTTACCAAAATAAGGCAATGAACAGCTGATGCAAGAGGATGTCCTTCAGACTACATATTGTGTTCTCCAGGCTTTCCTTATGTAGACTAAAGGAGCATCAAAAGAATGCACAAATATTGAAAATCTATGATCCATTTGCACAGTAACTATAGTAATGCCTTCTGGCAAAGCTGAGTAATGGATTTGGAGGAAAACTCTTGCAATTAACTGCAGCTGCTGTTTTTGTACAGCAATGGAAGAGATGTGTCAGAAACTGAGATTAATGGCCAAGGAAGGACATGACTAGAATGAGAACATGGGTAACCAGGGTGCAGGGACTTGTGCAGGAGAACTGATTGGGCTTGTGCACCTAACTGAGAATGCTCATCAGTTCTGTCTGTGAACTCCACCATAAAACAAGGGTGGAAAAGGTCCTACAGGAAAGGCCCAGGGCAGGAAAAGAGCATCAAAGAGCATTGATTGCTTCCCTGACATCATGTAAAGGCACTTGGGGTGAAACTCCTTTGCCCCATCCTCAAAGCCCAGTTTCTGTGTGCTGTTTCTTTCAGTTCCTGCTCTCCTCAGATACCCTTACAGAAACTGCTGTTTTCAGCCACACTGACACAGGACCCAGAGAAATTGCAGCAGCTGGATTTATTCCAGCCTCGTCTCTTCACATCTGTGTATTCCGAGAAAAATAGAGATGGAACAGAAACTGAGCAAGATAATAAATACACACTCCCAGAGGGGCTATCGGTATGATGTGAACTCTTTTGAATTAGTTATACTTGAAGATTTGTTTAATTCTGGACTAATTGTGGTTTTACCCTAAAACAAGTAGGTCTTCTCTGTGTTTCCCTGCAAAAGTGGCTTTGGGAGTGTTTATGACCCAGAGAGCTGTACCTCTGCACATTTGTTTTCTCATTACTTAAGATTCATTTGGTTAAGATTTGATTATTTTTTAAATTAATCTGTCTTCATATGGCATTAAATTTAGCAGCAATGGGGAGTGGAAGTAGGAAGTCATAATAATGTAGTAGCACCTATCAATTGTCCATATGTCTAACATTCATTTCAGGACATATATATACAGGCCAACTTGCAGGCAGGAAGGCAGTGCATGTTGTTACTTGCTGTGGAGGTGTAAGAGCATTAGAACAACTCAGGTCTTCTGTCTCCACTCATGTTGTATCCTGCCAGCCTGTTTATTCTAAAGGGGATGGCATTATGGGCTCTGGTTTTGCAGCTATTAGTCAGCTATCAAACATCCAAGCCTGTGTAGGTCGTGGGCAGGTAGTGGGTTTCAGGGAAGATAGTCTTGGCAAGAAGTGATTTTTCACTCTGAACTCCTTCCCTGTTGACTGCAGCAATGTTACGTGCCTTGTGACCTGAATTCCAAGCCTTTGCTCCTCTTGTATTTCATGCTGAAAATGAAATTCACCCGTGTGTTGTGCTTCACCAACTCCAGGGAAGCCTCTCACAGGTAAACATGAATGGGATCACTCTCATACTGTCATGGGTATCTGTCAAGGGATCTTACAGAGCTAAAGAAGTGACAGCTTCTCTCTTGTTTACCTGCAGGTTGTTCCTGCTGGTTCAAGCCTTTGGTGGAATCACGGTGGCAGAGTTTTCGTCTCGGTTAACTCCAAATGAGAGAAAGAGAACTATGAAGGAGTTTGAACAAGGAAAAATACAACTGTGAGCATCTTAAACTAGATTCCTGTGTGTTTTCCAGCACAGGCTTTTTCCAATTAAAAAGCTAAACAGAACAAGGGACACAGTTGGGTCTAGGGTGGGACAGTTGGGACACAGACTTGGTGTCTTCTAAAACATGCAGGAGTCTGTTGCAAAAGGGGTGTGAGACTTGGACTTCTGACTGAATTGTTTATCCTTCCTGTAACTCATCTTGTTCTAATCTAGCTGCAGTCTCAATTTCTACATGTTGTTTTATAACAAGCAATAAATACAAATGCATGTTCACAGAGTTGCCCAAAACACACAGCTTTGCAAATCTGGAGTTTAATGTTTGTGCTGAGCATCTGGTACTTGTAGGGTGGAAATGGATGTTGGTGCTTGAACTGTATTTAGTGTTACAGCTTCCTACTGAAGCAATCCCTGCTCAGACTGGCATACAGGTCTACTTCTACCCCTGTGTTTGATTTGCATTTTGGTTTTGGAAGCTATATGAGATTGTATCTGTGCAGTGTCTCTGAGGAAAAGGTAAAAACTTATTTTCTAGGTGTTCTTTTTATCCAAACCTGGCATATAAATTCCTCCTTGACTACTGGAATTTCTCGCTTCTCTATTTGTGTGTTATGTGCTTGTGTGGGATGTTCAGATTCCTTAGAGATTTGTATGAGCTGGGAGGTGTCTGGCATGCTTGGAGAAGCTGGAAACACCCAGTACCTTTTCATGCTCAGCAGAGGGTGACAAGCCTCTAGTGATGCTTGGAGGTCTGTGGGCAGCTAATAAGGCCAGTGGTAACAAGAAGTGACCTGCAGTGCTGCTGCCAGGCTTAGAGGCAGAGGCTGATTGCCCAGTTTGAACAGAGATAAGCAAGAGTTGTGCTGTGTTCACTGGTATTTTATTTGTGTGTGTAGTGCCCGAAATGTTACCTGAAAATGACTGTATATACATTTACAAACAGATTAATCAGCACAGATGCCACAGCCCGAGGGATTGATGTTAAAAGAGTGAACTATGTGATAAACTATGATGCACCACAGTTCATCAGGACATACATTCACCGGTAAGACAGCAGGAACAAGAGGAACATGTCTGAGCTTGATTTATTTTGAAATAGACATGCACTTAAAGGGGCTTTTAGTATTTCTTTTTACTTTACTATGCAAATAGCTTTCTAACAAAAATTAAGCCTAGCATTGCTTGGAATCAGACTTTCTTAAAACTGGAAAATTTCAGCATCAGAATCTTGGAGTTGATAATGGTAGTGACTATGGGGCTAAACTGACTTTAAGCTACTTTGTTTTCAGAGTTGGAAGAACAGCTCGTGCAGGAGAAACAGGAGTTGCTTTCAGCTTGGTCCTTAGAATTCAGGTATGTCTTTGGTGTGGGATTCCTTTGATAAGGATGCATGCAGGGGCATAAGGATCATAAAGTACTTCCCACCTTTTCCAGTCAGCTGAGCTTTGTGCTTGGAAACTTCAGTTATTTCCTGACTCAGCAGCATGTTCCCAAGTGTGCTCCTTTTGTAGCTGAGGCAGGGGCGTGTCTCAGCTCCAGGTCTGTTTTGTGCAGGAGCGGAGGTTCCTGCGGATGTTGAGGGACGCTGGCATCCAGGATATAAAGAAACACCCAGTGAAGGGCAACTCATTGAAGCCATTGGTGCAGCAATATGAGGGAGCTCTGTGTAAGCTCGAGAAGACAGTCAAGGTAATTGAATTGGGGAAGAAAATAAACTGTGCAAGTTTATTATTTTTTTTATTGCAATTCATGCTTAGCATAAGTATTAGAGTCCAGGAGCCTTTCCTTCATCTAAAATAGTACCTATTTAGCATTGGTGAAGGCAGCATTGGTGGGTGCATCGTTATGGAATACTCAGAAAGAGTGGGGAGGGGAAAAAGGTTTAGGCAGCATTCCTGGAAGGGTTTAAAAGATGTGTAGATGTTGCACTTGGGGACGTGGTTTAGTGGTAGGTTTGGCAGTGCCAGGTAAATAGGTGGATTCAATGGTTGTAAGAGTCTTTTTCAACCAAAACAATTATGATTTTTGGTGGGTTTTTTTCTATTCTGCTCTTCTGTTTACCTCTGTAGCTGGGATTTTGACAGCTATCCAGAGAACTGCAAGCAAAATGTAGAGATTAAATCTTTGGTCATTACAGAGTTTAGGACTGTAACGTACAGCTATCTGCAAGCCCTTTTTTATACGCCAGTGTGAAGTTCAGAATTTTGAGACAAAAGCAGGGTAGCATTTACCTTACCAAATAGGTGGACTAGGGATCCTTAATAGACTTTGTGCTGCATGATTTGGGAAGTGTTCTACTCTCTAATCTGAGAACTCATAAATACCTGGCCCTGAAAAATGATGAGTTTGAATTGTAGACTAGGAATGCTTGAGAACTGGGACAGAAAGGAATATTAAAATGCCCTATTCCTCCCTGAAGCCCCTTCTGTGTGACTCTGAGACAGGGGCATCTTCAGTCACCTTGTCAACTTTAATTTTGAACAGAGCGAGCGAGTGCAGAAACGAGCCTGAGCGAATGGAAGCTGAGCTGCTGATGTGGCACAGGCCATGGGCTGTTCCCCAGCACAGCAACACTGAGTCATGGTCCCTCCATGGGTGGTTCCTCAACCTTATCATATCTGAAGTCTGCTATTGCAGGCCTTATTCCTCTTTCAAGGATGCTGTTATCAGAGTTCATTTACTGGTTAAAAAAAAAAAAAAAGATACATTTTGAGATACAGGTTGTCTTGAAGAGGACTTTGCATCGTATCCTGTTGGCATATGCAGAATTACCACCAGCTGAGCATGGCCTGATGGAACTGTTCTCCAGTGCTGAGGGCTGGGCTCTCACTCCTGCCCTGGGACAATGGTTCTGTCTGTCTGCAGATGCATGAAGACCTGTGCAGTGCCTAAAGCAGAAATGTGTTTGAAGAACTGCTCTAGGCTGCAGTGACTCCAACTTTTAAGTAAATATTAAATAAATATTATATATATTTTTAAACCACTGTCTAATAAAGATTCCTGGGCTCAGGAATTGGACTTTATGATCTTTGTGACTCCCTTCCAGCTCACGGTATTTTATGATTAGGGATGGAGATACTGTTAAAAGGACTTTTCACTGTTACAGTCCTGTGCCCTTCCTTTTCTTGCCTGTGTTGTTCTGTACCAGAGGTAACAGCAGGTGTTAAGTGTAGATTGATGTTAATGCAGACTGAAATGTCTGATGTCTAATATGAATGTCCTGGAGCCACTGGTGTCACTGCACGCCATGAGCGTGTATTTGGCACATGCCATGGTATTTTTAGCTGCCCTGGCAGAAGGCTTAGAGCTGCCATGTAGCTGTGGCCTGCAACTACTCTCTAAGGTTGCTTCTCCTTCAGCAGGAACGGCTCCAGCTCTGGCTTATTGTTTTGCAAAGCAAAATAAATGTACACCAGCATTAGCAGTAAATTATTGACAGCTGGGAATCTTGAAGAAATGGGGTTTGGGAATGGTGATTGAGTCTTGTGAAGATAGGAGCAAGGTTGCTCTATAGCAGTGAAGCAGTGTGTGTTTTGCTGTGACTGCTTGCTCCAGTTGTTTTTCCATGGCTTGGGTTTCTGGGCTGCTGCTGGAGTCACGGGAATGGAAACTTGTGCAAGAGCTGTGAGCTCCCACGGGCAGAAGCAGCAGCTGCCTCCCGCGTGCCCGCAGCCGGGCTGTGGTTTCTTTATCACTGAGGGCAGTTATCGGACGAGCCGATACCCCACGGGCTGCAAGGTGGCAGAGCCAGCTGAGACTTTGCCCGCAGCGCCATCGGCCCTGTCCCCCGAGCCAGGCACCCCCGGGTGGCGAGCGCGGGGCGCCGCCGCTCCGCCCCGCCCGGGGCGGGACCGGTGCTGCGGGCACCGGGCGGGTCGGGTTTAACAGGACCGGGCGTGGGCGGCGGCGACAGCGACAGCGCCAGGATGGGGCTGGAGCTGTACCTGGACCTGCTCTCGCAGCCCTGCCGGGCGCTCTACATCTTCGCCCGGAGCAACAACATCCCCTTCGAGTTCAAGCGGGTGCAGCTGGCTAAGGGTGAGCGGGGCCGGGGGGCGGCGGGGCCACCCCGGTGTCCCAGGCGGTGCCAGCCCCGGGCTTTGCGGGGGTCCCGCCGCTCCCCGCGCCGGCTCGCCGGGTCCCTTCGCCGCTCCCGGGGGATGCTCGGTGCCAGCCCGCGGGTGGAAGCAGCAGGGTTACTCACCGTCCCCATCAGTGTGCGATGTTGTGGGAGGGTGGGGTGACCCTCCTGCTGCAGAGGGTTCCTGGTGCCTACACGAAAACAATACCTAATTCTCCAATGCAATCCTGTACTTTAAATACCGATTTCAGTGCCTCTGCAGCAAACAAGACTCTGCCAAACCATGTGATATATTTGAAATCGGCCCCACCCAGCAGAAAATGGGTCTCTGAAAAACAGAGTCACTTTTCTGAGGAGCGCTCAGGATGTACCAGATCTGAGGCATTCCCCATTTAGATGGGAAACAAAAAGCTGCGGAGATGGGACATTCACGTGTGGGCGAGGACAGCGAGGTGTGTGGTTCTCATTCAGGAGTTTAACTTAGACAATTCTGTGCACTGGTAAGCAGCAGCAGCTGCTGAGAACAGCCCTTCTCTTGGCACAGGCCAACCCCCCTTGGAGGCTCGTCGTGCACCAGCCTGCCGAGCTGTCCATGTGTAGCTAGGGCAGGGCAGGGCAGGGGTAGGGCTGCCCCTCTGGGGGTTCCACTGGGTCGAGTGGTTTGTGGTCTGGTTATTTTGGGAGGGTTGAGGACCAGCTTGTGAAGGCTGTGGAGCGAGACACTGCAGCTGGCAGTAATCTGAACACTGAGAAATGGAGATGGTTTAGTTGGGTTAAAAACAAATGATAACTGGTAGGAGCCTGTCCAAAGATGTGTTTTCACCAAAGGAGGCCCAAAGAGCTGTATCTTCTTTCTTTCTAATTGAAGCTGGTAAAACCTACCCTTCAACCTCTCCAGATAGCTGATGGATTTGGAATTAAGGTAATGTATTGGGCATGAAAAGGCTTCAGTAAGTAATGCTTAAAAACAATGAAAGATGAGAAGGCTCCTGGAGCTGAAATTGAGGAAGGAACAAAAGAAACTCCAGCTTGAGAGCAACCTCAGACATGTTGTGGTTGAGTCTTTGGGTGTTCCCCTGCACTTGAGCCATGTGTTGGTTGTACCTTACTGTGGCATTCGTCCCACTTGTCTCATTGCAAAAGTTTTTGCAGTTGTTTGTAGCTGAGGGCTGGCTCATCTTGTGTCCTTCCCCTTCTTTCCCAATAAATTAATTATTGTGGTGAGACACTGGAGCAAAGGAGAGGAGACTTGCAAGGAATGAGAGCACCAAAGAAAATGGAACAACTGAAATGCAAGGATAGGGGAAGTGAGAGGAAGGAATGGGAATTAAATCACAGATTCCCAATGCTCCGTGTCCCTTGGCAGCAGCGCCTGCTTTTGGCCTGTGAATTTAAGATGGGTGATTTGGGTGCATCTCATCCCATTCCTGCAGAACATGCACCTCCCATGCCATGGGGAAGATCTGCAGGTGCCTGCACTGGGTGCCACAGTGGGGGAGGCCTCTGTGCACTGGTACCTGACACTGCACAGTTTGTAAGGACAAGGTGAGAGAATTGATACTCAGAACTGAGCTCATGGCTTAAATGTGATGCCCCAGAAAAGCTCTTGGCCCCCAGTAGGGCAGGTGTCAATGAAAGGGGTAGAAAGAGTGAGAATGGATAGGGATCACCTGGCATTCAAAGGACACCTGAACACCTGGAATCTGCACACTTCATCTTTTTGAAGGGGTAGGGGAGATGGGCTGTGAGACAAGTGACAGGGGAATAGTCACAAATCAGATTTGTCATGTACAGAAAAGCTAAATGCTTCCAGAGCATCTCCTCTGGCACACAGGTTCTCAGATGGCTCACACAGCAGGATGGGCACAAGGTTAGTTACACATTAGAGAGGCTTCAATACCGAGGCAGCCACGTGTGGCTGGAGTGGATGGAAAAGGCTGTCACAAACAAGTGACATAAAACAAGGCTTCTGAGACTGCTTTCAGACTGAATGGAGTACACTGAGACCTCAGATGAACAAAGCACTTTCTCCAGTCAGGTTCACTTGGCCTACCTCCTGGGGAGGACCTATAAGATAGCTTAAAAGCAACCTCAAATCCATATTTGCTCTTACAAAAGATTGCAAGATGCACAGGAGCTAATTGAAACTTCATCTGTAATGAAGTACCCATGGCTTTATATGGAATCACAAGAATTTATTTTCATCAGTGAACTTTAGAAAGGGTAGTTGAATATAAATTACATTATCTTCAAAAAAATAGTATCTGCTTTCTCACTGTCCTCCCTTCCTTGGAGGAAAGGGTTAGTGAGATCCTTTTCCTCCAAGGTGCCTGGTGCTCTCTCTGGTTTGTACAGGACAGGTAGCTCCAGGCACCAACCTGGAGTGGATAGAGCCCCAAGCTGTCAAGTGCTGTTGGTATGAAAGGACTCCCAACCATCCTGCCCTTGGTTGAGAGGTGGGTCTGGTATGCAGGCAATAAGCAAGTGAGCTGATACCACAGGGCTGGCCCCCTACCCACTCTGCAGCCCTTATTCATTGCTTATGAACTTAATACAAGACTCAGTTTTTAAAATCAAAACCAGAAATTTGAAGCTAGATGGTCTCCACAAACTCCTCAGGTGTTTTCAAAGAGGTCCTGAGTATCCCTGCCAAGTAAAACTTCTCATTTCCCTCCTCAGGGCAGCACAAGACAGAGGAGTTCCGGAAGGTGAATGTCCTGATGAAGGTGCCTGCACTAAGGGATGGCTCTTTCACCTTAGCAGAGAGGTGAGGCTCAAATAAGCTCAATCCCCTGCTGCAGTGTTGTTTATCCCAGTGCTTGGATTCTGCCAGTGTACTGCTGGGACTCCAGTCCAAGCAGGTTTTTGTCTCCTTCCTATCCTATGTTCCACTTGTACATAACAAACCTGTGTTTCAAGAAGCTATCTTATGTAAACAACTTGAACAGCATTAATAGTAGAAAAAGCTGCTGCTTGGAACTACTTTGATGCTTTGTAGGCAGTGTTTCTGAGCTTAAATACCTGTCCAGGTGTCCTGGTCTCTGTCTGCAGCTGGAGGCTGTAGGCCAGTGCAGGAAATCTGACATAAAGCACCCACTGCTGGATGGCCAGGCAACATGAAGCTCAGATTTGGTATAAACTCATTCTGCAGCTTCTATTTGCTCAAAACTGTACCAGCAGACCACACCTGTCTTGCTGGGCTTATATCAGAGATTGTGGTCCACAGGCAGCAGCACAAACTCTGTCCTGTACACTGCCCTGCTGCACTTCCACCTGACTTCCATGGTGTTTGTGTAGCTGCTTGTCCAGAAGTGCAAAATTTGGCGGGGGGGGGGAAGAAAAGATGAGATGCTTTAATCTCAGATGATCAGCTCACCAGTCTGTCTTGCTCTCTGGGCAGCATTGCAATCCTCCTGTACCTGGTCCAGAAATTCAAGACTCCTGATCACTGGTACCCATCTGATCTGCAAAAAAGGGCTAGGGTTGATGAGTACCTGTCCTGGCAGCATGTCAACATCCGTGCGAAGGGGAGCAAGTTGTTCTTAACCAAGGTAAAGCCATTATATATCAAAAATGAGCTGCTAAGGATGTAGCCTGCCTGTCTGCAGGGCCTTTCTCAGCAAATGAACAAGCCAAGTGAGAGATAAGAACAAAGCTGACTTGGCTGCTGAAGCGAGTCTAACTGATGTAGCCTGGATCCCTCATGCTGTGGCCAAAGGTCCAGAGCAAATGTGTCCTGGGTGAGCAGCTGCCCCCAGACACAGCTCAGTGCTGGCTGCCCAGCTCCATGGAAGGAAACAATCTCCCTCTGCAAAACAAAACACAGGTGGCAGATGATACAGTCTGGCAGATGATACAGTCTTCCCTTTGATGCCTCAGGTTTTAGCTTTTATATTTTTCACACTCTGTGCTGCTTTAGTGTGTGGGTCTGGTCTTCCTATTAGAGGATGGTCAGCTGTCTTCACAGAGCAGGGAGGCAAAACAATTCCTTCTCTGGCTGGGGACCAAGGACAAATGATCCAAATCTGAGGCCCAAGAGCACAAACAACGTGGGCTGAACAGAGAAAAACAAGTAGGATGGGACTGCATGGGCTAAAGCTGGAATTGGACAATGAACTCCAATATGCAAATGGAGCAGAACTCATCAAAGTGAGAGACCCTGTGAGCGGTCGTGCATTTTGTCACCGTTTTGGTTTATCTTGGGTGTAGCCCTGGCTGGGCTCTTGTGTTGCCCAAGGTGGATCCATTGAGGAGATCCTTTTAATAAATCCCTGCTTTATTCTTTAGTTCCATCTAGACTCTGTTCTAGGTCAGCCCTCACAAGGCATCACTTTGAGAGGAGACTCTTGTGGCTGAATTTTCAGATTTCTAGGCAAGGAGAGGCAGGAAGTAATGACTGACATTAATGTTAACCTGGCAAGGTTGATGAGCAGCTCTGGTTGTTCTCATGCGTGGCTGGTGAGGGATCCTCAGAAGCTGGCAATAAGAGTGTGATGACTAGATTTGGAAGGAAACACATCAAATCCAAGTTGTTTCTTCTCCCTGCCAGGTGCTGCTGCCTCTCATCACAGGCCAGCCACTTCCTCCAGAGAAATTGGAGTTTGTTACTGAGGAGCTGAATGTTGTCCTGAAGCAGTTTGAGGAAAAGTTCTTGCAGGACAAGCCCTTCATTGCAGGCAGCGAGGTCTCCCTGGCAGACCTCGTAGCACTGGTGGAGCTCATGCAGGTGAGCATCAACCCCAGCACTGCTGGACATGTGAGTTGGGCTGTGGGCAGGCCAAGGGGGGCTGCTGCACCCCCACCTCTGTAATGGCAGATCTTCCCTGGGATTAAGTCTTGCTCCTTTTTGCCTTTGATCACAACTAAGTTTACCGGGGAAAACCTACTTTGATGAAACAGTTCTTTCCATAGAAATATGGATAGAATTGGTCAGGAAAGAAAGACAAATTACAAACTAGGCAGGGAAGTTTGAAGAGCTGTGTTGGTGTGCATCGATTTCCATGTTGAGTTAGACCATTCTTGGGTTAGCCATGGCAGAGCTCTTTGCTGCATGTCCCAAGGGACAGCAGCTGCTGAGGGTGTCACCACTTGCCTCCTATGACCCGAGAGCCAGAGATGAGCTCCACCTAACATCATGACTGTCTGCTGCCTCGAGTCAGCAGCATATCCATTTTCATTTGGTGCCACCCCTGGCAAATGCCCTGTTTGCCTCACTCCCTGTGCTGTGTGTGTCCCTGCAGCCTGTGTGTGCTGGTTACAACCTGTTTGAGGAGAGGCCGAAGTTAACGGAGTGGCGCAGGCGGGTGGAAGAAGCTGTGGGGAAGCAGCTCTTCCAGGAAGCCCACAAGGAGATCATGAACGTTAAGAACTTGACTGCTGATCATTTTGCACCTGAGTTGATGGAGAATTTCAAGCAGCAGCTCCTAAAGCAGAATTAGAGGGTTATGCTCTAATAAAATTGATTATTTTTCTGAAGGCTTACTGTAGTCATTCAGCATTTTTTCAAAAATTATAAACACCATTCCAAAAAATGTGCTTTCCTTCATTCACAGCCTTTCTGCAACTTAGAAGGGAAGAAAAATACATCTTACACTGCCATGAACAGCTTTTCCCTCTTGTCCACTGCAGCATGGGTACTGTAGCCCTGTAGGTTTCCTTTCATGCTCCAGCACCACTGGATGTGTTTCAGGGTTGGCTGAGGTGATTCAGTCTGTGTGGGAGCAGGGGCAGTCAGAGCTGCCCTCCCACCTCTGCTCTGAGTTTTTCAGGCCAGAGCAGAGGTTTCCTGAGGGTATGGCAGAAGAGGTGTGTCTGAAACAAGGAAAAAACATTGTAGCAGATGGTTTTCACTTTGCCAAGTGGAAACAGTGTGCTGGAAGATTTTTGCTCTTTAGGAAAGAGACAGGTCAGCGCCCAGCCCCCGTGGGAATCCTGCCAGGGCCTTTGGAACATCTGGCCACTAGATGCTGCTGCGTCACCTGTGGGAGCAAAGGGACAGAGTGCCCAGGAGCAGGGAGCTGTGCTGGTACCCAAGGGATGCCTCGAGCTTCTGGCAAGGACAGAGTCAATAAATCTCCTCACCCAGAGACTCATGCTACACTCTATAAAGAACATTCTTCACAGTGGAAGAAAGCTGCTTTTCTTGGTCAAGCTGCTGCAAACCACACAGTTCCCTCTGCAAGCCACATCACGCTCTGTCCCTCTCCCAGAGTGGTTTGTCAGCACAGCAGAAACCATTTTGGGCAGGCTGTCAGCACTGAGTGCTGCTGTGGCTGGGTTAGCACTGATAGCACAGGAGCTGTGCAGGCCAGCCCTGTGTGAGCAGAGAGCTTGGTACATGAGCTGGGGAATGTCCCACACGTGGTTAATGCTCCACTGTTCTTCAGTATTCTCCATAAAGCCAATGGCTGCATTTGCCAGGTGTTGTTGCTCTGTTTGGATTTGTAATCAGGATTTGGAAGGAAGTGGATATTAAGTCATCCTCCACACCCGTGAAACACCCTTCATAACCATAGCCTGTGTCCCTCTGTGCCATTCCTGCTTCCCTGTTCTCCTGTCCCTGTGACCTTCCATTTCCAGGTACAGGCCTCCATGAGGAGGGTTCCAGTTTGCAGAATTGTTTTTCTCCCCTCCTTGTTAAGCTGTGTTTGTACCTGGAAGTTTGTTTGTCTCTGCTGCTGGTTACACCATCCATGGGGAAGGCTGCACACTATGCTAGGTGTGAGATGTCAGTCTGAATGCAAGTCAAGTTATTGCAGTGCCCAGAAATGGTGAATGGAGCTGCTCAAAGTATCACACATTCTTTCAGTTGGATCTACTGGTTTTGGGGAGTGAGCCAGCTGGATTTCTGTTTGTTTTCTGAGTAAACCTGCCCTTTAGTTCAAAGGGCCACACAAACCACTGTCTGCATTGCACATGCCTGCAGGCTGAGCTATAGGAGCCAAGCAGGCTGGTGCCTTTGCTTTCCATCCTTCCAACCTGCAGGAAACCCTCAATGTCAAGTGGTAAAAAGGCACATTTGCCCTCAAACTCTCTCCCTTTCTGTGCTGATGCATGCAGGAATATTTGTCTTCTCACCTGATGTTTTATTGGTACATTTGTTGAGAAGGGCCTGTTGCATGCCAGTGAGCAAAGCCAGTGAGAGCAGCTCTCTTCTGGCCCTGGGAGTGCTTGGTGCCTGAGCAGCAATGCCTGACAACCTCTCCAGCTGCAGCTGCCACAGTGCTGAGCACCAGGAGGTGTTTATGTTGTACCACTTCCTTCCTCTAACTGCAGCTTTACCACACTCCCAGCTGGGCTGCTGTGCACCCCTGCAGTTACAGAGGTGCCTCTGCTGCCTTACTGAGGCTGCCCAGCCCTCGCTGCACTCTGCTGTTGGCACCTTTGTACCTTCCCTGACTTTAAACTTTTCCCTTTCTTGGAGAGAGCAAACTTCTACCAGCATGATAAATATTTCCTATACTTTCTGTTCAAGTATAAGCAGAGCAGAGAAACAGTCAAAACCAAGAGTCTATTTTGTAGGGTGCTAATCTTGACAGATCTCAAAATAGACTTAAGAGCAGAGCCTTTTGTAGCACATATCTCCCTGCAGAATCTCCAGACAGGGCTGCTCTGCATGCAAACCATTGCAAAACCAAGGCAAATACAGTGTCTTTTTAAAACTTTTTTTATTTACTATATTTGTAGCACAAAAGCTCCATGTAAGAGTATTGAGTCAATGTTCTGCTTGTTGGAATGAGGCACAAGTTCCTTAAATGTCACCCATTGTGCACTCCTGCAAGGACAGCTGCCTTCAAAACTAAGCTGGACCTATGTTCAGAGCTGGCTCTCTGGTGCTCCTCCACTGCTGCTTCACAAAGGATAAGTACACTTGCCTCCCTCCATCCTGGCCATGATGACAGGAAGGGATTTTAAATTGTTTTTCCCATATTTTCTACCTGGCATATATGCAGTGACCAGTGACATTTTGAGCTCTTCCATTCCCGCAGGACAAAGCACCTCCCTAAAGTAACACCTTGGATAGCCACAGAGTTATAAAACAGATAAATCTGCCTTGTTCTTTGCTCTAAATCATGGAGATAAGGCTGTTTATCCTTGTACTTTGCCTTTTGCTATCCCTCCGCCTCTATATTTTGTTCCTTTGTGTCATTGGATCTTGTCTGGTTCCAGTTCCTAGATTGAAAGCCCTGGGAGCTGTGTCCCAAAACCCAACAGGTTGCACAAGAGTTTTGCTTGCCTTGGTACAAGGTCTGTTGAGTGTCTACTCCCCTTTCACCCTGAAAAGGGAGAGGGATTACACCTCCACTGTCAGCTTCACGTGTCCTCTTAATCAGATATGTTCCATTCAACTTCCTCAATTCCTGCCAGAGCTATTTGGAAATAACTGAGAACCTGTGATTTCTGGAAGAAAATGAAGCTGTAACATACAAAATAGGAGGAATGTTTAAAAAACAGAAAGACATCCTGAGATGACTTCTAAATGATTAAGAAATAAACTGTAAAACTTAATGCCTTTTTTTCTGTCTTGTTCCTGTTTCCAAAATGCTGACAGAGAAAATAAGGGCAGGAAAAATGGTCTTAGAGGTGATAGAGTCAAGTGAAAATACAGTGCTAGAAGCACTAGCCTGGAGCCAGGAATAATCAATCAAATGCCCTATAACATAACCAGATAAAAATACCTCTTTGGTTATGTGGGCTGTGCAGTGCAGTCAGCAAATTGGAGAAAAACTTAAGGAAGGAACATTTCCAGGCGGCACATGAAAAGATCTTTGAAGTTCAGATAGGACAAATGGATCAAATGAACCATGAATAAAGGAGCAAAATGAACCCACACTGCTAAGATTGCTGCACACTGCTGAGATCAACACTCTTCTCAATGATTTCTCAGAGTATGGGCATGGGAGCACTTTGAAGCACAAAGACTTCTCTGACTATTTACCTGTGCAGAGCCACTTTCATGCTCCTTTTCCCCACTCCCTCAACATTTCAGATTCCTTTGCACTGAAGGAGTTTGAACTCAAGCAGCTGCCACAAGACTCTAAGAGCTGTGATCTCCAGCATATCAGTGCTGGGTGCAGGTGCTCAAGAGGCTGAACTGTGCTGCAGGGGAAGTGAAGGGGATGCACGCCCCTCTCCCTGTTCTGGCTGAGAAACTGAAAAATTCTTACAGTGCTCTTCTAAATCTCAAAGTTCTAAACCCCTGGAAATGTTCCAGTCTGTAATTTGTCTAGTCCAAAAGCTCCCAGATCAGTACCCAAGCCTTTTCACAAGAAAAAGAGCAACTGGATCCTCCAGTTTCCTCTCCCTGAGATTCCTATGGTTCTTTCCGAAGATCTGTGTATGACATACAAGCTCTGTGGCACAACACTGATAGCAAGGTGTCAGCACAGCTGAGGTGGGTTTGATTGGGGGTGACTTTGCCCTGAGTGGTTCAGCTGCTCTATCTCACAGGTCCCAGAAGTCCCTGTGCTCAGCCAGCACATCACCTTCCCAAATCACACAGCTGTGCACTGAGCTCTGGGCTCAGTGCAAGTGACAAATACCAGGGAGAGGAAAGTCACTTTGAGTGAGTATGCAGATGTAATGTCCACAGAGAAGTCCTCCACACTTCACTGCCATTCAGCTGTCACCTTGCAGCAGAGACTATGTGATGAAAGAATTGTGTTCTGAACGGAAAGCCCTACTGAGATCTGGCGGTGCGTGATTAACAGTGGCTTAGAGGAAGGACACCGTGCAGAGGCGCTGTCTGCAGCATGGCACAGCCCTACAGAACTGTGTTACAAAACTCAGCATTTACCTTGTGAAAGTCATAGTGGGATGCCGTGGGTGAGCAGCTCCCCAGCCCCTGTGGTACCAGCAAAGTTGTGGAGGGGAGCAACAGCCCCCTCTCTCTTACTGCTTAGTACCAACCTCTCTTTTGATCCTGGCAATTGAGCGCTGCTCGTGTCGCTACTCACGTTACCTTTCCCTCCCTTCCTGAAGGAAAAGGAATGAACACGATGCCAGCCACAGCGGGCCAGGGCCGCCTGACGCTGTGGGAAGGAGAACTCTGTAATCCCTGTCCCAACTCCGGCCGTGCCTCCCTGCCCCGGCTGAGGCGGGCTCTCCTGGGGTCCTCCGGCACTTTCCAGTCCTGGCCACGGAGGAGAGCGGAGAACACAAGGCAGAGACCCCGATCGCTCTGCTCCCGCCCGCACGGCCCGGGGGAGGGAAGGGGGGAGGGACGGAGGGCACCTCCCGCCCGGCGCGGCTCGGCCCCCGCCGGCCCATGCAGGGCGGCTCCGGGCGGTCGGCGGCAGAGCCGCGGCAGCTCCCCGCAGGACGGGCCGGGTCGGGATGGGGCTGGAGCTGTACCTGGACCTGCTCTCGCAGCCCTGCCGCTCCATCTACATCTTCGCCCGGAGCAACAACATCCCCTTCGAGTTCAAGCACGTGGAGCTGTTCAAAGGTGGGACGGGCGCGGCCGCCGCCGCGCTGCCCGGAGGCGGCGGGGCCGGGGCGGGCGCGGCCCGGCGGGGCGCGGGCTCAGCCCCTCTCCCCTCTCTTGGCTCTTGGCAGACTCGGTGCTGGGGAAGAAGGCGGCGGCGGGGAGCGGCGCGGAGCAGCCCCGCGCAGGTGAGCGCAGGGCAGGGGACGGGAGGGTCCCCACAGGCCGAGCGTGGCCCCGGGAGGCGGCCCCGCAAGCGCTCGGCGCTGTAACGCGATCCCCGGGCGGGGCCGGGCCGAGCCCGCCGCTGCGGCCCTGGACCTGGCGGAGGTTTGCTCTCCGGACCCCGGGGGAGCCCCTTCGCCCCCCGGCACTGGAGCTGCAGCGCGTCCTTCTGCCCGGTGCGAGGGAAGGACGAGCTCCCCGGGTCACCCGGGTGATGCCGAATCCCTGCGCTGCCCAGGGGCGTTGGACGCCGTGGTTCGACCGTGTGGCTTCAGTTCCCAGAGTAGGCTCGTAGCTCTGCTGCATCTATTTTTGTGGCTCTCCAAGGAATGTTCCTCTAGCCATTTCTAGCAAATTAGTCACTCTGACAGCCGAGGAGCGCTCTGGGAATGCTGTATTTCGCGGCAGACCTGTACAGGCTCCTCCAACTGTATGACTGTTGCCCATTTCAATGCTGCGTTTTCCTGTAAATTGTTACTTTTGTGCCTAAGGCAAAGCACGTTACTTTGAAACCCTTGGTTAAGGATTAGAAGATTAGGCAGGTATGTGATTGGCAAAAAGAGGGAGATTTCCCTCCCCCCCTTCTATTTCCATAAAATCTTCTCTGCTGCTCTTTTCACCCACCAATAAACCTCCTTCTCTGCACTCTGACTTAGCCTTAAGATTTCCTCCTGTGTTGTAGCCTACCCTACTTTTTGACTGTGCATACTCTGCTTGTTAAAGTTACACCTCAAAGCCCAACAATACACACTGTGTATCTATATCTATCTATATATCTGTACATCCATCCATCCTTGGGAGTCATCAAGAACTAATTACCCCAGATACAACTGATGTTAAACAGAACTGTAAGTCAAGCCAACATCACAGGAATGATAAAGATGGACCACCCAATACCACTAAACAAAAAAGCTGGCTCTGCTGGTTGGAAGAGAGGCACAAGCTTAAGTTCTGCTAAACTGCAAATACAAATATTGGTCTCTATTTTCATACAATAAGCAGTGGGTCCCAATGAAGCAGCCTGGAGTTAGTGTTCACACCAAGGCATTTACCAATTCACAGCTCAGTCTCAGTGCAGGTCTGATTCCATCCCCAGGCTGTGGTGCTGGCTGTGTCACAGACACTGAACTACTGTCCAGCCTGCTGTTAGCTCCGTCAGGGAACAAATATCCTCAGTATTCCTGCTAGAATTGCTGTATGATGAAAGCTCTCTGAAATTTGATTCAAGCTGCCCTCACCCACTGCTTATTTCTCATAGCCTTGTTTCTTAGTTCCCTGCTGCCCTGGATAATAAACACAGACAGCAGGACAACCAAACAGCTGGGCTGAC
>QUSF01000052.1:1194648-1250413 GCA_003676055.1 Chloebia gouldiae | reverse complement strand
AAGCATCACTGACTGGCAACTTTCTACTGCATTTTTCCAAAGGCCAGGTGAACACTAGAGATCTCATCAGGTCTGGGTGTGTGGTGACTACTGGCCTTTGGGGCCATTCTAAAAGAACAAAACAAAGCAACTTCCCTGAGCAATTCCTTGCATGACAGTAGATTTACAAACATTTGTCTTGCTGTTTCTGTGATACAAATCATGGGGGTGAGACATCCAGTACTTTGCCCACTTTTGGACATTTTTATTTTTATACTAAATTTTCTCAGTTATTAGGCTTAACTTGTGCTTTCTGACAGGCTATTATTTTTAAGAAGTCCTACCTAGGGTTTCCTACCTGTCTGGACAGTGTTGCCTGGTTCTGCTAAGCAGATGGAACCTCTTACCCAGCTAAGCTGGAAGCCATATTCACAGCAGGCAGCCAGAGACTTTTCCTAATGAAAGGGAAAATGTGGGTTTGAATACCTTCAATCATGGATGAGTGTAAACCTTAATCTCTGATGAACGTACTTACACTGGAATTAAAAAAAAAAAAAACATCTTCTCAAAGAAGAAACAAGGTAGAGGCTAGTCAGCTGGAAAGGAGACCAAGTGGTAATGTATTCTCTGCTTGATTTAACTCATTGTGTGAAATCGATATAAGGGAAAGCAGTCTGTAATTGTAATGCAGCAGCCTGCCTTCTCCCAGCCCTTTCCAAACCAGCTGCAAATAAACTTGTTTGTCCAGAGGCTGGTTTTATTTCCCAGAGATTATTTCCTACTGCACATTTGTCCAGTAATGTAGCCACTGCTACTGCTTTCTCAAGGGGTACAGATAGTTCTCAGAGATGGAGGTCGCTATAAGCTAATGATTTTTTTTCTTGACTTTTTTTGAACAAAGGGAGTTTTGTACAAGACCTCCTGCTGGTCATGCTGATTTGATCAGGATTTGCACTCTAATTGTCATGTCTCCTCAGGAGAACATAAAACAAGCAAAGCAAACAAATTCCTCACAGCTTTTCTTACTCAGGTGTTCCTGGGCTGTTGTGCAATTCCCTGGCATTCAACTGTAGACTGGCAAGTCTGGTGCCAGCAGTGGGAAACTGAAAGCCTGATTAGATAGTCAGCTGTTAATTCCTCCAAGGGACTGCGGAGTTTAAATTCTTATGGAATGGTGTCTTCCTCCTGTGTTTTCCTGTTAGAAGTAGGTTGACATGCAGAGCCAGGAGTAACACAGAGTCAGGAGTAGTGCAGGGTTGAGGTGTCTGAGCTTCCCAGCCCCTAGCTAATGTTCATTCTGTCACTAAGTTCTGCAAGTATCCTGGTACCTGAGTCAAGCAAGAGAACTGTTAGAAATATAAAAATATAAACTGCTCCATGCCACGTGGCCAATCTGAGCCTCTGGAGACAGCTCTTACACTGACTCTGCCATTTCATTACCTTTCACTTGTGAGCTATGACCCTACTGGGAAAACCTCACACTGTTCACTGATCATCCAGCTGGCAGCAGATATTTCATTTATCATGCACTGGCAGATACACTTCTAACCTCAGACTTGTCTGTTCATGTTCTTAGGGCCATCTAAGAGTGAAGATGCAGGCAAAGTCAGCCTCTTGAAGAAAGTACCAGCACTGAAGGATGGAGACTTCACCCTTGCAGAATGGTAAGAATCCAGTCCTTAGACTTCCTTGGGTACCAGCAATCTGTGCTGCATTCAGAAGATGTCATTCCCATGGGATAATTGAGGATCACAGAATATATTAACATGCTGGTTATTTTTAATAGTATAACCTCATTTGATCTCTTTCCATTTTCTGTTTGAATTATCTTTCAGAATGTAAACAACTCAGCTGACTTAGCTTCTTCATCTCACCCTGAATGCACTTACCTCAAAATGGGATTATAAACATTTCTGGGAGATGTTTAAAGCTTATAAAAATCCCTTGCATCTTAGGAAAAGAAATCCCTTTTACTCTAGGAAAGAATTCTGTTTATCTGAATTAGTTATAAAAGCTGAGAGAACATCTACACAGATAAAATTTAGGCTTTACATTAAAATATCATTATGGAGACTGGTAAATGATGTCATAATACTGAAACAATTGAACTATAGCAGTATCAGCATGGCAGGGGTGTCTGCATTTTCTTCCATTTTGCTAGCACATTTTCTGTGGCTTTTTTATTTTTTGGGAGTAATAGCCTAAGTATTGTTGCAGATGACTAAGATATTTTTCCATCTGACTTCTGCCAGTTAGTGAAAGTATAAACATCTGGACAAACACAAAAAGATTCTGTAGGATTTCCTTGCTGAGACTTCCACTGACTTCAGTGAAAGCTGCATGCTGGAGACAGATCTGATGAAAAGGCAGCAATAACCCATCAGAGAGCTTCATTTTGTACACAGACACAGGAACAGCACAGGTCTCAGACAGATGGGTCAGAACAGGCAAGGAGCAAGTGGACTTACCGTGACAGATAATCATGGAGGTTCATTGTTTGTTTGACCCAGTAGCATCATAGAACAGTGCTGTGATTTTCCAGCAGGTTAAAGTTTTCATGGAAGGGCACTGATGTCAACATGAATTAGATGCTTTTATACGGTCCCTAGACTCCACTGGAAATCCTGATTGGAATGTTTTTTAGTGGAAGAAAGAAGTTGAGAAGGAGCAGGAGAGGGAGCTTAGGCAAAAGCATTCTGCATCGTAACTGCCTGACCCCTTTCTTGTCTCCTGCTGACGCGAGAGCAGCACAGCCATCCTGCTGTACCTGAGCAGGAAGTACAACACTCCTGACCACTGGTACCCCTCAGACATACAGAAACGGGCCCGGGTGGATGAGTACCTCTCCTGGCACCACGCTAACATCCGGGCTAACGCCCCTAAGACCATGTGGATCAAGGTAAGGAGACTGAACGTAAAATCGTGAGTAAAGTGATGTTGTCCTCAGTGAGAGTACTGAGCATCTTAACAGCCCCAGTTCAGAGTTTGTTGTGATTAAACAACAAACCTGGGCCATTCCTAGCTGAAAGGAGCTGTTGGAGAGGGAGCTGTTTCAAACTGATCAACATCAGAATTTGGCAAAAGCAGATTTGGCCATTTTGGTTTTTCCATTGAAGAAGTTCTGGTACAGAAGGTCTCAAACTCAACAGACTTTCATTGCCTGGATTTGTGAGTGAATATGTAACAGACTTAGTATTGCTTCCAAGGGCCTCCCCCTCCCTGCACAGCTGTGCAGTGTGCACATAGGCAGAGATTGGCTTTGGTGAACATGTGTTTTGTTGCTGGAAGCAGAAAGACTTGCATTCTCCATAAGAGTTCCTGCAGCCTCTTAAGGGTGGAAATGCAGGAGGAGTCTTCTGCTTCCAGCATGCTTTTGTGCTTCTCTGAAATATGGTCAGGGAGAGAGAGCAGAGAGACACTGAGAGGAAGATTTTCTTTACTCGAGAGAGAGCAGAGAGACACTGAGAGACAGTTTTCTTTACTCGGTGCAGTCAGGTCAATTTACATTTCAGCAAAATTACCTAATTCATCCTGAGCCAGAAAATCATTTAGTATCAGATGATTTTTCTGGACACCTATTTCCAGCCATCTCACCAGACAGTTAATGCAACTATCCCTAGAGAGACCTAGGTGCAAGTATAGTTCTGCAAGGACAGCTGGCATGGAATTTCAGATGAAATCAGGATTGCTGGTAAACAGGTAACTTCACTACTCCCTTGTCAAATTTGCCTTTGTTTGTGCCTAACAAAGCATATCAAGTTTCATTTATCTTCTTGAATTTATTGATAGTTGATTGTTTGGCTATAGAGTACAGAGAAGCAATTCAAATATGAAGCAGATTCATACTAGAAGCAGTTTCTTCCAGCCTCTGTATGCTGGAAGTGCTCCAAAGGAAAGAAATCCAACTAATAGCTGCTGATGATGATTAGATAGCCCAGATGCAGAAAAGGTTCTCAGAATAAATGTAAATATGGAAACATATGAAACCACCATGTAAGAAAAGCATGTTAGCTAGAAATGGGAGAAGATAGAAAATGGAAAGACAGCCCTAAGATAAGGAAAAGGAAGAAGAGGCTGTTTCAAGTGATTTTACCCTAAGAGCCCATCATGCATAATTGAAATCACTTAGGAAGAGAACTGGCCACGAATTTTCTGATGAAATGAATTCCACATGTATCTGGCCAAAATCCTGGCTTGGATTAAGCAATCCCAACTTGAATTGTTGCATATACGAGCAGTAAGTAGAAATTCAGTTCACTCGGACTGATTGAAATTTGTGTTCATAATTTTGATTCTCTAAACAAACTGTACTTCTTTAGCTGTGGGAGGTGAAGGCAGCACAGCTGTGAAACACTGGGCTCCAGTGGTGCATACACCTCTGTGACTGGTGAAAAATATTGTGGAAAGGCAACTACCCCCTGTGCCAGCAAGTCTGTGCAGATACAAGGACTACACTTGTGTGATTGCTCCAGAAAAAAATTCTAGTGGTTTAAAGAATGATGCTTAAAGCCACTGAAATATTTGTGTAAAAGTGGTGTTGTCCACTTTTGGAAGTGGTGTTGACCACTTCCAGCCTTGCTGGTTGCTGTCACACAGAGGAAGCCATTTCTGTGTCTCCAGGCATTGTTGATGAATTCTAGTCCTTCTGATGCTCCTGCCACAGCCACCACCATTCCCTCCTCTCCATCACCCTGTGGGACAGGCAGCTGCCTGCAGCACCCAGTTCCACAGCAGGGTGGCTGGCAGGGGTGGCTGCTGGGCAGCTCCTGGTAACACAGAGGATGTAGCAGGGGTTACTATTGCAGAGATTTGTCTTCCCTAGAGCTGTTGCCAATTTTTCTTTTGTAGCCCAGCAGGGTGGAGTGGCAGGGCACAGCTGCCAGGCACAAAATGAGTTGAGGATCCTTGATTTTGTTCTGCACATTGCTGCTGATTAGCTGGAGGTCACTGCTGTGGCAGGTCACACTTAGGACTGCTGGTGTGCTCCCTGTCCAGGAGCTCTGTGGAGCTGCCACAGCCCATGAAGCTCTGCCACCCCCTTCTGTGCCTTGATTGCAGGGCACTGATGATCATGGGGTGTAACTTCAATTACTAGTACCAGAGAAGATGGTCATGTATACTGTGATGTCCCTTCTCTCCTCAGGTGTTGATTCCCCTCTTCACAGGGCAGCCACTGCCCTCCGAGAAGCTCCAGGAAGTTATGGAGGGGCTTTCCACTTCCCTGAAGCAATTTGAGGAGAGGTTTCTGCAGGACAAGGCTTTTATCATTGGGAGTGAGATCTCCCTGGCAGATCTTGTGGCCATTGTGGAACTGATGCAAGTGAGTGCCTGGAGTGTGGTGAGGAAGTGTCAGCACAAGGAAAATAGATATTGCTGAGCAGGGAGGGGACAGCACATGGTGACTCTTCACTAGCAGGAGAAGCAAGGCATATTTCAGCAGAACTGGCCTAAACAATGGAGAGAGTGTGGGAGTGGGTTCAGAACAGCAATGAAAATCAAAAGAAAAAGCTGTCTGCAACAGATCTCTTTTGTTTCTCATCTCTAGCAATAACTTTTTCTTCATTTTTTATCATTACTTTATTTTAACCTCCAGAGAAGGAGGTAATATATATAAATGAGAAGCAATAGCAGACAGGTCTGATTAAATGAAACAACCATATAGGAAAATTTATATTATTCAAGAATATAATACTTGCCCATGCCATGTCTGGAAGATGAAAGAATTAAGCTCAGATAGAGTAAATCAAATTAAGTCTGTTACAAACTGTTTTTTCCCTGCCAGACTACCAGGACCTTCAGCCCAGCAATTATTTCTTTCTCCCAGTTCAGTGTCTAAGGGACTCAAAAACAGCAGTTCTGCTTCTCTATAGTGTGTTCTGGACAGTGGCACAGGCAGAAAGCAGATAGATTATGTTAGGACACTGGTTCAGTTAAACACATTTTGTGGTGGGTGTTGCTGTACAATCCAGCACTCTGTACTGCAAACTGGGCAGTGGTCCCTGGGACTGCCAGCCCACCACATCTTCAGTGTCATGGCTGAAAATCACTCACAGAATGTGGTTATCTATGCTGCACTGAACAGCTATTCCAGCACCCAGGAACTGAGTTGTAAATGCCCTTTAAAATACAGGTTAGCTTTTGTGTCCCCCAGATAGCTACACTGACCAGAGATTTCCCTCCTTCCTACTGCTCCTCTATGAGCTCTTCCCTTTTTTCCCCTTTACCTGCAAGTATACTTTAGTGCCTGTTGTCTCAGTTAAGAAGTGACTGCCCCAAGCCTCACTGTTGCTTTCTCCCCTCTCTGCAGCCTGTTGGAGTTGGTTGTGACATCTTTGAAGACAGACCCAGGCTGAGGGAGTGGCGCAGGCGGGTGGAGGATGCTGTGGGGAAAGAGCTTTTTTTCCAAGCCCATGAGATGATCCTCAATATCAAAGAACTGAGCAATATTCAAATTGATCCACAGCTGAAAGAGCAACTGGCCCCTGTTTTGATGAAGTTGTTGAAATGAATTAGCCTATCTTAGCATTTTGCCTGCCTTTTTTTTCCCCTTTTAACTTCTACTCTGACATCCAGTTCTCCATGTAATGGGGAAGAACACTGTAATTCTAATACAGAAATTGCAGAGTGTTTCCCTGTGGGCCAGGTCTTTCTTGTATCTTTGTGGGTGGAGGCTGGGGAATGTTTATGACCTAAAACATTAAATTTATACAGAAGGCTGAGGCCCTACAGGTCACTTAATGTGCATCAGGATTTTATTTCAATGTCAGTCTTCTTAGAGATGGTAGAGACAAGAATGGTATTTCCTGACAGAATTCAAGCCAGCCTACAAACTGGGAACATTAAAGAACTGAATGGATGAGGATGAGGATGATTGTTTCCAATTTTAACATTTGTACTGCAAAGTGTGCCTGATCCTCATCTTCCCAGCATGTGGCTGCATAGACAAGTAGAGCATAAAACTACTTTACAAAAGTGAAAAAAAATTTAAAGATTTCTTATTGTTAAGGCATCTTGCTTGGCTGTCCATGTACATTCCACACTTCTTTTTCCTTGAAGTTCCTTTGAGAAATTTCTTCATATTCTTCTACAATGGTGAATCTTTATAATTCTTCAGTTTAACTGCTGCTTTGGATTTCTGAAAGCCTGGCTTCTGCTGGTGCTCTGTCTACAAGTGCATGTGTGGCAGCAGCTGTTCTAGGAGATTCATGCTGCTGGTGGCCACAGCCTTGGAATAACTGCCTACCAAAAAACCCACGTTGATATTATACAGGGAGTATCCTGAAAGAATGCATTCACAGTGTTTTTGTAAAAGAGAATATAACAGTACACAAACTGGGTTTTTTTTTTTCTATGGTAATACTGTAATAGCACATTTCTCCTAGGAAATGTAGAGAGGGAATAAATACAGACATGCTCTTCTGAGACTGTTTTGGATGGAAGTTCACCAAGTAAGTCACCCAGTGCAGCTGAAGTAATAAGAAAGATTTTGTGGCATTGAGCAACACATGCTTCACAATAAAAGGGCAAAGAGTTCTTTTGGAGCTTTTTGGCTCTTTTTCTTGGCTGTTTGTTTCTGCTCAGTTGTAGCTCAAACACTAAATCCTTTTGTATTGTAGCACAATTTATGAGATAAAACTGAGCAAATCCAACTATTTCCAGCTTCTTCTGTTGAAAATAACAAATTGTAAAGGATGCAGAAATTGGTGGAATATATATCTTTATATTTCCATTCATAAATAGTTGTTGCCCTTACCCTAAAATCCTTGCCAAAAAATTCTTCCTTTAAAGACTAAAACAAAATGAGTAATGGAATTCAGGAATTGCTTCTTTCACTAATCAAATAACTGTTCGTTATTTTTTTCCTCTAGTGCTACCATGTCTTGGCCAGTGACATTTTTTCCTGGCAAGTTCTAAAAAACCTGTTGTTTTCTCATGGTGTTTTTCACCAAGGTTTCTGTTCTGGAAATCTTTGCCCAGCCTTCTTTCTGGCTGTTTTTTGCACATAACTCTGGGCCAGTATTGTCTTCACTAGCAGCAGTGAAGGCCAAGCAAAAAAAAAAAAAAAAATTAATCAGTTTTCATTAGCATTGTCTAGAATTGTAATTGTGTAATTGTAGAAAACCAAGATGTCACATTACACAAGGCAAATTTCCCCAACAGTTTTGTACCTTAAATGATGACCTTTTAGTATAGCTGATTCATAACTCTTTGTTGTAAAAGAGCTTGTGGAACCTCACTGGACAGTAGCTCAGTCTCTGAGAAGCCTCTGATCTCTAGTTTAGACACCTGTGATCTGTAGATTAGAGTGTCGCTGCGTGCCGAGGTCACTTACCAACTTGGGAGTTCAAAGTCCTGATTGCTCAAAGTCCTTGGAATTAATACACGTTGGATAAAGCAGTAAACCTCTCTGCTTGCTTTTTAATTTCTTGTCGTTTTAGTTAAGGGAAATTACCGCACTTCCATTCTCAGCCCTCCCTGCACAGAGGTGTCTGTTGTAGTGACCTGAAATGTTTTTCCACTGGCAGTAAGGGCTGTCACAAAACTCATTCTAGGCATCGGATAGTGGGATGTGATGGTTTTGGTCTCAGAGCCTCCGATGCGCACCCCAGCAATGCCCATGGTGAGTCCCAGAGGCCCGGCAGCCAGTCTGTGGAGCTGGGCTGAGATCGGCACGGAGCGGCGGCGCTGCCAGGGCCGGGCGCGCTCCGCGCTGCCGCGGGCGGTCCCGGGGCTGAGCCCGCCCCGCCGCCGCTCCGCTGCCGGGCGCCTCCGGGGGCGGGACAGGGGCCGGCCGGGCCGGGGGCGCGGGCAGAGGCGGTGCGGGCCGCGGGGCAGCAGCGCCATGCCGTTCGTGGAGCTGGACACCAGCCTGCCGGCCGAGCGGCTACCGCCGGGGCTGGCGCAGACCCTGTGCGCCGCCACCGCGGACATCCTGGGCAAACCGGCGGAGGTGAGCGGGGCCGGGCGGCGGGCGGCGGGGCTGGAGGCGGCGGGGGCTGACGGTGGCTGTCCCGGCAGCGAGTGAACGTGACGGTGCGGAGCGGGCTGCCCATGGTGCTGTCGGGCTCGGCCGAGCCCTGCGCCCATCTGGTCGTCTCGTCCATCGGCGTGGTGGGCACGGCGGAGCAGAACAAGGGGCACAGCGCCCGCTTCTTCGACGTCCTGACGGCGCAGCTGGGTCTCGGCCCCGATCGGTGAGTGCGGCCTGGCGGGGGCTCGGCACGAGCACCGTGCTCACCCCAAGGGCAACGAGAGCGTCCTCCCATCGGGCCTACAGGCCTGGGAGCACGACAAACAAATGCCAAGGGGATGTTCAGAGTAGTGGAGATAGTGGCAGTTCCCATGTCGTCCAGGAGACTAAGCTGTAATACAGATCCAAGACAACATTGCAAACACTAAGTGCTCGTGGATGCTGAATCCCTGTCATGTGGTTTGGAGCCAGATAAAAACACAGACTGGTATGCACTTGTTGAACAGTGTGGGCATTACTATTCTCTGAAGATGAGTAGTTACAGTTGGTGAAACTGCTGTGAAACACCGCTGGAACAGGTAGAGCTTCACCTGCCAGGGTGTCACCCTGCCAAATGCTGGAACAAGGTCAGCCATGTCCATCTCTGCTTGTCTTACACATCTCCCCAAAGGACAGTGATAATAGTACTTCCCTGCCTCTTGCGTGCTGTCAGGATAAATCCCTGGCAAGATTATGAACTACGTGAATCCTTCTAAAATGGACAAGTATGTCTTCAAAGTGTTGAAATACAGACAGCTTTTGTTTGTGTGGGTGAAGTCTGTTTGTACCCTGACCCATACACAGCTTATGTTTCCTTCTGTTAAATGAACACCCTGAAGTGTAAGACAGTGAGACCCCAGTGCAGATTTTCTACTGTGTTACAAACTGGGCAGCAATAATGATTAATTGTAAAATGATGTTTCTTGTCCATATTTTCGCTTTTTACCCAAAAGGATTCTCATCCGCTTTTACCCTCTGGAGCCCTGGCAGATCGGCAAGAACAGGACAGTCATGACATTCCTGTGATCCTTGGAGTGGCTGCTGGAACAAAGCCATGATGAAGGCAACCCAAAGATGATCAGCTCTGTCTGTCTATTTGTTTCCTCTTGTGATCAAATCTGTGTAGCTTGATTCACTTTTGTCTTTGCATCCTGTACACACAAAGCTCAAGCATGAGGCAATCAACTGTACTGGTTTTACTGAAATAGTTCAAAGTCTGTCTCAAGCTCAGGCCTAGACAAAGCTGCTTGGAGCTGTAAAAAGTTTAATTCTAGAACATTTGGCTTTACTGAGGACCAGAAAGGTTCTGAGGTTTATCTAGTTTTTCTCATAGTTTGAAAAGCAGAAAAAAAATCCTTTTTTCTGTTTCTCTGTGGCAGCAGAAGGGTCTCAGGCCAGCGAAGATGACCTGGAAGTCAAATTCTTTTCTTTTTCAAGTTCCCCTGAAAGTCCTTTCTGGAAAGAGAGGTGATTACTGGGAGAGTTTAGGCATTGCAGGCTCATGTCAGATCTTGTGCTCTGTGCTCTGTCATTGCCACCTCCTGTGACTCCTCCTGCAAAGTGTTCCTTGTTCACAAGGTTTCCAGGGCTCAATGTCTGTCTGCTGATGGCAGTGTCTGGAGGAGGGAGTGTCTGGAGTGTCTTCACTTCTGAAGATCTGCACTGTGCCACCAGAAAATACTTTGAAGTTTCTGCTACTGCCTGCTTTAATTCCTGTTGTTCACTGTTCAGAGTCCTTTTCCTTGTTGTTATGGGGAGTTTTGGGATGATACAGCATCTCACTGTGACTTGTGGCTGATGTTTCCGGCTCAGTGTCCCTGACTTTAGAACTAGAATATACAGGGCATTTTATTAAAACAAAAGCAGGGTATTTTTATGTACAATGTTGCCTCTGCATTCTGCTGCTAATAAAATAATGTATTAGTTCCCTTTCACTGTGTGAATTAGTCATCTGGAGGTCAGGGAGCTCAGCAGAACTGAGAGCACCTCCCTGGGACACGGGGGTGCATGAGAACACAAGGCTGAAGGGGGCTTCTGTGCTCCATCATTCTAAATGGAGTTTTATTTGTTTATAGCTTGAAGTATCTTCTGATTACAATTTAATTGTTCCCTATACACCATAAATAACTTCTATGTTTGACAAATCTGACCGGAACACAATACCAAACACGAATTTGTGTATCAGGCTGGGGGGCTACACTTTATCTGGTTAATAAACTGTAGCAAAGCTTCTTTTGATAAGTATCAGTTTACTGGTTCACAGCACTGGGGGTTTGTAGGTCTTAGTGCTTGGAGACAGACATTGTGGCTGCCCAGGTCTCTCCACTTTCTCAGGAGATCTTTTCAATCAAAAGTTGTTGAAACTCAGGCAACGATCAGGTAGGTGACCTGAGTCTGAGAACACTGACTCAGCAGTACTGTGATGCACAGAAGGGGGTGGACAGCTCTGGCTTTGCACCAGCTTGAGGTGAATATTCCAAAATGCAGAGAATAATCTCACTTTAGTTCTGATCTGCAGATGGTTCATTTTCTGGAGGTCCTTCTGTCTCCTGAAGTAACAACCACAGACCCTTGCCAAAGCCTTTGTTTCCTTCAGACAAAACTTACTCAGCCCTGGGCCCCAGCTCTCTTGGTTTTGGGCCATGTTGGCCACCCTGGGGACTTCTGCAGACTCTGCTTTCCTCACCCTTGGCTGCTCCCAGTGTGGGTTTGTGCCTGGGAATGACTTCCCCAGGATTACAGAGTTGAGCAAGAAGATGTAAGAAAGTTCATGTTGATCTGAAGAAATGGCCTATTTTTTTACTTCATGAGCTAACATTGGAATAGGTTTGACAGTATTTTGAGACTCAAGAAGCATAACCTACAAAATGGTTATGCAGGCCCCTGGAACCCCCCCAGAACACAAACACATCAACCAATTGAAGCAGGAAACGTTTTTCACTCTTCAGGTTGGAGAAAATCAGATACACCACCCTTATTTATGGCTCAGCAATGGCATTATAAAATCCCTTTCCCTTGCATGCAGATGGTCCCTGTTCCATGGGCTGGAGCCTGCCTGACATCTGAAGTTAGTAGCTCCCAGCTATGGTTGATCTTTTTACTGTTGTAACTTCCCAGGCTCAACCTCCTAAGGTTAACAAATATTTCTGCTCCCCAAAGTGGCCTCTGTTTTTTGACAGTGCTCTATAGGCATATGTTCAAATTGAAAAGCAATGTCCTGATTTTGAACATTGAGTAACCATTTCCTAGCCTCAAACCTTTGGACTTTGGACAATCTTTCTGTGTGTTTACACCAGAGAGGAGCAGCGAGGTCCTGAGGATGATGCAGAGCACCACTGACAGGAAAGTGCTGCAGGGTTGTGACAGCTGTGTAAGTTACTCTCCAAACACAGCAGTGGGATGCTGCTGCTCACAGCAGCCCTGTGCTTTGAGTGTCATGCTGGAAAGAAAGGCATTAACACAAGTGGTACATTTGAGATAAAGAGGGCTCTTCCTCACAGTGCTAAGTGCTTGAGCACAAGCTTACCTTCATCACTGTGTGTGAGGTGTTGTAGCCACAAGAGTGTTTAAACGTGAGGTTCTGTCCCACAGCTGGGGCCTTGCCAGCCTGTCTGGGATGTGCTTGGGTCTCTGTGGGGCTGCAGGTGGCACATCTGCTCTTTGACACTCGCTGCTGTCTGACCACCGTACACCTTAAAAATAAAGTCATTTCCACAGGGAGCTGTCTCAGTGCTGCTGGGCTTCACTTCCCCCAAATCCCAGGGGCACAGACGTGTGTTCCCATCTCCAGCTGGCTCCATGGCAAGCTTTAGGGAAACTCAGTGGCCTTGGGCTGATTTCCAGGCCCCTGGGCAGGGGATCCACACACACTCAGGGTTTTGCCCACACACCCCACACAAGCTGCATCTGAAGCTCCTGGGGCAGAATAACATCTGACCTTCCTGTCACCTGTTGAGTAGGAACAATCTTTAGACTTCTTGATTTCTGAAGCTGGAATCCAAATTTTGCAGCTGGGCTGCAAAAAGAGGATGACAGGGCCTTACTCTGTGAAGGAAAGCATCTCTGCCCAGCATTGTTCGTGCAGGTGTTTGAGGGCTGAAAAGGCAACCCTTTCTGCCCTTGCACCATCTTTCTGTGGGAAATCCCCAGACATATTAAATTTGGAAGATCAGCTCCACAATTCGGAGTTGGGCTGCTAAAGGACAGTGACAGTGCCGTTCCTTGGGAAGGAATGCTCGTGGTCCCAGTGTCGGTGGGTTAGACAAGACTGCCCGGGGTACAGGAAACACCTTTTTGCCCTGACAGCTTTTGAGTGGGATCAATCCTCGGACGTATTAATTCTTGGAGGTGGTATCCAAATTTCAGTGGTGGATCCCTGAAAGGGAATGGTGATGCTTTTCCACAGGAAAGAAAAGAGCTGGACCCAGCGCTTCAGGTGCAGATACCAGGGGAGGTAAAGGCCAGCATGACTTTACTGTCCTGGTACTTTTGGTATTGATGCAATCAGAGACTTAATCTGGGCCAAGGGAGCTTTAGATTGGATATTGGGAGGAATTTCTCCACAGAAAAACTGCTTCAGACATTGACCGTGCTGCCCAGGGCAGGAGGTGGTGAAGCCACCGTCCCTGGAAGTGTTTAAAGAAAGGCTGGACGTGGCGCGGTCACACGGGGGTGCCGGTGCCAGCCGGGACGGAGAGCCGGGGCTTTTCCAGCCCAACCGAGCCCGGGACGCGGCCCCGCCGAGCGCCCTCAGCGGCCGCCGCCGCCCTCCGGCCCGCGGCAGAGCGCGGCGCTGCCATTGGCCGCTGCGGCAGCGCGGCCGGCCAATGAGGCGCTGCCTTGTTGGCGCCGGGGCTCCGCAGGCGGTTGCGGTGGAAACGGGCGGAGCGCGGCTCCCGGGGGAGCGGCGGAGCCCGAGGGAGCCGCGCCGGGAACCCCCCGGGAAACCCTCGGGAAACCCCCGGGAGCGGCGCCGGCATGCCGGGGGCGGCCCCGCGAGGTGAGTGTCCCGTCCGCCCGGCCCCGCGGATGGGCAGCCGGCGTTCGGGCCCTGCCCGGTGAGGGTAGCGAGAGCCCGGCCTGGGCGGCCTCGGCCGCGCCGCTCCCTCCGCGGGGCCGCGGTCGGAGGCGAACGGCGGCTCCGTGCAGAAGGTGATCGTGTTCCGGTCAGAGCGGCTTGTGCTAAAGTGAGGCGGATCTTTACAATGGTAAAAAAAAAAAAAAAAAAAAAAAAAAGCCAGAACAAAAATCAACTGTTTTTTAAACGTGTATGTGGAATGTATGGATCCCAAGTGTAGCAGGAACAACAAAAGCTGGGAAAGCCCAAGTCACTCCCTTTGTTTCTTACTTAGAAGTTGAGAACACAAGTCTAGGATCAAGAGCTGACATTGGAAATATTTACTTAAATTTTAAACTACTAAGGTTAAAGGAGAGAAGGTTTTGAAGGCAAAAGGCTTGCTGCCTTTCAAGATGTGCACACCTGTTGTAGCTGCAGATTTATAGCTGAGACACTCATGGATCTGAAAAAATGCAAACTGGTTTGTAGTACTTAATATGAAAGAGTAATTATTTTTTGCCTGCTTATCTCATGTAGCTGTGTTCTCTGGAAGTGCTTGCAGTGGCACACTCAGTTCCTAAGTGCTGTGGCACTGCTGTAACTCGCTCCACAGGCAGAGTAGTTTTGCAGCCATGTACAGTGCCTGCTTTAAACCAAAATGAAATAACACCCTACAAAAGCTGTGTGGGGGCAAACCTTGCCCCTGTTTTCCAGCAGCGTCTCAGTCCTGTTTGGTTCTGCTCTTTCAGCCTGTGAGCACCAGGCAGGAGAGATGTTAAATGGTTGTTACTAAATTCCTGTGTGTTACAGTCTTCCAGTATAAATAATAAGTAGAACTGAAATTGTTTTCCCACATTTTCTGCAGTTGCAGTTTCTTCAAGAGTCCAACCTCAGAAGTAATGCCTTGACTGTAGTCTCTGCTGTTGACTTCCTCTGCCACCTTGAGCAAGATTATTTGGATTCAGCAAAAGACTTGGGCATATTACTGAATATAGGCATTTTTGTAAGTGGACCTAAACCCCATGAACTTAATATGGAATTGATTTGGGATCATACGGGCTGACTTACTTAAATGTCATAAGCATCTGCACCCTGTCCAAATGTGTAACATTGTCTGTCTGAAAGAGGCGACCATTAGTATCTGTGCATGTATTTTCTTCATGTGAAAAGCAGACAAAGAGTCTGTCCTGAAGAAGATTTGAGGTTTTATTAATGTTTATCTGGTGACTTTAAAGGGAAGAATGCTTCATTGCCGTGCAGTTGTCAGTTTGATTTAACTACAAGCCAGTGGTGCATGGGCCAGCAAATGCTCATTGCTGAATGAGTGAAATTCCTGTCAAGACATTATTTTTTCCACATGCAGGACTAATCATGATGATGTATGAGTTAATTCAGTTTATAGTTCAAAACTCCCACTGCTTCCTGCTGTAGTTAATTCTGGACTTACTCTTCTATTAATGGAGTCTCCCATATCAAAGACTGTTTTTAGCCTGTCTTGCATATGTCATCTTCTTGTTTGAGTTGATGGGAAGGTTTTATCATACAGCAGTGAAGGTTTTCTATAAAAGCAGCAGAGAGCTCTTTCATATATTTTTGCCTTTGCTAACATGATGTTTCAAGCAGTTAATTGAATATAAATTATGGGCTTACCTGTGGGGAAAAATTACTTACAGGTTATAAAGGTGTATTTACCCCTTCAAACTTCTTATCAGTGGTAAAAAGGACTGGAAATAGGAGTATCCTTTTTCAGAATGAAGAAATGCTAGTTGGTAGAAGTTCAATTTCTTTTGTTTGTTAGTAGATCTAAGTGTGTCTGCAGTGGCTATAACTTGTTTTTGCATTGGGACTGGAATGTAGAGGTTGGTCAGTATAGTCAGAACAACTGTGGGACAAACACTGGTTCTGGTCTAGCAGTGATGGCAGTAATGAAAATTATTTCTCAGTGAAATTGTTCGTCAGTTGTTGAACTATCTCTTGGCATACTTTACAAGCATATTAAAGTATGCTTGTAAAGTATTCCCAGCTTGTCTTTCACTTCTGAATGTTTTCTTTGCCAATTAGAATAAATAATTGTATAATAAATAATTAGAATAAATATTCTAATCCTGTTTGCTTTTCAGACCTGTTTGTGATAGACCCCTCCTTCTGTTCCTGGAGAAAGACATTGTCAATAGTTGTGAACATGGTAAGGGTTTTTTCAGATGGCTTTGAGGTGTTTTGCTAGCAATAAAATTGAGAATTTTCCTCTTTCCTTGGGACTAAGAATAAATTACCATAATGAGAACTTTGTTTTTGGAGTGATTGTAGTTATTGGTAAATTTAAGAATTTGGAAAAAGGGCACTGTAATGCACATGTCTCTTTAGGAAAGCTGTTGCTTGCAAGACCCTTGAAATTGTTTTTTTTCAGCTGATTTGGGATGGGAAATGGTTTTGATATTTGTTTATTTGCAATTAGGGATGATTAAATTAATTACAGCTCCTGTAACTTTATGTAGAGATCTCTCAGTATTGTTCATGTACCAGTTAATTAAAAAAAAGAAAAATCCAGTTTTCAAAGGAAACTGGGATGTCTGTTGATGTCACACTTCTTGTGACATCTCAGTTGTCATTCCAGATTCGCATTGCAGCGCTGAATGCGAGCTCCACGGTTGAGGATGACTATGAAGGTACCTTCAAAAGTCATAAGACACAGACAAAGGAAGCTCAGGTAAGTAATTCCACAGTTGTCTTAATGAGGTTTTGTCTTGATGGGGGTTTTGTCCACTAGTTGCAGGGATTTGTTCAACTGTGATATTTTGTTCTCATGAAAGTTTAGTTACTCTATGTCTTGAACCCTCCTTTAGCAAACTTAAACTTGACTCAGATGAGTGATTTTGGGACAGTAAAACAAATGTTCTGCTGTGTAGCAGAAAGTACTGAAAATGTGAAACCACTGAAATACATAATAAATATAAGTGTATTTAATAAAGTTTTCTTAATAAATGCATTCTAATTATTTAAATCACAGGAAGCAGAAGCTTTTGCTTTGTACCACAAAGCTCTGGACCTTCAGAAACACGACCGGTTTGAGGAGTCTGCTAAAGCCTATCATGAACTACTTGAGATTCGCCTTCTGAGGGAGGTCAGTGACCTTGGGAGAAGGACACTCTTAAGAACTGTTTGCTATATTTTGTCTTACTTCAGTTCTAACTGGCTAACTAGAAGTGTCAGTATTATCAATTAGCAAGTTATTTATTGTTCTTGTTACTTGTCTGATTCCTAATGCTCACATTGCATTTATTTTATAATTTCTAGGCAGTTCTTTCTGGTGATGAGAAAGAAGGGCTGAAACACCCGGGTTTGATGTTAAAATATTCCACCTATAAAAACCTAGCACAACTGGCAGCACAGCGTGATGACTTAGAGACAGCCATGGAGTTCTATCTGGAGGTACAGTACAGCTGAAATTAGACACTGGAACCTTAATGTTTGTAAAAACTTCCTAAAATGCAGACAGACACATCCAGCATACATCCTATCCGAGTACAGTTGAGTACTGTATTCTTTCTGATGCTATATGGAATAAAATTGGTCCATCATCCAACCCCCAAAGCAGTTGTGATCCTGCTGAAAACTAAAGCAGTGCCAGTCCCTGCAGCAAAGTGGGTAGACATGTCTGAAATGTGGATAATACTGTTTGTTGTGCTTTCCAGGCTGTAATGCTGGACTCCACTGATGTCAACCTCTGGTATAAAATTGGTCGTGTGGCAATAAAACTGATCCGCCTACCCTTGGCTCGTCATGCTTTTGAAGAAGGGCTCAGGTGTAATCCTGATCACTGGCCTTGTTTGGATAACCTTATCACAATTTTGTATACCCTCAGTGACTACACGAGTGAGTACAATGCATGAAAAACATCTCAGTATGTGTGGAATTTTACATACCAAGAAAAATTGTAACAATGAAATCATACAGATTGAAGTGTATATTGCATAAGCAATGCAGCAGGGTTTGGTAGAGACTGCTACTTCATGGTAGAGATTTTACTGAATTATAAAGCATGATAGTTTAGATAAGTTTGGTTATCCTAAAAATAAATATCTGTGGTCTCACAGATCAGAGCCTCTGCAGGAAGTTCCCCTGTACACTGTTCCTTTGCCTTTCCATGGATGTTTTGGCTTTCTAGTAATTTCCTGCTGCATAGCTCTAGGATTTGGGTATAAATCTACAATCTTATTCATAGCCTGGTGAGATTAATTGTAGTTACAGCAGTGGATACACTGCTTGCTTCACTAGTGGAATCTGCAGTTAAGGCATTTGATAACATAAAAATGGTGAATAATTGTGTTTCTTTTTTATGGTTCTAATTTCGTCTGTGCCAGAACAGGCTTGAAAGTAAGTGGAAGATGTGCTGCAAACATTGTTTAAACAAAAGTAATTACATTCTTTTTCTGGATATAGTACCTAGGAAGACACAACAGGCTATTTTAACTGTATGCATGTAATTATTTGACACCTTACAAAGCAGTTGGACTAATTCATGTAAATGTCACATTTGGGTGGAATTCAGTGGTGTATGTGAGGCCCAGAAATGGGAACTTTGAATGAACCAAAGCAGCCATTGACCATTCAATTTCTGTTTCTCTGTCAGCATGTTTGTATTTCATCTGCAAAGCTCTGGAAAAAGATTGTCTGTACAGCAAAGGATTGGTCCTGAAGGAGAAGATCTTTGAGGAGCAGCCTTGCCTCCAGAAAGATTCCTTACGAATGTTCCTCAAATGGTGAATGTTGTCTTAGAGAATATGCTGCCTTTGGAGTGTAAATTTTGGGTTTGGGGTTGCTCAAAAAACCTGCTGAGATCTTGTGCTTTAAGTGGTAGGAATACCTTGGTGACCTTCCTTCTGAATAATAAGGTATTGGTGCTGCTGACAGAATGTTCTGCAGGAATTCTTTTTGAGGGAGGTAAAAGGAGGAAAAGAATCCATTTGTTGCTGCTCATTTTTTTTCATACCTCGATCTCTTGTAATCATCTGCTTTTGTTTTACTAATTAGTTACTGATCCCTGCAGCATTCACTTTTGTTTTCCTAATTAAAACCAATAACAACCAAAACAACTCTCTCCCTTCCCAAGAAAACCTCACCAAAAATTCCCCACACGCTACTGCTTTTCTTTCTGTGTGGATTTTATAGTAGGAGCGGGTAGGAGGAAAGTGGGAAAATAGAGGCCCATAAAATTTACAGGATCTGTCTAAGTTAACTGATCATTCAGAACAAAGATTTCTGATGGTTGACATATCTATATGTGTGCCATAAAGTTGGTAACATAATGTTATGTGAATGCTTCCTTTAAGGCTTTTTTTGTTATGTTATCTGATGGTATTAAATGAATCCCCTCTAGGCTTTAATAAAAAAAACCAAACCAGCAAACAAAAACTTTCACTTATTTCCATTTTTTATTATTTCTTAGTGACATGTCAATCCATAATGTGAATGTGGGTGCAGCTGAAACAGGAAGAATCATAAATGAAGCTCTGGAGCTACGTAAGAAAAGACAAGCATTGCTGGTGCGTGACAGAGAGCCAGACCTCAGACTGGTGCAGCCAATTCCCTTTTTCACGTACGTCTGTATTTCCTCTTCTCAAAAAGATCCTCTGAAGCATATTCTGACAGCTGTGTCGTGCTTCAGATTTCTTCAAAACACCTTTCTTTTCCTTGTAAAAAACAAACCAAACCCCCCAGTGTTTTCTTATTAGCTTATAGGTTGGTTCAGTGTGCTTATGGTTTTAGCATAAACCCCATAGCTATTAGTTTTGAACTTTTTATTTTAAATCAGTGAAGTAAAAAACAAATTGGTATTTGAGAATGATTTGGCAACTATTCCAATGTATTACTGGATTTTTCATATATGACTTGTTTGTATGTGAATTTCAAAACAAGTTTAGCTTTTAAATTAGTTTTTACTATTGTTTTTACTAATGAAAACTCAAAAAAATTTGCAGTTCTTTATTTGCAGGAAGATAAAAGGATGCTAACATGTTGTTATATATGTCTTTATTAAGGCATAAAAGATTGGGGTTTGGTTTTTGTATTACACATATTTTTCTGGAATTTTAATGGACTCTGCATGTAGTTCATATTGCAGAGAAGTTGTTTCTACTCGTGAATATGGATGAATTCTTTTAGTGTTTTTGATTGAATGTAGAACCTGAAAATTTTCTTTGACACTACTCTTCTTAGCTTTTGGTGTAGAGGAATTTCTTCAGCAACTACTGCATAGACCTTGTGTTTTTTAGAGATATTTTTTGAGTGATGGGACAGGTTTTTAACACTCAGGTGTGTATCACTGTCCCACTGAGAAGCTGCTCTTGCTATTTCTAAGCTGTTAGAGAAAAACAATATTGAATGCTTTCAGGTTTGTAAACATAATATAGAAAATAATGTGACAAGAGCTGAAGACATTGTGATGCTGTTGTGTTTCCCTTACAGGTGGAAGTGTTTAGGAGAAGCTTTGCTTGCCATGTACCAGCACCTCACAACATGTGATCCTCCTCGACCCAGTCTGGGAAAGAGAATTGATCTCTCAGAGTACAGAGACCCAGTTCAACATTTGATGCTTTCTCCCACCTCCACTCCTGTCAGTGTTATTCAGCCGACTCCTGTCAGCACTAATCCAGTGGTGACAGTGCCAGATCCTGTATTACCTTACACTCCAACCACACCCAACTTCCCAAGTCACAGTCAGAGTTCAGTGGAACCAGGAGCTACTGTAGGTGAGCAAGGTACTTCAATCTAAGATTCAAGATCTCTGTCCTACTTACCTGGGTATAAAAAACACTTCAGATTCTTTGGGACGTGCTGTCTTTCGACTGTTGGTAGAGGTGGAACCTTTTCAGCCTATGTGTGACATCTGATAGAGAAAGGGAAGGAGTATCTGACCTTTTCTGGTTTTGTGCTGTTACCCCACCATTCAGTTTTTCAGTCTTTAAGATGAGAAAAATTGTGACTCCATTCCAGCAGAGATGCATATCAAACTTTTTATGCTGGGAAGGGCCTTGAGCTTCTTAGAATGAATGAGCTGTTTTACAAAAAAGATGACTGTGTTATTTTTCTGCTCATGTGTCACTTTAAGAAGCTGAGAAGACCAAGCTGTCAGCTATATTTATTTGAAATCTGTAGACTTTTTTGGCACTGTCCTCAGAAGGAAACCAACGAATCTCAAGTGTTGCTGTGTAATTATTTTTTTAAAAATAAAAAAGATTACTCATTTTTTTATTTGCCAATTTAACCTGTCAGGTTTTAGGGTTTTTTTTCATTATATTTTTAGGTGACATATCTGCAGGTGATAAATCTAAGAAAGGAGTGAAGCGAAGAAGAATTACAGAAGATAGTGGTGAAACAGCCAAAAGGAGATCTGCTAGAGTTCGGAACACCAAGTGTAAAAAGGAGGAGAAGGTTGACTTTCAAGAGCTGCTGGTGAAGTTCCTTCCTTCCAGGTACTGTACAGCAACAGCTTTCATTATGAGATAATCATAGAGAGAAAGCTGTTTGGGATTTTTTTGATTGATATCCCCCCCATCCTTAAAACTACCAGTCCCATGTTATTTTTTGAAGCAGATGTGGTGCATTGTCTTCTGATAAATGTAATAAGATCGCTTTTAGTAAAAATTGCTGAATAAAAATTGAAAAATAAACCAGCTTTTACTACTCCTAAAGTGAATTAGTGGACAATGCACATATCAGAATGGATAAGATAAAGTAATCTTGATTTGGATGAAAGGAACTGTATGCAAATCTCTGAACTTGTTTCAGTAATATATTCTCACTGTTAAAATTTGCACAGTGTTTCATATTTAGGTTTCACCTAGTAATGAAAGAAAGAATGAGGACTTTGTTGCTATTATGATTTTTGCCCCCCTTTCACACAGATTAAGGAAATTAGACCCTGAGGAGGAGGAGGACCCTTTCAATAACTATGAGGTGCAATCAGAGGTCAAAGAGGAGAATTTTCAGCATGTTGGACCACATAGAATGTCATTTGATTCTACAACATTTATGGAATCTGGTAGGTATTGCATTTATAGCCCCTGTTCTTTGTTGTTTTTGCCATATAGTATGCTTTATTTTCTGTATTTTCCTGTCATGCCTAGAAGATACGGAAGTATATGCTGTTTTGAAAAGTATAATTTTATGGTATAAAAGTATTTCAGTTGGTATACTAATTTTTTAGGTTTTGGGGAATTGCTCAATCATGGTGTGCAATAGCCCTTTTGTGTGGAATTTCCCATTTAAACAGATTGGAATACAGTAAATGAATTCTGCACATGTGCAGTGCAGAGGAACTGCTATGGTATAACTGCACAAAACCCTGTTGTGACTTAATTGTTTCAAGCTATGATCTGTCTCAACCTTACACATGCAGGCCTTTCTGTTTATCTGCTTTCTAGAAAAACAGGATGTTCATGAATTTCTGCTGGATAACCTGAACAATGGTGGCATCTTGGAGCTGATGATGAGATATCTGAAAGTCATCAGCCAAAAGTTCCTGGTGAAGTGGCCTCCTGGCCTGTGTGAGGTGGTCCTCAGTATCTATAACAGCTGGAGGAAGCACAGCAGTAGCCTTCCCAACCCACTCCTGAGGGACTCAAGTAATCAACACATCAAGGTAATTTCAACACCTTTCCTTATTCCATTTTTGCTCTTGGCTTGGTGTCAGGGTGCTCAAAGTACCCAGCTGAAATCCAGCAGACACAGGTTTGGCTCAGCTCTGCTTGTGCCAGCTCTGGTAGCTGTCCTAAACTTGGGTGCAATGTAACTCCTGGAGCTGTTCCTGAGTTGAACAGACCTGGGTGATGCTACAGGCAACTCTGACCTGTATATAATGTGTGTTTATGCACACCTACACCCATGGAGATGTAATAGACACAGATATATTTTACCCCTTTATTCTGTTGTTGCTCTTTCTTTCTCCTCCCCCTCCCTTTTCTTCTGGTATGACACAGTTTTGTTTTATCATCAGAGCAGTACAGAGGCTGCTCTCTTCTCACTGGCTGATTGAGGGTCAGCATTGGTGCTTTAAACAGAGTAAATACTATGTAGTTTTAAGATAACCTGAAATTTACAGTAAAAAAAAAACCCAAACAATAAACCAAACCAAAACCACCTCCTCAGCATCACCATTTTATTACCTTTATAAATCTGGAATTTCCTGAAAGCAAATAGAAAAAATAGTAAGTTCTTTATGTTATTGTTAAATCAGCTTAATGATAGAAGATGGTATTTCTTGAATTATAAAATCAGTTCTGATACTTCTTGACCTCTGAGCCAGCCTGTTCTATCTTTTTAATGTTAGCAGTCTGTATTAATTTGGAAAGTTATTTGCCTTTGGTATGACTTCAGTTGGAAAATTTTTCTCAGATCAAGTATTTTTACTTCTTTGCAAATGAAATATTAATTATGAAAATTGCTGTGTTCCATTGATGTCATTTACAAAACAAATAAAAGTGCCTCTATGTAGCAGATGTTAAATTTTTATACATCCTGTGACTTATTTATGTATATATTTCATGTATATGTGCTCTTTTTTAAACAAATGTAAATATATTTATAAATGTATTCCCATGGTTCTCATTATTACTGCATAACTACTTACTTTTCTTAAATTTTGTCTTATTTTTCAAATGTCAGGGCTACTGCTGTATTCTGGAATTATGCTTTTGGCATGATTTGGCAATTTAATGTAGTTTTATTTCAGCCAGATAAAAAAGTAAGGATGACAATTTTTTCTAATATCAAGCAATGCTGTTCTGACCTTCTTTCATGAGCTGAGATTTTTCTTTTTTCTAAGTATTGTTTGGTTTTGTACCTGTTGATTTGTCAATAGTATTATACACCTTTCAGGCAGAAGAAGTACTTAGACCTTGGGAATAGAAATCCCAAGAGGACAAGATGAAGGCTTTCTTTGAAGTAAATTGCAAATTTAGTGATTTTTTTAAATTTATGCTTCTTTTAATATATTTCTTTCTGTGAATACTCTTTTACTTTTTCTGAAGGATATGATGTTAATGAGCCTTTCTTGCATGGAACTGCAATTAGATCAGTGGCTACTGACAAAAGGGAAGAGTTCTACAGGTGAGAACTTGATGTCATTTTCTTCAGACTTTGAAAACACTGGGGGTATATGAAGAAATGTTTCCAGGAATTCACTTGTTTTTGGCACTATTTTTTCTTAATATCTTCCAAATCTATGCTTTATTGGTGAATCAATTGTTTGCTTTAAGGTAGATCAGTACCTTTGAGATTATGTGGGACTCCTTCCATGGGATGCCAGTAACTTCATGATAAAATGTAATTAATTGACTTGCAGTTTCTCCACGAAATTGTCCTGCTGCCTCTGTGAATGGCAAGTTTGGTCCTGACTTCCCAGGAACTCATTTTTTGGGAGACCTGCTGCAGCTGTCGTTTGCGTCCTCGCAGCGAGATTTGTTTGAGGAAGGCTGGATGGAGTTTGTCACTCGGGTCTATTGGCTGAAGGCTCGATTTCTGGCACTGCAGGTTGGCTTCACTTTTGATTTAACAAACACAGCTCTTCCCAAATTCAAGTCAAAATTGTTCACATGCAGCTGATTTAGGAATCTCAACTCTTTTAGGCATGTGGATCAAACCAGCTTAAAACACAGTGATTTTGTTTTACTTTTAAATATAATTAACTTCCCCTGAGGGTTGAGGTGGAAATGAAGTAGGAGGTCTCACATGCTAAGCAAATATTCAGATATGTTTAATATGTAAGTTTTTGTTTAAATTAACTCAGCTTAAAAAAATTATTTGTACTAAAGTTAATTGGAATAGTGTTGTGGAGCTGCAGAACATAAGATTTTGGAGGGCCTGGACTCGTGGACACTGTTGAAGTCTTAGGAAGTCCAAAATGCAGATTTTAACTGAAGCAGACACTGTTTTATTACTGTTTCCTCTGCTTTTTCTAGGTGGCGTGTTTCTGCTTTTGAAGACTTTTAATTTAATATGCAAATTTTGAAGCAGAGGGTTTTAAACCTATCACTAAGGGAATAATTTGAAAGAAGTGTTATTTGATCCCAGTCTTTTTCTTCCCCTCTAAGTGTTGCTTCCTCAGGACATCAAAGAGGGTTTTTTAATGCAATAATTATGTTTAAATCAATTGTCAACTAGTTATGAGAGTCAGTTTCATAAGTGTGAATTAACTTGTTCCTTCCCCCTTTTTTTTTCCCCGCATCTAAGGATTCCTTTTTAATAGAGTTATTTAGGGAAAATGAGAGTTCCTATACAACTAGTGGCATTCTTTTCCTTGTGATTTGCAGAGCTGTATTTTGCCTGTGCATGCCTTCCTGACATCTCAATTTCAGTAACTACTTTGCACAGAGCAAGTAGAATTCATTTACTTTGCAGAATATACAAATGTTTCTTTACTCACTGTTTTAATTTGCACAAATGGAAGAGTTATTTCTGCTAATTTACTCTTCTGCCTTTTTTAAGGAAAGGGGTTTTAGCACGCTGGACCAATCTTACAAATTTATGCAGGCTGAATTCTGTTTTTATGATTTATCTGTTATTGAAATAATTGGTAAAATATTTAAAAATATTTTTGCTTTAATTTGAGCTATTCAGTTGAATTTGTAATTTTTGAGGACATGCAGTAATCACACTGGCAGTGCCTGCATTAAATATAAACATTTCTATGATTTTTGGAGACTCTTCTGCAGTGAGAACCATAGGAGTTTTTGGTTGATTGTTTTTCTGTGTACTGTTTCTCTAGGGAGACATGGAACAGGCACTTGAAAACTATGATATCTGCACTGAGATGCTGCAGAACTGCACTAGCACACAAGCTAAAGCTGGCAATGAGTGTAGCATTGTCATACGGTTGCCTAATCTGCACGTTGATTCTGTGGTCTCTTTAGAAGAGGTAAGAGTTCATTTGCAGGTGTGTGTTCCCTGTTCCATCCCTCCCACTCCACCTCTCCCAGTTTCAAATGTCACCTATGAATTAGTTCTTTTGTCATAGAAGTGTACTGTATCTCAGAGTGAGGGTTTTGTTTTGTTTGAAGATTATGTCAAGGCTACCCTCTCTTTTTCAAAAACTACAGTTTTTGTATCTGTTGGTCCTCTACATCTTTAGATTGCTTTTATACAAAACAAAAATATTAAAGCAGCTGCATGCATTAAAGCAGCAGTAGATTATTGAATCAGTGTTTTCTTAAACATTAAGAGCTGGGAGAAGCATCAGTAGTCAAATATAAGTGAAAACAAAAGTTAAGATGATATCATCTGTGATGTTTGCAGATTGAAAAGAACCTAAAATCTCTGGAGAGGTGCCAGTCTTTGGAAGAGATCCAGCGGCTGTATGAGGCAGGGGACTATAATGCAGTGGTGCATCTGCTCAGGCCAACCTTGAGCTTTAATGGGTACGGCAGAGCCAAACACCTGGAGTTTGTCACATCCATTCCAGAGAGACCAGCTCAGCTGCTTCTCCTCCAGGTTTGCTTTGTTTCTTACAGAATCTGGTCTAGTAAGGAGTTAAGACTCATTCCTGAAAACAGGAGGGAAGGATTTCTGGAGTGGGTGTTACCAGTTATGAGTCTTATTTACAAAGCAAAACATGGAACCAAATCTGTAAATGCTCTGAAGATCTCAGCTGTATTGACATCATTAGCAATGTGCCAGCTTTTGCTGACTGAGAATGTGGCTAAAGATACAAGATGTTGAGGCCTCCATGGAATGAACAGAAACTTGAATAACTTCCTGAGTTATTTCATGGATGAATTCATGCTGCTGTTGACTATATGGTGACTTAGAACCATTTTGAAACTTGGTTATCTAGCATATGAATGATTTTTATGCTGTAAAGACTCTCTCCTGCATGAATGAGAAACTGTTGATACATGCAGTATAATTGCTGTAAAGTTAATCCATTTGACACTGTAAAAATAAGTGTATAAATGAGCTCAGCTGAGTATATTAGGTTATTTGAGGGGAAAAAAAGTTTGCACAAAAAAACTGATGGTCTTTTAACTGGACTGAACCAAGTTCTACATTTTCCAAGCTGTCAGGTGACCCAGCTGCTTCAGAGTAGAAAGAAGCAGGTGAAGTTGCTGTTACACTGGCCTTAGAGTTGCTACTTTGTTATTGATGAAGTAATAAAATGGTAGCACGAGATCATCAAGATCCAAACCTCGTTTCTTGTAAGGGCTCTATTGAGCTGTACATCATTAGAATTATAGACCTACAGCCATCCCTATTTTCTTTCCTTGCATGTCTTACTAAAGCAGAAAGATGTGGGGTTTTTTTGTATTTAGATCCTACTTGAGTATTTGTTGTCCAGGATCCACGTACCTCCTATTGTCCTTTTAATGTTGCATTTAAAGATGTTGTTTCATTTCATTGAAGTAATCACATTAGATGAATATAGTGTTTTGCTTTGCCCTGCTGTGCATTCATGTTTAAAATAAACTCTTCATTGTTATAATAGATCTTTTTCATATTTACATTCCCTAGGACTCCCTGCTCAAACTGAAAGACTACAAGCAATGCTTTGAATGCTCAGATGTTGCCTTGAATGAAGCAGTTCAGCAGATGATCAATATGACAGCAGCCTCTGCTAAAGAGGAGTGGGTTGCTACGGTAACACAGCTGCTCACAGGAATAGATACTTCATTATCATCAGTTAACAGCATCTTGAAAGACTCCTCAGTCACACCAAGCCTGGTTCGCTTAACAAACAACCTGATCCAGGTAACCCATGGCCTGGCACCAGGGGAGATGTGCTGTGTGCTGCAGAATTCAAGGCATGGTGCAGTAGCTGTGTGAATTCCCACCCACTTGTAGTGATGGCTTTGGTTACATCCCTGATGTGTTTTTGGGAAGATGGGTATTACCTTATTGTGTGAGCATTGGCATAGTCCTGCACTGAACACACACCTGTGCTAGAACCAGTACCTTTAGACACCAAGCTGCCTAAACCAATCAAAATATGGTGCTAAGATCACCCAACACTGGGGTTTAGGCTATTTGAAGTGGTGATAATATGAAGATTGATTGAGCTGCTTGGGTGAAGTTTGTAAGTTATGGCTCTGATCTTGTCTGGATGTGCCTCAGGCTGGAGGGCAAGGTCCCATAGACCTTACAGTTATGGTCGAATTGCTTGCAAATGCTGGCCAAAGTAAGTGTTTTTCTAGTAAAAACAGAGTGGGTGATCTGAACAGGGCAGGGGAAAAGTAAAATGTGAACTGCTTCTAGAATTATGAATACAACTAATTTTAACCTTTTACAGAAGGTACTTTCAAATCTCAAAACTGAATGAGTGTTTTCAGTCCAGGTAACAAATGACAGATTTACAAATGGCAGTTCTGTTAAGAAGCAGGTCTAGTTAATGTCAAAATTCAATGTGCTTGCAATTGTCAGATCTATTTACATTTGTAAAAGCCAAGGACCCTTCACTACTTACAAAATCATACTCTTATTATGTAAAATTGTATGTTTTATGGAATGTAATGGAATTCTGGAGAGCAGAGTGTTCAGGCACATCATTTTTATAGCATCTTTAATGATTCTAGTTGGTCTTTAACAGTTGTTGTAAGACTAGTTCTAGAATTCAGGAATTTTTTAAGTTCCTCTTCATCTGGGTTGTAGGGAAATTTCTTGTACAATAATGATGCCTAGTAATGCTAAGAATTGATGCTGTGTATTTCCTTACTATGAATTTCTCATATTGCATATAAGCAGACACACATCTAGGTGGAAAATGAGGGTGCAAGGGGAATGTCAGAGTAGGGCAAACAATTTACTACCCTTCCCCTACTGATTGATTTATCTTTAGCATTTTTACAGCCACTTGTGAGAAGCTGAGACTCAACTGTAGATTATTTCCTTAGGATAAAATGTGTTGCCATCTTTAGGTTGTTTGGGAAGGATTCGCACCTGACCTTTGTCTTGCATCACTTTGTCTGAATAATGTCTGTTTCTTTATTAGATCATAGACTGCAGCATGGCTGTCCAGGAGGAACCAAAAGAGCCATATGTGTCCTCAGTGCTTCCATGGATCATCCTGCACAGGATCATCCAGCATGAGGAAGATGCTTTTCGATCCCTTTGCTGCCAGCAGCAGCAGAGCCAGGGAGAAGAAGGTGGATTATTTCTTCACTTTTATATATTGGACCTGAGCTCTTTACCATCTAGCTCAGGAATATAATAAACTACTTGTTTGTTGTCTTACCTTGCTGGCTGAAGGGAGTAGAGGGCTATGAAAACATCACTTTCCATCAGAGAGGAAGCTGTTTGCCAGTTGAAACATTGACTCAGATTTAACTCACTTCTGTGCTACTTTAATATTTACCAATTTCTTTCTTTCAGTGAGTCCTGATACCCCTATGTTGCCTTCTTCACTTATGCTGCTGAACACAGCTCATGAGTATTTGGGAAGAAGATCTTGGTGTTGCAATTCAGATGGTGCTCTGCTCAAGTTCTATGTAAGTATTGGCATTGTGGAATCACTGAGATTGATTCTGATTGATCTCTGAAAGTCATCTGGCCAAGCCACATCTCGAAGCAGGAAACAAAGTTCAAAGTTAGATTGTTTATTGCCTTATCTTCATGTTAAATATACACTTTTAGATCCACTTTCCATCTTCTCCCAGACAAACATATGAAAGTTTCAGTCAGCTTAATCTGAATAGCAAAGGCTTGTTATTCCAGACCCTTTTCTATTGGTCTGCTTCTGTCATACTCCTCATTGTTTTCTAGACTTGCTTCTCTGAAAAGAATTGTTTTATTCTTTCTCCTTTGTTTTGCTTCTTGCACTAGTATTTTATTTTGTTCATGGGATTTGAAAGGGAGGTAGGAATAACCAAGCAGTTGGATAGTACTGTACATCATTTAGAAGCTAAAAAAAACTGTTGTGTTACATCTTTAAAATTGCTGCTATAATAACACAGTGTGATTCCATATTCATCTTGTCTCAGTGATTCTAAATAAGTTGCTCACTTCACAGAGCTGAATTTGTCAAGTGTTAGGTAGGGTTTGCACATTTTCAGGGTACATAAATACTGTTTATCATGTAAAAAGAATGTATTTTAACTTTCAGCCAAGAAAATTCAATTTTGAACAGCTTGGTTGTTTGTTTCTTCCAAATCATAAGAGTAAAGATTTGCAGCCCATCATCTATCCACAGTTACACAACTGGAATGCTCCTGATTGCTCCCACATCCTGTGGTGTTACCTGGATTTGCTCTGAAGCTGTGATGCATTTAATTGTTCTGCAATTGATAAATTTGTCTTGTTTGATTGTAGCTACCTTGATTTTATACCACAGTCTGAAAAAAAATAGCAATTCTATTGTTTTCAATGTTATTAACTAAATATTATTTTAAATACACATACACAGTTCATCTGTTGAACAATGATAAGAATGAAGAATTACTTTAGCCCTCCATTTTCCCATATCTTAAGGCTGTTCTTTGCTCTGTTGTTCAGATGGGTGTGTTGCATCTCATCTCATGTGCTCCAGGAATGGGTGTCTGGGCAGTAATACTGTAGCATTATTAAATGAAAGGACTTACCCATTCATGGTTGATCTTTTTAAGATTATTCCTTGAGGTCTCATTGTTACACCAGAAAAGAAATTTCCCATGGTAAAATAGAATATTTCTACGTGTTTGCTCATTTTCTCTTAGCTCAGAAAGCCAAGTGTTTCCCTGAGCACAGCACTGACAGCCTGGGAAAGCCTGGCTGCTGGCAAATCCCAGATAATGTGATGCCATGGCATCCACTGGGCTGTGCTCTACAGGGACATTTCAGCGGCACTTTGCAGATTCAGCTGGACTTCACTGAGGTTTATTACCTTCAGCCAAGAGAAAATCATGATTAGTTCTGCATAGAGCTACTCAGGAATCTTGTAATTTCCCTTCTAGCACTCCCTGGAGCTTATTAGCCACAGATCAGTGCCAGACCCCATCTATCTCTGCATTTGAGCAGTGGCATGTCCAGGGCAGTAATTTAGACAGCTGGGAAGGATGGCACAGAGAGCCTGAGGGGTTCTGCAGGAGTCAGCTCACCCTGGTAGGGCTGGAGTGAATGAGCAGTGTTTGAACTGAGGCTGATTCAGGGTAGAACTATCAGATTATCTCTATGTCCTGCTCTCCTCAGCCTCCCTGGTGTTAGGAGCAAAATGCTGATACACCTGAGCTGCCCCTGCAGGGATTCCAGAGGGCTTATTAGCTCAGGCCCTGTGCTTCATGAAAATAGATGGGCTGCTCCCAGGCTCGAGCTTGCCCACAGATGTCGTGCTCTGAAGTGATGAGTCTGAATTGTGCCTGAAAAATGTGCCTGTACCCACAGCCTGGGGAGTCACAGAGTATGGGCTGGGAACCTTGGAAAGTACAGATGACTGAGAGCTGCCAATGTATTTGCAGTGAGATCTTTGCAAATGTCATTGGGAACTTTAAACAAAATGTTCCATTTTCACCTACAGAGTTGGCAGCTTCTTAAACAAAAATATAATATAGTATTATTAAAGACAAGAATTTGGTTTTCAGAGACTAGAGGGTGTTGGAAGGATATGGAAAGACAAAGGTAAAATGGGATTAATTATTTGAAGAGAAAGGCAGCTTCAAGAATGTGAAAAGTGTGTTTCATAGATTAGTGTTAAAAGGTCACCTTCTGTAGGTGAACTGTCTGCTCGAGGACCTTATATTGCTTGTGGATGAATGTGCTGTGCAAGAGAAGGTGTTAATATTAATTAAGGCCTTTAGCAATAGTCTGAATTATTAGGAACAATTCTGGATTTCTGCCAAGAACTTAAAAGTTGAATAATAACACAGGAGATTGTTTTGAATGCTGTTCAAGTGAGAATTCTGTTACTGCTGTTAGATGTGCTTTTGTTTGTAGCAGTAGGAATACAAGGCCTTTGTTACAGTATCCTCTGATGCTCTGATGTTTTTCTTTAGCTTTTTTAGCTACCCTTCCTGTAAATTTCAAAAGTTGATCACAAATTCATGCAGAGAAAGTGTTGGCAATAAGGTGGCTGCTGGAACTCAGTATGAATGAGTCTGCTGTGACTCCAGATGTCATTGAAATGCTTTCTAAGAATTGTCTTTGTTTTTCTTTTTCAGGGGTTTGGCTCTTAATAAACAGTACTTTGTCTTCTGATTAAAATATCTGTGCTAAGATCAATCAGCATCTTCTATCTAATTCCAGCTCTTATAAATGAGCTTCTTACATGTAGAAATTCAGACTTTTGCCTTGTAATGCAGTGTATTGACTGAAAGCCCATCATGATGAGAAGCTTCATGTAGGATCTTGCATAACTAATTGAGTTTGCAATCCTAGATGTTGAAAAATGATAAATGGTCACAAATAAACATTTCTTATTTTAATTGAAATCTATAGTGGAACACACTGAAATTGAATCTTAAACCTCGGTGGTTGTGTGGGTCTTGTTTGGGTTACAAAATAAATATCCAGAATACCCCTACACAGGTTATTCTTGGTGAGGATATTTTTATTGACCTTGAAATGTCTTCTTGGAATGTGTTCCTTTTTGGTTTGTTTTTTATGGAAGCTTAGTGAGAATTTTCAAAGAGTTACCTTTCTTCTTTTGGCGTTCAGCTGCTGTTTTTATAATGAATGTCTTAAAGTATCAGCATCTTCCAAAATACTCTACTGATGGGTGCTTTCTCTTGTAGTGTTGAAGGTAAAGATAGCAACTTGCTACAGTGTTTAGTAATTTGGGATCAGTCCAGCCACTTTCCTTGGTGTGTAGCCATCTGTGTAATACTGTTCATACTGTTCAATTCTATAGTCATTTTAGCCAGATTTTCATTAACTCTCTCTCTTTTTTTGCTGCCAAATCCTCTCCATCCTGCTTTTTTCATGTAGAGGAAATTGCTGGTTGTGAGTTAGGGCAGAAATTCTTCTGTACCTTTTCTTTATTCACAGCATTGATGAACTGTAGTTCACAGTTATATTCACAGAAGCAGCTTGGTGTGTAGGGGAGAACTTTGAATGATTTTAAGTCTGAAACATGAAGCTGATATTTAACCTCATTGATTAAAGATAAGTATTAGTGAATTAATACAGGAAGAAAAATAAAAGCATTTCAATGCTGCTGCAGTGCCTTTGGAATAACTTGTGTGAGACCAGTTTACAGAATTACATGAGTAATATTTGGTTGTTATTGGGGAAAAATCCATGTAAAAATCCCTTAAAATCTCTTAAAGTTGTTTTCATCATCTTCCTTTAGCAGCTCACTGGGCAGCTCATTGTGATCTGCAGATGACCTTGTCCTTGATGCTTGGCTTGCAGGTTCAGGTACTTCAGAAAGAACTTGCAGCTTCCACTTCTGAAGATACTCATCCATACAAAGAAGAGCTGGAAACAGCCTTGGAACAATGTTTTTATTGTTTATATGGCTTCCCTAGCAAAAAAAGCAAAGCAAGGTACCTAGAAGAACATTCAGTACAGCAGGTAAGTTATGTGTTATCCAATGTCAGTGGAATATCCTGAAGTGATGAAAGATGCACTCTTCTTTTGTTCTAACGCACTTTGATATAATCTGGAGAAAAACTACTTTTATTTCCGTGTAAATTTTATATATTTTACACACTGTAGAGAATAAGTTTTAGTATTTTTTTAATTACTTAATATTTTTAAAATTAATTTAAAAAAATTAAATATTACAAGTCAAATATTTTAAATGCTAGTCTTATCCATAGTAGTCTTCCATTCTGAAGTATTGAGAAATTTATTTTCTTAAGCTATCACTTTCCTATTTCCAGCTGAGAAGAAGTTCAAGGTTGAGGAAAATTTAGAGAGGAAAAGTCAGCTTGAGAGAAGAAAGTTTTAGTGGCCAGCCTTGCAGTTTATGAAAGTGAAAAATGTCACTGTTTAAAGTTTGCAAGTAAATTATATTATCACTTATTTTGACATTTCTGATGGTAAATACCTGATAGCTGTTTATGAGAAATGTGAAATTCAGTTGAATTTGGGAGAAGGGTGACTATAAAGTGCCTCTGGAAGAGGGTGGTAATATTAAGAGAGGAAGAGAAAAATACAGGGCAGCAATACAATGTCCTCCCTTATGAAACATCACTGATTTTCTTCAGAAATCCCAGACTTTTCCACTTACCAAATGCAAGGGATCATAGAATTATCAATCAAAACCATTTTCATACAAGCAAAATGATTGTCTGACTCTGTTGAACAAATCTTTTAAAATACACAAATACTCTTACATTACTATTCATTGAATATTTGGAAATTTTGTATGTTATACATACATTTTACAGAGTGAAGATAATGAGAGCAAGTGGATAAGTAAGAAAAAGAGAAATGTAAGGAGATTACCCTCTGCAACTTCCCTGCTTTTGAATGCAGAACAAAATTTACTGTAAGGGTAAAGTGAGCAATAAAAGGAGAAAAACTTAGTCTAGCAGAAGAGAACTCTCGATTATTTTGGGTATTTTTACTGCTTTCAAGAAAGAGGAGTGAAGAGAAAACGGGGAGTGAATTCTGGAAGTAACTTTCTGTAGAGATTTTGAAGATTTTTGGGGCTCAGAGTTTTCCCAATTCATTAACTCTGATTAATGAAATCTGAATCATTAAAATGATTCACATTTCATTAACTCTTCTTACTTGGCTCTGAAATGAAAGGGGCAGAGTTCTTCTCCATATTTTATCCATGATCTCAGTGTCACATAAAATGTTTACAATTGATCCTTGCTTATAAACAATTTTTCTGAGCAAGTCTTCTAAGCTTTTTACTTTATTTTAGTGACATACACTAAGTTACAGCAAAATCTTTGTCTGTTAAATCAATGAGCAGTATATTGTATTTGTGAGCAGCATAAATTAATAGCACCTTCAACTCTCTTCTGGGGAGGTTTAGTTTGGTTCCTGCTAGAGTAATGTGTACACTCCTATGAACTAGAAAAGCTATAGAAAACCATCATTAGTAGACTTGAATTTTAGAATTTGAAGTATTTTTTCCCCCCTCTCATCTACCTCCCTCTTCAGGTTGATCTGACATGGGAAGATGCTTTGTTCATGTTTGAGTATTTTAAGCCTAAAACTCTTCCAGAATTTGACAGTTACAAAACCAGTACTGTGTCTGCTGATTTGGCCAATCTTCTGAAGAAAACTGCCACAATTGTTCCTCGAACTGACAAGCCTATGCTGAGCCTGGAGACTGTATCTGCCTATATTGAAGGAACATGCAGCAAGGTATAATTAATTGTTATTTTAAAAAATTAAAAAGGGAGTAAAAATTGATGTTGGTGTTTTTGTGTTGCCTTTGAGATTATTAGTGGCATGATTTATTCCATTATGTTGGGTTTCCTTGGGTTTCCTTCTTTAATTGCATTTAAATAAAATAAGAATGATCACACCAAAGCTTTTAGTCTTTGAATGGTAAAATATAGTCAGGATGAGATGTTCATTCGTGTTTGTAAGTGCTCTGTATATCTGTGAAATGCTTTCAATGTCTTTATGTTCAAAACCTTCATATTGTGTGATGAAAACCTTCATATTGTGTGATGATTGTGCTACTTCCTCTACAAGGAAGAAGCAAATGTGCAGCTCATTTAATATAAACCCTTGCCTTTTGATTTCCAGGCACCATCTCTCCCTGAGGGTGCAGACTATTCTCCACCAGTGGTGACTGAGCTGTATTATCTCCTGGCAGATTATCATTTCAAGAACAAAGAACAGTCCAAGGCCATTAAATTTTACATGCACGACATTTGTATTTGTCCAAACAGGTGAGTATTTTTGAATCCTGCTGCATGTCCTTCATTCTTCTCACTTCTTTCAGTGTTGAAAAGCAGACAAATGGTTTTGAGAATGAAAAAAAAGCCCAAATAACCAAAACCCCCACCTGCAATCCATTATCACAGGTCCATTGTATAATTAAGGGCATCTCTTAACCCAACAGAGAAAACAAAACCCAAAACATGGGGTTAAATATTTGATTGTTTTGAAATTAAAATGAAAAAAAATGAAAGGGGGGGTGAGGGGTGAAGCTAAATTGAAATAAAGAGTAACTATGAAGAACGAACTGTTTGTACCTTTTTTTTCTTTGCTTTGGCATGTTCATGCATGGTAAGGAGTGAAAAATATCATCATTTGCTAAGTGATGATAGCTATAGCACAAATGGCATCCTTTAGTGCATTAATTGCTTAGGCTGACCTCTTCCTAAACGTGTTGATTTTGCTGCTAGAGAACTACACAGAGAATACAAGTAAAGTATGTAAGTGATATTTAAACAAAACCACCTTGTTTCTCACTGAAATACCATCAAGATTAAGCTCTCTCATCTTAAAAATAAAGCATGTTCTGAATATCTGTCTTCTAAATTAAATGAAATAGCCTTTAAATTTACTGATTAAATATAGAGTTTGCATATTAGGTGTTATCATTTTAATTCTCCTTGAAGTTGATAGATCAGGGTCAGTGACAAAAACCCTAATTTGATAGATTTGAGACAAGAAAATTGTTTCTAAATCCAGTCACGTAATGGAGACAAAAGGGAGGTGAAGGCACAGAGCAATTTTAGATGTGAAATCTTCAGAGGAAATAGCTGTAGTTTAATGTTATTGCATCTTCTAGTATGGGACTTGTGACTAGCAAATGGCTAAAACTTTTGTTTAAAGGCAGATAAAGAAATTACCACTATCACCCCCTTACCCATTTTTCTGCAGTTTTGATGTTCTAAAACTTAAATTCAAAAATAAATGAACAGAATGCATTTTCACTTTAATATGTGGTATTTTTTTGCTCAGAAGATGCCTTATGTGGTAGCATAGTATTTTTGCCCCAGTCACATTAGTTGGTACTTGTCTGTATACCACAGTTCCTGTTTCATTCCCCTCAGGAATCTGACTATTGAGGTCACTTGACCTAGAAATGGGTTTTCAGTTGGAATCAGAAGAAATTGCAGGCAAATATATGAGAAAATGATGGTTGTTGCCTTGTGCTAAAATCATGGTAAAATTGAAAAACCCCAGAGCAGAGGAACCCTGGTGTTAACCCTGGTGTTAGTGAGGTTGTGGCTATGGAAACCACCCTTCAGACTGTATTGTCAACAAACACAGGGCTGGACCCTCAGCAGTCCTCCAGGCAGAAATTACAGTTTTGGTTCATCAGGATTTTCCTACTTGAATGCAATTTTGGCTTTATGATTTTTATACTGGGAAATGATGATGATTATTCACAGTTGAGTCCAACAGTACAAGGTGTCATAATGTCTGCTGGCCTACAGGGTGACAACATTTTGACAAGGCTGCATGGTTACTGAGAAAAAAACAATGGGAGTGCTGCCATTAGAAATCTAGATATCCTGGCTTTGCATGGCAAATAAACCTGGGTTTTTCATCTGTTTTCTATGTGTGACAGTTACTGGGGGCAGTGCTTTGTTAGGAAACCACTTTAAGGAAATCAATGTGATTTAGGCTGTACAGCTTATGTTCCACTCTGAGGAGAGGAGGAAGTGCAGAAATCTGTTTTGTGTGATGAAAGGAGGAAAAAGTTGTAGATACAAGAAGACAAATCTTGTCTATGCCTTCAGTGTAATGTTCAGGGGGTAGTTTGTTCATGGGTTGTAAGAGCCTGAGATGAGAGATGTGGGACTCCAGGCAGCTCTTCAAATGCTGTTTATTGTGTGGAAGATGTTACAGCAGTCTCGGGTGGTGGGTAGCAGAGCCACGCCTACAGCTGCCAGCTCCAGCTGCAGACAAGACTGAAGCTGCTTCAGTTCTGGTTACAATGCATGATGTATTTTTCTTTGCTGAGCATCTTAATGCATAACAACCAATCAGCATCATACACAACACCTTTACTATTACCTACAGCCTGTCATAACTACTGTCATTACCATATTATGGTCGTTACTGTCCAATCACCTGAGTTAGTATGTTATAGTTTAAGCTTAAAGTTGTTTTTCAGTTTTGTTGCAGTGGAAACTTCTTAGATCATTTTGTACTTGCCACATCAGCATGTTTGTTTGCCTATGGTATCTTTCTGCTTTTCCTAAGACCTATTTCTGCTTGGTAAAAACATTTTTTGTTTGTGGTCAACATATCCTTTACTCTAGTCATAAAACCTCCTTCCAACTCGACTTTTTCTTTGCTTTCTTAGTTGTCCAGCAATGGCTCAGCAATTCTCAATTTAGACATCCATTGTTCTTTTCTATCAAAACTTGCTTCCATCTCTGTTCTGCTCTCAGGTTCTACATTCAGAGAGCTTTCTGCCAAGCATGCATATCTGTGAAACTTTCTTGTCAAACTTTCATCTTTCCCAACATCGTTGCTGCCTGCACAGGTTTGACTCCTGGGCTGGGATGGCTCTGGCTCGAGCCAGCCGCATTCAGGACAAGTTGAACTCCAATGAACTGAAGAGTGATGGCCCCATCTGGAAGCACTCCACCCCTGTCCTGAACTGCTTCAAACGGGCCCTGGAGATCGACAGCTCCAACCTCTCCCTGTGGATCGAGTACGGCACCATTTCCTATGCCCTACACTCCTTCGCATCCCGACAGCTTAAGCAGTGGAAAATGGAACTTCCCCCTGAAGTTGTGAAGCAGGTGGGATCTAACAGAGTATAACATTTTAAATATTTAAAACTAGGTTTTCTAACAGAGTGATTTTTTAATTAAGTATTTGCATGTTATATTCTACATATGAGACTGTATGGTTAGTAATGTTGGAAATTCCAATATTCATGTAATATGGTGGTGTCAAGCAGCTTTTGAAGATGGGCCTTTTCCTTTCTTTTTCCTGTGTAAAATCAGTTTGAGCCTAATCTTTGAATTGTCTTTTGAAGATGACACAAAATTATTGTAACCTTCTGGAAATTATATTTACCTTTCCTTTCTGTAAATGTCATACAATGTTTCCAGGAAAAGGTGAAATGCATAAATATTGAAATAGTGAAGAGATCAGAAATTACTCTGATATCTGTGTCCATATGTAATCTCTCATATCTAAAGAACCCTCCCTTTTTCTGTGTTTTTGGGCCATTTACCTAAACGAAAAATCAAAATGAGAAGGTTGGTAGAATTTCCATTGAAAACATTGTTATGAATTCATTATCTCTTTCTGTATAAGGGAGGTGAAAACGATTATTAAGAAGTTTATTGCTGAACTAAAATGAACATTTCTAAATACACTGTGACAGTGATAAGAGCTGCTTAGAAAAATGTTTTGTCCTCTTGGACCAGTGAACTCCATTTCTGATTTACCTAGTCTGATTTCCAAATGTTACCTAGTCTGCAGCTGGAAGCACAGTGAAAAAAAGGAAGTGCTGCTGCTCTGCTGTAATTTGTAAAACTTGCAGTGTTTGAACTAGAGAGATCAGTGCTGGGAGCACCCTTTGCTTCTGGGAGAAGTATTGACAGGAGGTGGTGAGTGTCACATCTGAGCTGCCTCCCGCCCTGCATTAACACTGCACTTCCCACAGGCACTTCCTTGCCTGAGAACAAAGCTGATGTCAGCCTGTATCAAAGGGGAACAAATAGTTTATTAAAGAAAATGTCTGAAATTACAGTTAACAATAGAGATTTCTTCTGAAGGGTTATTGCATCCAACAGCTCCAAAGCGAGCTTCTCAGAAAATGAAGTTACTACATTTTATGTCTTTGCCCTATCAGAATTTTGGTCTTATGGTCTTGCAGCTTCTTGGCAATGAGGGATTTGTTGAAAAATTCCAGGGACAGTGCTGGAATTACTTCATATTATCAGATAAAAGGAGCAATACAGAGCAGCCATCTGAAGTTGAGGATTAAATGAGAATGTTTGTTTAGGACTACTTAGGTCTTCATTTTTTCAAGTGAATATATTAAAAATGCATAATTTAGTAAGAAAAGCTCTATTATACTAAAAGATAAATTGAAACAATTTCATCTCACTTCCACAGATATATCTCTTCAGGTATGTGTTTCTCATACATAAAAACCTTATTATTCTCTTCTTCTTACAAAATGTTTAGGAAAGGAAAGGTTATGTTTTAGTTCTTGGTTATAGCCACACAGCTTAAATTTATAAACTTCATTTTCAAAGAGAGAAAATTACATTAATGCATCTTTTGACCTAGTTTTTTTTACATGAATTTATTGGCATTTAACTTTAATTTATGCTGCTGGTTTTAATGTTTTTTTTTGACGGGGTGGGGTGGGGAGAATATTCATCTCAAAATTAGATACATTGCAAGCAAGATGAAACATTTTTCTTCACAAACGGGAGTGGTCCATAGTGGCTTCAGCAGGCTTCAATTGCAGAACAAAGCAAATAATTTTTTTCTTTGAAGAGTTAAGATAATTACAGCTGCGAAAAAGCGGTAGAATTTCTGTAGACATGACTATTGGGTTGTTATTTTTCAGATTTATATTTATATCAATATAAATATATATAGATATAAATATATGTAGATATAAGCATTTCTTCTGTTTTACTATTTTGTTCTGGTTGTTTGTGCCAGAGTGAACACAAACCTCTCCATAAACACATTTTGTGGGCTGTTGGGGTGTGTTTCACCACGTGGGATGTAGTTGATCACTCCTACATCTTTTGGGCTGGAAGTGTTTCAAGGCTGTGCCATGTTGATGTGCTTGCCCACGTTTCTGGGCTTTGCCACGTGAGCTGTGGTGACCTGGCATGCTGTGTTGTGCCCTGTGGCAGATGGAGGAGCGCAGGGACAGCATGCTGGAGACAGCCAAGCTGTGCTTCACGGCGGCGGCGCGCTGCGAGGGCGACGGCGACGAGGAGGAGTGGCTCATCCACTACATGCTGGGCAAGATAGCTGAGAAGCAGAAGCAGCCTCCTGTGGTGTACCTGCTGCGCTACAAACAGGCAGGCCATTACCTGCACGAGGAGGCTGCTCGCTACCCAAAGAAGATTCACTACCACAACCCACCAGAACTTGCCATGGAAGCCTTGGAGGTAAAAGAGTGTTGGATGTGTAGGCTTGAGGCCTTCTTCTCTACAGGTTGTTAGGCACATGTAGATGGTGTTCTGTGTTGGGGAATGTTTGCAAGACACACTCGGAGAGTGAAATGGATCCTGGTTTCATTTCAAAGGCAGTTTGGACAGGTGGGTAGCAATTCCACTTCTGAATTTTGCTGCACACAGTTCGTTGGTTTTCATAAAAATCAAACCTTGATAGTATTCACAGGCATCTTGTACCTGTGGAAGCACTGGTTCGTGCATGAGGGGGACCTTTGCTTTCACTGGGTGGTCTGGTAAAAGCAGTGGCTCTAGAACATACCCAGTGGTCACTTGCTTGCAGCGAGGCCAGTTCTGCTTTTTTTCTTGTGTTCCATAGGTTATGGTTATAAAATCTGTACAGTGTTCAGATCTTGTAATTTAAAAGCAACTTTCAAAGGCAGGGAAAGTTCAGTTCAGGTAAGTTTAGGTGACAAGTAGCTAACTCTTGCAGATTCTGTAGAGAAAATACTATTTGTAATAGATTACAGAGTTACAAATTCTTTGCTGACCAAATGGATTTTGGTGTTTTTAGGTATATTTTCGACTTCATGCTTCTATTTTGAAGCTTGTGGGGAAACCAGACTCTGGAGTAGATGCAGAGGTACTTGTTAGTTTCATGAAAGAAGCTTCTGAGGGACCCTTTGCCAGGGGTGAGGAGAAGAACACCCCAAAAGTTGCAGAAAAGTGAGTGCTGGCTTCCAGCAGTATCCTCTGAATGAATGCTGGAAAAACTACTGTGCAATAAACTTTTAAAATGAAGCTGAATAAAATGTAAACAAAGTTAATAAAATTTATGCTAATGTTTGCAGTTTTCAGGTACCATGAATAAGATTAAATGCTACTCTGAGATCTCAATAAGTGGCACAGAGGAAATGGGAAGGGAAGAAAACATAACAATTCTGGTCTTGTGATCCATTTTGAAGCCACTGTTTTTATTTATTTGTAAATTTGATTTTTAAAATCAACAGTTGAAAAATGCAAATGCAAATTGCATTCACTTACAGGACGAGAGATTTTAGTCCTTACAAATTTTTTCGAATTAAGAACTACAACATAAAGAAGAGTTTACTACTGACCAGTGATAAGGGAGTGTCATGGTGGAGAAACTTCATAATTACAAACTTCCCTGGGCAGCTGCTAGTCATAAAAATTGAGAACCACAAAAAACTATTTTTCTTCTTATGAAAAAATCTCCATAACATTAACAAAAAACCTTCTTTCCCTAAATAAACTAAAAAAAAACCCCTATTTTAAAAGTAATAAACTAACTAAAAATTTTAAATTTTATTTATTTACATTATCAACAAGAAAAAAGTTATTTAAAAAGTGTTCTAAAAATTATTTTAATTCTTACTATTTTTTCTTTTAATTACTGTTAATAAAATTTTCTTTATACCCTTTTAAAGTTTTAAATCTACTTTACCTTTCTCCGAATCCTATCTTCCTACCTCACAACAAGAAATAAATATGTAAGTGATTAACCAACGCTAAAACCCACCACAATAATCAATACACTAAGTTAAAAATACATTAAGTTAAAAAATCCATTAAGTTTAAAAATCTTAAATTAACAAACCAAAACCACTACAGGGAGGAAAATAACTTGTACTAAAAATCCTTTATTTAGAATGTGTCAGTGAATGTTGCCCTGATTTTTAAAAGTGTTAAGTTCTCTTTTATAGTTCTTTTGAAAGTTTTAGAGTTCTTTTTAAAGTTTCCTATGCCTTCTGATGTTTATGTATTTCTACTGGAGTTCTCATGCATGATTCATGTAAATAATGATTGTTTTGCATTCTTCTCTGTGGGAAGAGAGAATTGATGGACTGTTGGTTTGACCAGTGTGGTTGGAGAGGTGGCAATTTCATCCTCCAATCCACTGTCACTTTTGGGATTCTATATATTGCAGGTCAGAAATAAAATTGGATCTTTTTCTCTTTTGAACTTACCAAGCTTCTGTGTAACTCATTTCATGTCCAACAGCAACAAGTGAGTTTTAATTGCTGTACTGGAAATGTTGTAAGAACATGTTTATAAACACTTCCCCTTTCTTCTCGCCCTCCCAGAGAAAAACCTTGCTTGATAGATGAAGACTCTCACTCCTCAGCTGGAACAGTGCCAGGCCCTGGGACTTCCCTCCCCTCCTCCTCGGGTCCAGGTCTGACATCCCCACCTTACACAGCCACTCCAGTTGACCACGATTACGTCAAATGTAAAAAACCCCGTCAGCAGGCAACGCCGGACGGTACAGTCCCTGTTCTCAATTCTGCCAGCAGGGAGGTGCTCTGAGCTCAGCATGGGGGGTTTGACCAGTTTGCTCAAACTGCTCAAGGAGGGTGAGGGGTCTGTGGTATCACGGGCAATATTGAAGCTCATTATCTTTTTATATATTCAGTGCCTTAAATAGAATCAATGTACAGTCAGAGCTTTAAATACAAAACCCAAAGTTGCCACCTGCCACCGCTGGTACCTGTCACTTAATCAAAATGGTAATGTTGGTAGGAGGAGTGTGAGCTCACTGAATTTTCAGTGATTTTTTTTTTTTCTTCAGAGCTCTTTAGGAAAGATGTGGGTTCAAACTTTAGAAGGCTGGACACTGTTTCGGCCTGTGTGAAATGAATGGTGAAAATTTAAACTGGTTCAAACAAGACAAATTTGTAAAAAAACAACAGAAGCCAGTATTACAATTTCTTGAAGGAGGCAGGTGGCAACTATTTTGAATATATTGTGATTCAGCACGAAGTGATTTGCATGACAGTCCAGTAGATTTCATCTTTTAATTTTTCTTTATCATTTACAATGACTGGTTAGCAGCTCATCTTTGTAGAATATAAAGTGATAGAATAAATAATTGGCTTATAAATGCAAGAAGAAGGGGGGTGGTGTCATAGTGTTAATTAAGATTTTGCAATTGCATATATAATAGAAATTAAGTTACAATTTAAGTAACCTGAGTTTATTATTTGGCTAGGAATTTGATTCTAATTCTACTCTTCCAGCCATTTGTTTATCCATCTGGATCTATGAGTATCAGCACTCAAGGAGTAAAATACCTACAGTGTTTAGCTTGGTGTGCCAGGCCCCACAGAAATGCTCTGCTTGATATAAATTTATTCCTGGAGGGTGGGCTGCTTCCTACTGTCATTTTCTGAAGGATGGAAATTGTAAATAACTTTGTTGACACGGTTTTGAAACAAATGTTCCTATGCCTGAAAATTTTTCAGGGTGAATTTATTTCTTTTCTTCAACAATTCTTGGTGCAACTGACAGAAGCTCTTTTATTTCTCTCATTATATTGAACAGAGAAATGTTTGTTTTGTTACTGCTTGCATGTCACTTGGGAGTAATTCATTAGACTGTTTTGAGATCATTTGTAGTGTGGAGGTGTCAATGGGTTATGTAGTGATCAGGCTCTTTTATTGGCTTTTTGATTTCTTTTGACACAACAGCATAGAAGGGAGCAAATATTTAAATATTTCTTAAGTAATATTCCCTGTGGGGGGGATTTCTGCCTAGGACTACATCTGCTTAGGTCCTGAAGAGTGTTTCAGTGCTCCCAGGAGAGCCATAAGCTAGCTAAATATTCAGTGTGTGTGCTTTGTAGCTCCTCTCCAGACGCGCTGGGCTGCGGCAGCCGATGGCCCGCTGGGAGCGGAGGCGGCTGCTGAGCCAAGCCTGAAGGTGCAAGCACAGGAACATCTGCCTCTGCCAGGGCTGCAGGAGCAGTGCCTGGATCTGCAAGCTGAGCCTAGCTGGGACTGAGCTTTGTGCTGTCAAAGCAATTCCAAATGTCAGCTGCTGGAAGAGGCAGAGTTTGGGTGATCTTCAGGAAGGCTGTGTGTAACCATGACAAGGAGAATTGCAGAGTACTGCATCATTCATAATGTTTTGTAAGTTGCTGGCACAACTAAACCCTGGATACAGCATATTGAAGAACCCCAGGAAAGTGAAATATTTGCCTTGGGGCTGTTACAGATGGAAGAGCTAACAGGCTGAGCTAACAGGCTCAGAAGTCTTCCACTTTTATATTATTACATATACTGTGCTCTTCTGCATGCATTTGCATTTTACTTGTATTAAAATACATACTTTTGAAGTAAAATGCTCTTGACATCTTACACATAATCACATCACTGAAGAAAGCTGGCGCCAGCATTTCCATTGTCCCATTCCTAAAAATAGCAAGAAAATACTCATTGTTTGACTACTCTTTGGATTATTTTTTAACCATTCCGACAGAAACGAAGCAGTCTATATTGTTATTCAGAAATGAATAAATTGACCAAAATTCAGTCTAGTTATTTATTCTTTCTGAGGCTTGACAATACTTTTATTTACTCTTTCATTGATATTGTTGATCACAGATGGCATAGGTGAAGTAAGGGTATACAGTTTTACACACTTTTCATATACTTCCATAAGCAAGATGCTATTTGGGATCATTACTGACCTCAGAGACCTTTTTTGACCATTTCTGTGTTCTGTGCTTTGAGAAAACATGGCCTGTGAGGAAAGAGAAAAGGAATTGGGATGGTTTGTCTGCAAAGGAGAAGACTCAGGGGAGCCATGACAGCAGAGTAACCTAAATAGTGTTGGAAGTTAGAGTTAGAGAACAGAGTTAGAGAATAGAGTTGGAGGCAAAACCCCAGGATATCCATGTTCATGGAAGACAGAACAGATGATATTGCACTTAAGTTGCATTTTCATTCTGAATATTAGAAAACTGTGTTAGAGTAGTCTTAGGAAATTCTGGTTTTGTATAACCCTGCAATATTTAGCACTGGAAGTCATTAAAAAGTGGCAGTGCAGCTGTCTGCCAGGCATGATGGAGATATAATTTATCCTGATGGAAAAAGGAATGGACTAGATGAACACTTGCAGTTCCTTCTGAACTCTACTTATTCTTTTAATTTTGTGAGTTTTGTGGGTTTGGGTTTTGGTGAGGTTGTTAGTTTAGTGCCTTCTAGAGCAGTGAATTATCTCATTACAAGCTGGAGATAATTGCTGTACAGCAAAACGTATTTTCTTTAAAATACTGGGATTCTGAACTTCAAACATTTATCTGTAAACAGGTGAAGCTGTAAGGGCAGTCTTTTTTAGAATACATGATATTTGAATATGTCATTAAAGTTCTGTAGCTCTCTAGGATGTTTTGTGGTGGAAGATGATGACTGGGATATGCAGAAATCACTGATAAAGTTGAGAGCATTAAGAGGCTTCAGATCCAGTGAATGCTGGTGATACTGGTTTGAAGTTGTGTATTTAATGAAAATAGGAGAAAGGAACCAGTAAATACAACTTGTAAAGTAACTAAACTTTTTCCTCGTGGCAGCTGCTAGCACATATCTCCTTCAAGGAGACAAAGTATTGCTGAGTGGCAGCTGTTATTTGCTGGCTGACTTGCTGCTGTCATGTGTGCAAAATGGGCAGCTTCCTTTCTCTTTTCTTGTCCTTCCATTTGGAACATCTTTTCTTTCCTTCTGTTAATCCCATCTTTCCTGTTATCACCCCTGCCTTATTGCTACTTTATAACCCTCCAAAGTGAAAACTTCCATTTGAAGTCTGAAGCATAAGTTCAGACTCTTATTTTCTAAGAGCAAAACAAGAAACAGGAAAACCCAGGAACTTGCCCAGTTCACCCAGGCACTGACACTTTCATTATCTGTGCTGTTACTGTGTTTACACAGCTAAATGGTCAGTGTTCCATAGCAAAACAGACATGCTCTCTGTCCTCCTCCATACAGACTGGATGTATGTAGTCAGTAAAGACCAATTGCAGTAAAAGCAATAGAGTTAGTTCAGAAAGCAGGAAAAGTAGTAAAAAAAAAAAAATCTAAATAAGGTATCTGTTTTCCAAAAAGTAGACTGGGAGATTGTTTAGGAGTCTTTTTTGCTGTAATATGCCTTTGTTGTGTTGATACTCAATTCCATATTCCTGTGGTGGAATGCAGATGATGTATCCGTGGCTATTGCAATGTTAAAATGTTGTATTGTTTAAGTCTTCATCCATGTCATGTAGTATGTCATGTGTAGTTAGACTTAATTGTCCTTTTTTGTGTTTGTCTTTGCCTGATTGCTTTTGCAACCAATATTGCCCGTGCTGCCTCTAACCTTTACACAAATCTCTGTTCCCCAGGCATTCTCTTCCTGCTTTTACCTGTCACGGCTTGCTTTTAATAATTGGCAGAACCTGCATGATAAACTCACTGGGAAAGGCTCCTTGCTTCGTGCTGTGGGAGAAGTCTCACTCCATAGTTTGTCGGTCTGTAATTCTGCAAGTGTGATGAAGATGCACAGGTTTTGTAAATGGGGGTTCTCAACATCCTCATGAGACAAAGGTGATCTCTGAGCAACTTCTTGCACCTGGTTGTCACTCCTGCTAAACTAAATCAGCCTCTGGGATGGAGTGGATGTTTCTGTGCATAAAAAGAACATCCACTTAGCATTTTGGAACATTAATAGCTTGCCCTTAAAATTCTCTCTCTTCAGCAGTTAAAAATGAAATCTTTGGGTCTGCAGTGCATGTCCTCTTCTGGCACGTGGTGCTGGATGTTCATGGGGACTGCATACTGGACTCCATGAATAATGAATCACAGCCAGTTTATTGCAGTGTGCTCCATTTTTACCTTTCCCCAATTTAACCTCTCTCTGATTAGTACAAGTGTCACACTGAGATGTAGTGTGAGATTATGTAAAAAGCATTTGTCCAAATAAATGGGACACGGGTGAGAAACTCTGGTGCTCTGCTCTTGAAGACAGAACAGCAATGTAGGACTGTAAGTTATGGAAACACATTCTGTGTTCGGTACAGCCAGACAAAATACAGACTCTCATCTTTGACTCATGTTAAAAGAGAACTCCCTTTGAATTGCTGTCCTCAAATTAACCTACTCCCATGCAAACCTTTGCAATTCTTTTGTTTTTTAATAATGTGCAAGTGCCTTTTGATGCAGAGCTAAATGTTGTCTTCCGTTATGGGTGAAATCTGTTTGCAGAATGAGAACTCTGTGATACATCATGTTTCTGACTGCAGACCAGTAAAGAAAAATGCTCATATGTTCAAGTGAAGAGGGGAGAGGTGGTGCCAGGCAGGACAAAGAGAGTCTGTACCTTCACAGCCTGTGAACAGCCCACTTTTATTGCATGAGACAAGATTTTTTTTTTCAGTTATATATAGTTGCTTATTCATAAGCTCTGAACTGTGCAGCAGGATGTTTCGTTTCTGCAAATTGAGTTAGCATATGTATAGAGCTCTTTAGAAAAGCTTTCTGTGCCACTCATATCTGATTTTTTGACTTGGAACTGATTGTTTATCATGATTCACTTAACTTCTTACAGAACCTAGATGCACATTTTACTTCACAAGTTTAAGATTGACAAAGATATCATTAAGAAGTGAGTTGTACCCTCTTGGCTTTCTTAGCCTTTTACTTACTCCTGTATGCAGATGTTTCAGAGGTCTTCCCCATCTTCCTTTTAACGTCCAGAAAGTTTCAAAAGAGAATTGCTGAGCTGCATAGTAAGTAATTGTCAAAGGCAGAATACCTCATTGCCATTGGCACTGTGAAACTGTGCATAAATTCTGTAATTCTGTACCTGGTCCTCATGCTTAGCAGTGAGAGCTCTGGCATTGGGATTGTCTGAGCTGGTTCAGGTCACTCACACTGTGCCACATCACCCTCCTTGTCCCTCTCCAGTGCTGAGGGGGCTCAGTTTGGGTCACTCACACTGTGCCACATCACCCTCCTTGTCCCTCCTCAGTGCTGAGGGGGCTCAGTTTGGGTCACTCACACTGTGCCACATCACCCTCCTTGTCCCTCCTCAGTGCTGGGGGGGCTCAGTTTGGGTCACTCACTGTGCCACATCACCCTCCTTGTCCCTCTCCAGTGCTGAGGGGGCTCAGTTTGGGTCACTCACTGTGCCACATCACCCTCCTTGTCCCTCCTCAGTGCTGAGGGGGCTCAGTTTGCGTAACAGGGCTTTGCATGGTGCACAGGGCTGCTGTGGGAGGCTGCTGGCACAGGGTAATGCCTGCTGCACTATTGTGCCCTGTTTCCTGTTGTATTTTAAAATTAAACAGTCGTTTATGCTCCCCAGAGTTGAGCACAACTTTGTCCTGGTGATGGGGTGGCCTGCAGGGGCTGTGCCCAGATGCTGAGGGAGCAGTGACAGTGACATGCTGGTGGCTGTTTCTGCTTGTGGAGGAACAGTGGGGAACAGGGATTTTTGAAGTCAAGCCAGTAAACCTATTCCATTCAGGATAAGATTAATGTTAAAATGCTCTTAAGCATGGAATTAAGGCAAACAGACTTCGGATCTTTTTTCTAACATCTGTGACAGATTTGTTTTAGTAATGACAATGATTTAACAATCCATGTTACTGACACAACTTCAGTGTGATGCAATAAAGGTCTTGGCAGTACAGATGAATACACAAGTTCTTTCTTCCCAATGCCATCTTTCTGATAATAATTAGTATTTTTTTACTAATGTCTTTGAAAGTTAACAAGATTCTTCTTTTGACCTTTTTAAATCTCCTGTCCAAAGCTGCTCTTTTTCACCTTTTGACAGCATAGGGGATGTTATCTGACACAGATTTGAAATGAAATGTCACAAATTGAGGACATTATGAGAAATGAGGTAAAAGAAACTTGCTTTCAAGTGCCATTTTCTGAAATTTTTAGAGATAAACATGAAGTATTTAACTTTACATCAGATTGAGATTTCAGCTCATCGGGTTGTTTGAAATCTTCCTAAAACTTAGGAACGATGCAATGAAACAAAATATAATAATACCAAGGAGAAACATGTGCTATCAGATCATATTTTTCATAGGAATATATTTACAGTTACTTATGCACAATTTAGTAGAACTTTTCTCCCTAGTCTCTTCATTTCCGCTACAGATAATAATTTTGGGACATTAATACCCAGCTGTGTTTTTATCTTAGCTTTTGAAGTAATAGGAAACTTTATAGGGAGGGACCTCAAAAGAACATTTAGTCCTTGATTTACCAATCTCTTACAACAAGGGACCACCCCAGCTTTTTGGAAAAGCTTGCCTTGCTATTGCTGGATGAAGAAACTCAGAAAATAGGTAAACAAAATATAAAAACATTAAAAAATAAAATATTTTTTAAAATATAAAAATATTTTTTAAACTTTAACTCATAAAAATTACACCTGGTTGCATTAAATTGTGTCTAATTATGTCAGAAATTATTAAGATGCACTGATGTTCTCTGTGGATTTGTGTCATTCAGAAGGGCAGGTGTTGAGAGCAGTTGGGAATTTGGAATTCATTCTTGTGCCTCATGCACTGCAGTCCTTGGCACGTAGGTTACATAGCACTAATGACTGTCTCAGCTGCACTCAGCTCTTACCAGAGAAAGGAAAAGCTTTATAGCACAACAAATGTAAAATATCTGCTATACTTTTATTTATATTTTTATAAAAGAGATGCCCTTGGCAGCTAGGCAAGAAGATAATAGTACTTTCACATATACAGAATATGGAATTTTTTTTTCTTTTTTGAAAACCAGAGTTAGGATGTGAGTTGATGCAGTTGCCAATAGTTCTGCATTGCATACTGCAGTATTTAGGTATTGACAGAGCTTTTTATTATATTAAGGAACATCTTGGGTAACCTAAAAAATGATGGCTATTTGTCTGCCTGTCTTCAGAAGCCCACAGTGCCTCTGTATGTTGGTTCACTGTGCTATTTTCTAACTGTATGTGGCAGTTAAGATAGAGATGAGGGGAAAAAAAAGTCAATTTTCTTGCTGCAATTAAAACCTATTGCCTTTTGCACTGTACGTAATGAATATGAACAGCAATTATTGTATTTTTATTTTGGTTAATCATATGTATTTGTAAATTCTCCCTCATCTTTTTTAAGATAAGCCCAATTCTCCTGGTAATTTTCATATGTCATCTCATTAATCTCTCATTTTTATCCTCTCCTCTGAATTAATTTTTCCCTATTTCAGTGTCTTTTTTAAAATGTGGGTCCCAAATACAGACACCGTAATTAAGTTTAATTTTCATTAGTGCTCAGTAGAACAGGAAGACTCTTACATATTTTTCTGTGAAATTACTGATTACACATTCAAGAGTGCTGCTTTGCTGAGGTGTGTTTAGAGTAGCCTGACATTTTGGCCAGTTCTGGTTTGAGACACAAATTCATCACAAATTCACTTGTGTCACTGTGTGTGCTGGGATCCACTCACACATTTTCTACTCCTGATTGTGTTACCTTTTATGTGCTTAGAGAAGGATTTATTTATTTATACTCAAATAATTCTGTGGAAAATGAAGGCTGGCTGGCTCCCAGCTTTGACCTTTCATCCTTTGTAAAGATAAGTACTACAAATTGTTTTACATTCCCTGGGACTTTACCCATCCTCTGTGATTTCTGAGAAATTAATACTAATAATTGGCGGCTGCTGCTAATTTCTGGAATACTCTGGGGTTTTTCATCTGGCTCACTTAGTCTGAAACTATCTGCTGCATTCAAGGAATATCTAATATAATAGAAAGTTGTCTCAATAGTCATCTTCCTCTGGTTTCCAGTGATTAAGGAGCCCAATGTTAATATAATTATTTTTTAAATAGAGTTAATGTATTGAATGAAAAGGAGAATAAACATCCCTACCTAGATCCACACTCATTTAAGCAGACATTTCAAATTAAATTAGCTAGCTAATTGTAAAGAGGTGTTTACATTTGTTCCCATAAGGAAAAGCTCATGCATACATTTGAAATCTAATGTGTTGAATCATTGTCTATCTCTGCATGATGAAAAACTATTGTAATTTCCCAGTGATCTGATCTCACCCGGCATGTTGGTCTGGCAGTTCTTGATTTACATCTGTCATAACCCATCATCAGAACCGACCTGCAGGCTTGTGGCAACATCTGGAAATTTGCCATTTTTTTCCCCTAGATAGTAACTCAGCCTCTTTGCCACAGATACAGAAACTTCTCTTAAAAAAATATCAAGAGAACTCCTGTAAATGGTTTTCCTGATGTCAACTGGGAGTTCAATAATATCGATTTGTACCACAGAAAGTTATTAAAGCTTTATAACTGAGTCATTTAAAGCTTGACTGACCTCTCTTCAGAATCCTTCTCTTCCCATTCTTTATAATTATATTCTTTCTGTATAAAACTTGTCATCATTAACCAGCTTATATAGCTTCCAATTAGGAAGCAAATACTGTTCCCCCATTCTTTTTCAAGATATAGTTTTATCAAGATCTGCTCACTGAAAGGGAAGGTTTTCTTTGTGTGGTAGTGAAAAACCTACAGAGTGCATCAAATTTGGTTTAAATTCATTGGAGTCCTAATAAGCAGAACCTGATCTGCAAGCTGAAGGTTTGCAGAGGGATTTATCTTGATAAAATAAATTCATAGGAGGCCCTTAGCTCTCTCCTGAACAAGTGCAATTCAGATGGAACAGAAGAAATTTAATTAAATTATCCGCTCATCTCAAAGCAAGGGCTTTTGCTTTGTTAATTTTCTTTCTTGATCTTATCAATAAAACTAGTGAATCAGAATGCAGTGGAACTGCCTAGACAATGGATGTAACCCCCTCCTGGTTATGCCATTTCTGTATAGAATCATAAAATGGTTTGGGTTGGAATGGACCTTTAAAGATTGTCTAGTCCCACACCCCTGCAATGAGCAAGGACACCTTTAACTAGATCACAGAATCATGTATCAGTATCTTAAGAAGAAATTTTAAATAATTCTTATGGATTCCAGATTTAAAGGGAATTCCCTGTATTGGAATTTTATAGCGAACACTGAATTATGTTGGCACAAAATGGAAAAATGCCAGTTTCCCATTTCAGTGGGAATGTGCAGGCCTCTTTCTGTCAGAGAGACTAAGCTGTGTTCTTTAGTCATGCAGGATTGCCTCTGATAACCCTTGATGTAAAGAACTTGGGTTATATCTGGCAGGTTTCAGACATGAGTGGGAGGTTTTCACTTGCCTGTTCTGAGGTGTGTTTTATCCCCCCTGATAAAGTCACAATGCCTGTTCCTGTGCAGATTAACAGCTTAGTTGTGACTGTACTGCAGTCAGCAGCCACTGCTCCACTCTGTCAAGGTAAAGTCACTTCTCCTATTCTTCTGTGCTGCCTTGAAGTCCAGTTTCCCTGTCTGTGTTAGGCCTAGTTCTTTGATGTGGCATTTATTTGCCATATCAAATCACCTTTCAGAATGTTTGTTGAATAGCATCTTACACCTGCAGGATAGTTGACCTCAGAGATCACTCCTGTAAGTCTTTGCCTTCTAATTGTACCTTTTTTTCTTTCTTTCATAAATAATTTTTACCAGTATTGTTCTTCATGGTTTTCTCTTGTCAACTGAACTTTTCTTGTATCAGGTTCAAAATTATACTGGGTGCTTTTCAAGGCAAATGGTAAACCTGGGAGATTTTACAGGGCCATACTACCTGAAATATTATGTCCCCAGTCTAAGTGCTCTTGAAAGTTGAGCTTTATTGCTTTTGAATCAAATTCCAGGATTATAATCTAGGAAGAAATGTGGTGAGAATGAAATACCTTTTCTTGGTGGTGGTAAGGGATCCTATGTGGCACTTGTAAGAGTTTGCAGAGTTTTTTTGTTGCTGTTACCAAGAGACAAGTAACAGCTTGAGGAGTATGAAGTGGTGCATTCCTTCTTTATCTCTTTTGCAGAGAGGAGTCAGGATAGCACTGGGGCAGTGCTGTCTGACTCCAGTTCCACACAGGATATGTTTAATGAGCCTGCCAGTTCTCAAGACAGCCTGAAGAAGACTTACACAGAGAAGAGGATTTCAACTACCTATGCTGATACACTGATGCTCAGCAAAGAGACCCTGGGATCTGCAGAGGAAAAGGGTATGCCTGATTTAATAGATAATGTCAGCTGCAAGAGTCTTATTCAGGTGTTTCTGCTGGCTTGCAGATGCACTGAAATATGCTGCACTGTGACTAAGAATTTTAACTAGGTATCATTGCTGCCTGTATGTGTGCTTAAATTTGGAACTGTGCCTCACTTATGTGGCCACCAACCCAATTTGTTCTGTCTATTAAATCTTACAAAGAAGAACTAATCTCCTGTCTGCTGGCCCTTTGACTGACTTGCCATCTTTTAGGTTATTATTTGCTTTTCCTTCAGTGTTTCATATTTTTAAATAATTTAAAGAGGAGTTATTTGAATATAGTCTCAAAAAAGAATTTTTTTTTACTTTTCCCAGGAACAGATGCCCTTTTGTTCTGTCCCAGTAGCAGCTTAATATTCAGTACAGAGAAGAGCTTAAGTAGTAAAATTTAGATGCTTTATTCCATTGTATACTTGATTCCAGTGGAGAACTAGAATTGCTCTCTACCAGATTTTTCCATATATAATAGTACTAAGTGTTCTGTATTCCACTGGAAAAAATGGTTTCAAAATCCATTAGCTGGAATTTCCCTTTGTCTGATGTTTGTACAGTTGGATGTGGCAGTAGATAAAGAGCCTGGACTTCAACAGGGAAAGACAAACAAAACCGATGTGTAAATTTTGTCCACCTTTCCAGGCTGTGGCTTTTTGTGGGATGTTAAGTCTTCTTTGCCAGTTCACACTTTCCCAGTTCCAGAAATCAGAGATCATGCTATGTGGAGAGTCCTGAATCACTTCCCAGATCTCACTAGGAGCAAGTGCCAAGCAGTTATCTCTTTGTTTGCAGACTTAGATTACCTTGGTTTCTTGTTTTTAAAAATACTTCACTTCAGTCATGCCTAAGCTAGGGAAGCCTGTGGTGGTGCTTGCACTGACATGCTGGAATAGATGCCAGTTCCTAGTTTTGTGAAATACTACTTCCATAATCACTAAATCCAGTAGTCTTTTGGCTACTAGACTAAAATTATGGCTCTTTTTGAGGCTTGCAGTGAGCTGTGTTATTGCCATCGTCTGTCTGTCAGAAAAACCATCAAATGCATTCTTAAATTACGGGTCTTTATTAGAACAGATATTGTTTCCCATAAAGCTACCTGTACAGTAAAATTATAATGGATATAGGCATCAGGCAAGCACATTTTGAAAGATGTGTGTTCTGTAAAACATGTTTGACTCGAAAGTTCAGCCTTATGAGAGAAAAAGTTACGGAGAAGCTTTATATTTGAGGATGAAGTACATTTTAGTGTATATCTACAGTCTGCTGGGACATGAGATAAGATCTAATGTAAGAGGCTCTTTATCCTAGCAAAGACAAAAACATGGCAAACTTGCATGACTAAAGATCAAAGTTAAAGAAATTAATCTGCATATGGCATGTGTGTTTCCAGCAATAATGGTTAGCTAACAGGAAGTGTGGAAGCTGCCACTGTAACAAGATGATTTCTGAAGTAAGATTTGATATCCTTCAACAAAAGATGGGTCAATTGAATTATAAGTTATCAAGTTAATCACAAAAATATTTACATGGAACTGTAGGTCCTACATTATGCAGAAGACCAGGTGAGCTGCTGAGTCCATTTTGAGTTCTGGGATTGTGTTCTTCTAGGCAGACTATTAAGAGTAATACATTTCACTTGGGAGGGTGGCTTTACTTTTCTGTTCTTTCTTCTTTTCTTTGCAACAAAATGTTCCTGAATTTACTCTTTTATTTTGGCTTTTTTCCCTCCTCCTCCTCAATCTTCCAAAAGTATGTAAAACCCTGCATTATGTAAGGTGTGCTGAATTCATACTGTTGTTCAGGATAAAACCCAAATGAAGACA
>QUSF01000052.1:1156184-1194638 GCA_003676055.1 Chloebia gouldiae | reverse complement strand
AGGAGAGTGGAGATACCAGGATAAAACCAAAGGAAGAGGGTGGAGATACCAGGATAAAACCCAAAGGAAGATAGTGGAGATACCAGGATAAAACCCAAATGAAGACAGTGGAGATACCACTGTGTGGCTCTGTCAATGAGTTGCAGATTACTTGTTCAGTGAACATCATGAATAGTCACATTTTCTTTTCAATATTTCTGTCTGTGCTTTAATGAAGAAAATGATTACCTTTTGTCATACTGAATTTTTGTCATTTCCTATATGTCATTTGCCATTTGGAAATGGCAATTTCACTGTCACTTTCCTCTTACTGTTCCAACTGCAGGAAAGTCAGAAGAGCTGCTGGAGATCTCAGTATCCTACGATCCTGCTGAGCCTACTGGCCAAAAACTGCTGGTGGATCCTCAGTGTACTTCTGGCAGTGCCCTCAAAGCTGCCATCGCCCCAGCCTCGCAGTGGGACTGCAGGAAGAAGGCTGACCCTTGTGGAGAGGAGGCAGCTGAGTTTCCTCAGGGCCTCCCCGCAGACCTGGAGGAGCAGCGCAAGTTCCTGACGGAGCAGTGCATCTCCTCCTTCTGCCTGTGCCTCAGCCGCTTCCCCCAGCACTACAAGAGCCTCTACAGGCTGGCCTACCTCTACACCTACAGCAGAACACACAAGGTGAGCTCTGAGCCTGCCTGGGGGATGGATCCCTGCAGAGTTCTCAGTGTGTATCCATATGCAAAGCTTGAGACAAGAAATGCTGACTTAGAAATGCCATGCAATAGGGCAGACATTGCTGGGTGAGAAATGGAGCTAGAAACAAGCTTCAAAGGATGGCCTTGCAAATAAGACTGGATACTGTGGAGAAATGGAACTATGAAAGATGCATTGTAGTGGGACCCATGAGGGGTAATTTTAGATTATTTGCTTTAAGGCATCTACAGCATGGGGTGACTAAAGCTGATAGACCAGGAAACATTTACAGTATATCATAATTAGAAAACAGTCATCTTCTGATGGTGATGATGTGAATTATAATATCTGTATTGTCTCACCCTTCTCATGAGACTGAAAATGTAATGAAAGTTTTTAAAACACCTCTCAGTTGCCCCATCTCTGGGTCAGGAAAAGAGCATTGTTTGACACCCCAGCAAACCAACTGTGCTGCCACTCCCACTGCCACTGGTGCAGAAGCCTCAGTGCTAAAATACAGCTTGTTCAGTGCAGTTGGGAATGAAACTACACTTGGGGAAGTCTTCAGCTCCTAGATTGTCTGACTCGTGTGTGAGGTCAGTTAAGGAGAAAATTTCTTTTTTTATTACTGAACTAAGTAATTTTCTGTCATTCAGCAGAGAATTACATTTTAGTTATGTCACATAAATTAAGATGTTCTCATGAAAATGACAGCAATTACTTTACTGAATAAGTGGACTGAAAAGTGACTTGGAAGCAGAAATTAATCAGTATTGTGTAAACACATCATGTGACACATAAACTTTCTGGGTCTTTGTTGGTAAAATGTGTCAGAATAGTACATTGAAACGATCAGAGGTATTTTACTATTTGTCATAATCAAGGTTTGAATTCACAGATTTTATATTTGGAAGTCTTATATTAGATCATATGCTGCTTTGCATGGCTTCCTGAGTTTTCTTCCCCACCAGTATTGAAGCTTATGTGAACAACAGGGAGGAGAAACAAATTGTACCCCTGGCCTGGAAGCAGCAAACGTCACCAGTGTCACTGCAAAGTGAGCACAAGCAAATCTTGCCAACCTACTGGAAGGTGATGAATATTCCATTTGTCTGTAGAGTGATTATCCAGAAAAAGATCACCCTTTTTTACGGAGAGTTTGTTTTGAAAACATTCTTATGCTGTTTGTATGTAACAGTTGTTAATTTTTCCATGGAGCTAATCATGAATAGGAGCCATAGATTCCTGCAATCTGTCATTACTGTTGCTGACATGATTTTGCATCAACATTCAACAAAAAAAGCTGCCTGTTTTCAATTTATTCGTTCAAATAGCATGTCCTTGCCTGAGGAGCTACTTGGAAAATACTTTCTTCCATTATTTTTCCCTGATGAAGCTTTCTCTTTTGCTTTTTATATCTCCCTCCTTATATAAATATCAACTCAGTGATGGATTTCTCTGTGAAATACACATTGTTATCTAAATCTGTTTCCTCTTGGAACTCAGAAAAACTGAATCCTGCCCGTTTGAGCCTACTAGTTACCAGGCTGGCTTCAATGAGCATTTTTGGGTTTAACTGTCCTTTCTATTACTTCTGCATAATGCATAATGAACTTGACACGGCAAAACCCAAAATAATCATCTTACTTATATATGTGCACGATGTATTTTCACATGGGTTTTACATTTTCTTTCTTCATTGGCTCATTCAGGTTCTTTTGTAGAGCAATGTCCAATGTCTGTGTTTTAATGGCACATTACTGTATCTTTAGTGGAAATCATACTCCTGTACAGACTTAAAACACAAAATGGATCTTTGCATTGTCAGCAGTAACTGCAGGAAGAATTGTGCTTACATTTACTCATGATAAGCCTGATTTTAAAAAATGAGATAAATTACATCAGGTTGTGTTGTTGGGGGGCAGAGTGGTAAATTTTAGCAAACTGAGATAATTTTTAAATGCGTATAACCACCTTGGAAAATTCAGCATTTACATTCCAACGCCAGGAATTTGCATGAAGAATTTAGACTGATGGCCAAAATTCATGGTTGGCTGGGAAAAGGAGAGGATTGGCAGGCCTCCATAGTGCTCAGAAAAACAAGTTTTCCATATGCAATCTGTTTTCTCCCATTTCACAGTTTTCCTGGTTTTGCTGTTGTGAGATTAGTGAAGATGAGTGATTTTTAAACATCTTTTCAAACTCTTTGAACATTTTGTTTGGCTACATGTTCTGTTGAAGTTTTTCCCCCCCCCTGCAAAATCCAGCTTAATATTTAGAGTCTATTTTTTCTTTGTTTTAGTCTGTTATCAGAAGATATTTATACATAGCTGGTTTTAGTTGGAGTAAATGTGTAGGAAAATACAGATGAATTTTCAGAAGTTACTTCATTGACAGTTTGGGCAGTAGTTTCAATTTCCCATCAATATTGTCTTGAAGTAAAGTCTTCATCCTTTGTGAGTTTTGCCTCCAAAATGAATGTTGGCAGTTTGGAAGGAGAAGTCAGTAGTTAGAATGTTAGGCAGTTTGGCAGGATGTTTGTCAGTGTAACTTTGTGAAAAATATTCACCTTATGGTCCTTAGGGATCAGTATGTGGAACTGGTCTGATAATCTGTAACCAGCAGGTTGTCAGGAAAGAAAAATATTTACTTTTTGCAATGTTTTCTTAAAATCTCAAAATAAAAAGTGCTCTGTAAATCCTGGAAGAGTCTGCTCATAAAGACTGTGAGTTTTTAAGTTTTTATATTCTATAATGTCTGTTATTAACAGAGCACTTAATGGGGAAATGAATGTTGGGTGTGACAGGTTGGTCAAACAAGGCATAATACATGCATGTAGAAATTACAAGATTTTATGTTGGTAGGCTTAATATATACTTAGAGACAGACATAATCTGGAAGCATAATAGATGTAACCACTTCAAGTAGAAACAGTTTGATAATAACAGTTCATTTAAAAGGCAAACTTTCAAATTAGTAGTCTTTTTATTTTGCTTTTATTTGATGGAGGAGCAGGAGAAGGTTTTTGAGACAAAGCCTTCTAATGGACTGTAAATAAATCAGAGGGAAGGATTAAAGTATACTGGTGTGTTTTGTTCACTTCTCAGAAACACTTTGTGCAGGTTCCAGTTTAGGTAAAGGTGCTTCTGACACTGTTGAGTTAAGGGGTATCCATCCCAGGTGATTCAGTTCCACTTGGTTAATTCCAAGAGATTTTCCTTTTCTACTTCAGCTTTTTTGCAAGTTACTGTACCCTGTCAGTCATCTTCTCTTTGAATCTTGGGGTGATAAAGATGTGGGAGGCAACAGCTGAACTGGAAAGAGTATTTCATAATTGGCCTGAGTCAGACAGCCAAATCCAGCATTTCAGACCGGCAAGCAGCGTGCCAAGAAGAATAAATCCTTTTTGCTGTGTCCTGGATCCCTTCACCCACTCCTAATAACTTCAGGTGGAAACCAAGCAGAGCAGACTCTGTGAAATCTAATGAGTTGAGACCTGCTCAGGCATATTTACTGGGAATAAGTGATCATGCTGATTTAAGGAGAAGGGTAGTGGAAAATCTGTAACTATGTCTTTTATTCCTATTAGCTTTGATTGTGTGAAGTTACCGTGTAATTGCTCCATTTGTCTGAATGATCTTTTCTCCTCCTAGCTGGGTTACTGCCATCATCTTGTTCAATAAAAGCCTGTGAATTATGTGTACCAAACACATGCCTGTGGATGGGCAGTGTAATGTGCATAGCACATCCCAGCACCAGAGCATGATGCTACAATTAATGATACAATTAATGAACTCTTAACGTATTCCTTGTGAAGCTTCCATTTGAGAATACATCCACAGCTAACATTTCTTTAGACTGGAATTTTAGATTTAAGCTTTGTGGTGGGGTGGTAACTTTCTTAAGGATTTTGTTTTCCTTGAATTTTTATGTGATAGTTTTAACTGTAAGATTCAGATTAGGCAAGTTTTACTTCATTTTCACACTTAAATTTACTTAAACTTCTGATGACTATGATTAGCACAAAAATAAAGCATTTTCTCTGCCTGGCTCTTGGATCTTCCAGTAGGCTTATTTTTGTTGGATTCTGATTTTATTCAAAACAAGATGACTTTCATGGAAAACCAGATTTTTGTAGGTTCTCTTATGTTGTATTTTCTTCTGTATGTATTCCCAATCATTTTTCAGGATTAGGTTAACAGGATTACAGAAATACATATTACAAAAGAAGATATGTAGAGGAAAGTTAGTATGCAGCTGAGTTTACACCCTCTGCTTTCTTCAGTCTTAATTAAATTTGGCACTCAGTGATAATAACTAAATTTACTGATATCCATGACCAGCCAGAAAGTACCTTGTGATGTTTATGAGTGAATATGTATTTGTTCCATGCCAAAACAAAGCTGTCCAAATCCCCTTGATTATGCTGCACTATAATCATGAATGTCCTGTGTAAGTACCTCTGTGAGCTCTTGGAATGAGGGATTTTTGACACCCATAAATATCTGGTTATTATTGCCAGTGTTCAGCTCTCCTGCATGTGAATCCATAATCAGCATTTTGCTAGAGGGGATGCTGCAGTTCTGGTGAGACATTGGAGATTTCTGCATGATTACTGTCATTAGCACAAAGGCACTGATGATTGACCAGAGTTTTCACTGTTTCACCAGGGTCTTATAAGCAAAAATACTCTGGAACACAGGAGAAGAACTTTTCTAATAACCCCCCACCCCAACATACAAACATATACACAAAAGAAAGGATATTACAGCTGGAATATGCTTCTTGGATGGACATGATTTAATCACATTTATGACTCACAGAACTGTATTTCCAGTCCACAGAACACAAACCTGAGTGCAACATTCTTATTTGTCTCTATGATCCAAACATCTTCCTCTTTCTTTCATGTTCTCTCTTGTGAAGTTTTCTGTACAAAAGCTGGCCAAATGCAACTCAAATGCCACTTTTGGACCCTGAAATAAAAAAATGAAGTAAAACAAAGCTTCCATCAGTGAAATCTCACAATTAATACTTGTCCCATCTGTTGGTAACATTCTGCCTGGAGCCAACAGCTGTCCCTAGTTCTCAGCTACAAAAGAGAGCTTCATGCATTGAACTCTTAGAGGGATAGTGCTTTTATCAATTTTTGGTTGTTATCTATCATTTAGTCTCCTGCTGATAATTTCTTGATAATTCACTGAGCATTATTGTCCAAGTTTGATGACAGTGGTGGAATTTCCAGGGAGGTAAAGTGAACCTACATGGAGGGCACCGGCTGGGTGGGGCCAAAGGCTCTGAATTCAGCACCCCACTAAAAGAAGGCTGCAGTTTAAGGCTGAGGGTCGAGGCCTCAGCTCTGGCAGGTATTCCCTGCAGGTGCTTGGCCCGAGGGTAGAGCTGGGAGTGCTTCCAGAGAGTGTGTGGGAAGAATGGAGCAGCGAGTATGTAACAAACAAGAAAAGACACTTCAGGTTAATTAATAAAAGTGTGCTTTGTTTTATACTTTTACCTGTGGCGGTATTTGCATCCCCTGCCTCCATCTGACCTGGCTGTTGTTGTCCACAGAACCTGCAGTGGGCACGGGACGTGCTGCTGGGCAGCGGGGTGCCCTGGCAGCAGCTGAAGCACATGCCTGCACAGGGCCTCTTCTGCGAGAGGAACAAGACCAATTTCTTCAATGTAAGTTTACACAGCTGATAAACACAGTGCACTTGTGTTCTCAGCCAGCCCTGAGACACCTGTTTCTCATTGGAAAGGTCTGCAAAGGGGTGGGGATGTGAAATTCCATACAGGCACGTTAAACAAGCCATGAGCAAGTAAAGGAAAGGAGAATTACAGAGATATTTACTGGCTGAATATCTCTCTTGAAGGGTTATTTCTGTTGAGCTTGAAAACATGGGGAGAGAAGCAGCAACATTTTTTCAGTTATGCATCATTTTTCATATACTTGATGGCTGAGTCCTCTTTAAAAATTCTAATTTTGTTCATCTTAATTATCCTCTTGTTTATTATTTCTCAACTTAACCTGCAGTTCTCATGATGAAAAATAGTGCTATTTGGTCTGAGAATTCTGCTGAGTTGGAAGGAGCTTTCTTGTGCTCTGCACTCTGCAGCATGGCTCAGCAGGAGGAGTCTCCCAGCCCCACAGAGAGGCAGCAGCACTGTCACAGAGCCTGTCCCTGTGGCTGTGATCACTTCCACAGGGTGCCTGGTGCCTGTGCCTCTCACTGACATGGGACACAGAACGCTCCTGAGACTCACATGGGCATTTATCCATCAATTCCCTGCTGGGATTGCCACTTACACGCTGCTGTTGTCTTTGGTATCTTTGGCTTTTCTGTGATATGTCCCAGGGTTTTTGTCTTTTGTTCTTTTGTGATAGGGTTCTTTAGCAATTCTGGTTTGCAGTGCGTGGTGAGAGCCTGGAGATGCTCTGCGTGTCGTTCTGGGCTGAGTACAGTCCAAGTCTGTTATGTGGTTGCCTGTGATGGCAGTGACAAAATTTTGTGTCTCTGCTTTCCCATCCAGTGCTTCTGTTTTAATATTGGAATTGTGAAATTTATTTCAGCTTTATATCTGTTAACACCTATCTTCATTTTTGCTGTATGTTGTGTTAATTAGCACATCTCTGCAAACCTCTTTTAAGTACAAGGTAAGTGCTCATCTCTGATTATAATCCCTCAGATGGGTTAAACAGCTGAGGGATATTGACAATGGTTCAACATTAATTCATGAGTCTGCAAAAAGGGTTTCTATATCATTACATCTTTCTGGAGAGAAGTTTTGATTAACAAGTGCTGTCAGCCAGCAGCTAAATACCATGCACCATGTGATCACTCCCCTCCTATACCCTCCATGGGATGGGGAGGAGAATCAGAGAAAAGGTAAAGCCCATGGACTACAATCAGTTAAAAAACTGAAATAAAAAAATATTATAATAATAGTAATGAAAGGGAGGTAAGAAATAGAGAGAAATAAAATCCAAGAAAAACAAGTGATGCACAATCCAGCTGCTCAGTACCTGCTGACTGATGTAGCAGTTCCCAGAAGCAATTGGCCCCTTCCTGCCAGCTCCCCCTGTTTCTATACTGGTTTATATACATACCTCTGTTCCACCCTCTGGCCAGTTCCAGTCAGCTTTCCTGGCCCTGCTCCCTCCCAACTTCTTCTGCACTTCCTCGCTGGCAGAGCCTGGGAAACTGATTTAGAGTAAGCACTGCTTAGCAACAACTACAACATCAGTGTGTTATCAACATTATTCTCACACTGAATCCAAACCAGCGCTGTACCAGCTACTAGGAATAGAATTAACTCTATCCCAGCTGGAGCCAGGGCACAGCTGATGGGGCAGACTAAACAGTGGGGACCTGACTGATGGCTACACAGCTGATTTCCCTGCACTGTCTGCCAGTTTTCCCTACAAAAATCCTGCTGTGATTAGCCCCTGACACAGCTTGGACTCAGATTCACATAGCACAAAGTATTCTTGTGGAAATTAATGGAATTATTCAACATGCTTCAAGCTAAGTGTGAACTTTGCATGATCAAGGCTGACTTGTTCATCACTGCAGGGTTAAGTGTCAGAAGTATTCTGTTTTAATGTATGAGGAGGATGAGCAGCAGGGGAACTGAGAGGTGTGTATAAGGGAGTGTTTCTACCTGAAAATGTGAATTACCACATTAAGAGAGATCAGCGGTTGACCTAAATTGTGTCTAGTTTTTGAATGCTAATGCTAGCTAATTTAATTTAAAGAGATTCCACTATATTCCTAGGTGGAATTTTCTAGCATTGTTTCAGAAAGTAATTATTTCTTACTCTGCATACTAATATTTTTGTACTCTGAAGGGTGAACAGTACTAGTATAGATACTTGACTGCAGTATAATGTTTTTTATAAACCAACAAAATCTTAATTCCCATAATTGATTTATTTAATCAGAAATTAGATACACTATGAAAAAAAAGACAACCTTCAACAAAAGGTATATGCTGCCCCAGTGCAATATATTGGGAACACTGGTAGGAAAGATAGAAGGTATTTGTAAATGATATTCTCACTTTGAACTTGGGTCTGTCAACATACAAAGGTAGTGTTAGTCTGGAGTCCTCCATGTAGACCACTGTCTCCAGGCTTTAAAAGTTTTGGCTTGGGGATGAACTCCAGTGTCTCAGCTGTGGGGACATCTTGGCTTATTCTGCATGCATGTAGGTTAATCTTCCTGGTAACAGGCACGAGTTTAGCATGATTAAATATTTTGGTGGTCTCATTTTCTACCCAGCAATATTTTCAAAATCCTCTTCAAGTATCATTGTGTAAAGCATGTGGCATTAATCCAGAACAGATGACACAGACATAGCACAGTGAGAAAATCCAGATCTGAGAGGGAAAGGGCTACAAGTGCCCATGACAAAAAGCTGGTGATGTCAGCTGACATTCCAGAATTGGACAAACCTAAATCTGTGAACAACTTGGAAAACAGCATCTCAGCTCTGCGTTGACTTTGCCTGGGTTAAACCACAACTATTCTGTTCCCATGCAAAGCTCCCAGGCAGGCAGTGGGGAAGAGACTGAGCTGCACCATCTGGGTCAGAGCTCTGGTGTGCCTTCCCCTGTGCAGATGGTGCTGCAGCCCACTGTCCCAGCTCCTGTCTTCACATACTGACTCGGGTGATAAAACACAAATTCTAGCACTCTACGAAAGTAGTCTCATCTAATCTTAGAAATTAAATGGCCAACCTTAAGATTTTCCAAGCCTATTAATGTCCCCCAGGGTTATTTCCAATAGAAACCTTTTGCCCAGAGTGTTTATTTGCTTCCATAAAATGCCTTTGGTTTTCTGTTTTGAGAACTCTTCAGCCTTCATGATACAAAAGAGTTAAATGAATTTCTCAGTGGCTTTCTGTAGATACTTTACTACTGGAATACCTTTTTCTTCTGCAGCAAGTAGCACTGGTGTTTTTAGTCTCTTGTAGAGAAGATTTAGTGCTGTTGAAATTACAGCTGACTCAATTTTACAAGTACAAACAACAGAGTGCAAGAGAGAAAACTAGCAGCTCCTCCCAGACATTTTATAAATCATGCATACTCCTAGTAGAATTATTTATGAAATGTTTATGACAGCACTGTATGAAAAGAAATAAACCTGGGTAAAGCTGTCTCTTGTTAAATTTTACTGCAGAACTGCTGGTCTGAATCTGTGTGTCACAGGCTGTTGTATAATTTGTTAGCTGTCACTCATCTGCAACTTAAATGAGCAAAAAAGGCATGTTCAGTTAGCCCTGATTTCTTCTCATTTGACATATTAGAATAATGTCAGGATGCTCAGAACTTCCCTTTTTCAGTTCTAAGAAAAAATAGTGTTACTGCATTATTGTACCTATTTGTTTCCCGAGCAGTAAAGAAAGGCCCTGATTTTCTGTAAGCAGAGGTTTTTGCATGTTCATGGCTTTGTTAGTGATGACAGTCATATGACTGAATATTGCTCTTAGATTTTAAGGAGTTTCAGCTGTGTTCCTATAAATTACTGTCAAATCTGGTGGTTTTGACCATTTGTCTCTTGCATGTACAGGTATATTCCAGCTTTTCTCCTCTTCTCAGTGTGAGTGTAAATATATACAGAGATTTTTTTAGGATGGCTGCAGGATGGTTTCTATAGTAACTAAATTAGAAATTATTTCAGCAGGAGAAAAAAAATCCCAATATATTGCTTTATATAGTAGAGCACTTTCTTATATATCCAGATTTTGTGGTACTATTAATAAAACAAAGTTAAACTTTGTGCACAGATGATGGGTATTGATCAGGCTGTGGGTATGTGGGGATTGTGGAAGAAGCATTTTGGTGGTTGAGCTCTATGTACCAGCAAGTTCTCCATATGGTTTAAAATACACTATTTGTATTTTCCTGGCACATCTTCTATGGTAATAATAATCTGTTGTAATAAAGATCTTCATGTCCATCTTTAGTAACTGTTCCCCACAGACAAAAGCTGTGCATGCACACCATATACTACAGTGTTGACACTGATGTGCATGAAGTCTTGCTGCAAACTGTTATGGATAATTGTTCTATTTTTAATTCCAAAAGCAATGCAGTGTGTTTATTCTCTACTGTGTGTGTAAAGCCCTTCATTCTGTGGTCTGGGCAAACAGGGTCAAATCAAGGTGGTAGCATCCCCTGAGTGCCTGAGGCTGCAGACAGCAGCCAGTTCCCTTTATTTTGCCTTTGTTCATGCCAGGTGTGACTGGGCACTGGCAGGAGGCTCTGCTGAGCAGAAGGGAAAGCTCTGGACACTGAGTAGTTGAGGTCTAAAGCTGGTGCTGCAAGTTTCTAAAGGTAGTTCTTATTACACAGCATGGTATTACCCAATGGGAGCTTTCTCTGGTTCTCTCTGTGTAGCAGCTTCTTCCCTTAGTTGTGTTCCAGAAAGGTTGGTTCTGAAAAGGAGGGCAGGGTGCTCTTTTGGGATTCTGTGTGACCAGAGCCATTCAGGTGAATTTGAGATGCAGAAAATAAGTTTCTTATGAAGTCCCCAATATAGGGAACAAACAGGCAACATGCCTCAGCTCTCCTGGAAGTTCTATCAAGGAGATTTCATTTTATGCCTCAGTTGTTTTTATATCTTCCCATAGATGTACATTACTGGTCACTGTCAAAAATATGGCATTGAGTGAATATATAGGATTTTTTTTTTATACAATCCAGCTGTTTGTTTCTCTCCCATTTCCTGAAGTGCAGCCTCAGCATTAATGATTCTCATGCCTTTGATTAAAATGAAAGATTTGTTACAGAATTTAATGTCTCTGTTAGAGACAGCTGGCTATCTAGTATCCAAAGGAAGAGGGAAATCCATTAGCAGTGCTCTGAACCTATGTTTGGTGTGTGTTCTGCCCAGTCTGAGTTTGCTACCAAAGTTGGCTTGAAGAACCCCCAAGCAGCACACAGTGCCAAGGGGCAGCTCTTCAAGGCTGCTTGAGAAACCCTGACTGGAACCTAAGGTTCAGTATTTCCTGCCATGTACTCCAAAACTTGAAACTGAAGGAACAGCAGACTAAAAGCACTTCTGTAGAAATCTTACCACTCTGCTTTCCTTCCTGTCCTTGGCTGGTGAGAGATCTGAGTTACTCTCCTCCTGCTCATAGTTGATGTGTCTCTTTTTGGTTGGCAAATGTGCTTCCAGCACCTAGACATCTGCTATGTGGAACATGAGCCTTCCAACCAAACTACTGCCATTTAAATCAGACTGGGGGAAGAGGAAAAAACTTGAAGAAACTTACTGTGCATCCATTGAGTTGAGATTGTGCCCTCAGCATGGTGAGAGGTGGAGCTTAGTCATGTCTTGAGGCTCTAAGAAAATTAATTATTATGTTTCAGTTTGATCATCATTGGTTTTGAAAAAACAGTTAGTCTTTTTAGTGCTTCTAATGCTTTATTTGAAAATGAGTACGAGGGGTTGCCAACTCAAAAAAAAAAAACCAAAAAGAAGAAATCACAAGGGACATCCCAGAAATCACAAGGGTTTAGTTATTCCGTTTTGCTGTTCTTACTTCTGAGGGTTTTGGATGGCATTTTTATGCAGCCTCAAGGGAACAGAAACCATAAAGGGATCATTAAAAAAAAAAACAAAAAACCAAACTACTTTGATTTCAGCAACTAGGTAATGCTTAAAGCAAGTTACTAGACTTAGTACCATTTGATATGCAAAAACAAGTGTCTAGAAAAGGTGACCTCCACTACTGACACTGTGTAGTTGCACTAAACAAAATAGTAACAATGCCATAACGACAACATATAATAATAATCTAATTTATTTCTTCTACTACTTACATTTCTTTTTTGTGCTTAGGCTAGGTAGGGTCCCTAGGGATAGGGACATCTGGTGAGGACATGGTTAAATTCCTACTTACTTTAGAAGATAGAATTGTCTTTAATCTCTCTGGACGTGGCCATGTTATAGCCATGAAATGTCTGGGTTTTCCCTGGGCAGGATCAGCCCCAGTGCTCTGCTTTGTGCAAGGTCTGTTCAGTAATGCAGCTCCTCCTGCCAGCTCCCCACTGACTGGGAAGTGTTCAGATGTTAAGGAAGAGACATCTCTGCTGCAGATTTTCTGCTTGTGCTGGAAGAGGAAGCTGCTCGGTGCAGCAGTGTGGGAGCTGCTGCTGGCAGGGCTGGGCACTGCTCAGAGGCTCCTGCAGTGCTGCCTGTGCTGCACAGGGGCTGGGGGAGCTGAGCCTCTCCTGGGGCACAGATTGCACACACCTTGCTGCTCTGCCTCACGTGGGCTGGAGCTGCCACACTGCCTGCCTGGCCCGCTGCCCCAGGAATTTTAACAAGGGTTTCAGAGCTTTTGCTACGTTCCTCAGTAATGACATTATGGACCTATTGTTCCTCGTCTGTGTGAGGAAACCATTTCTGGTGTGGTGAAGACATATTTGTGTGGAAAACTTCTGGGAATAAATGAAAAACCCTCCAGGAGTCCCTTCTGAGCCAAATGATTCTATGATCATTTGCCTTAATTTGTAAATACAGTCAGCTGTATAAATGGCAGCTATTTTATGGTTAAAATACAAGCTAAAGTTTGGAAGACTGAAAAATGCAAACAAATCAGTATTTTCCCATTCTCTTTTCCTTGGTTTTCTTCCTTTTTGATCCTTGCTAATTTTCCCCATTACCCTTCACTGTATCTTCTGCAGAGCAAAATAATGATCCAGGTATGATGCTTCCAGCACTCAACACTGAATGTTCCTTGAGCCACAGGATTGTCAGACTGTCTGCAGATTCAGGAAAGCACGTTTGCATTGGTTACATATAATTCTTATTTACAGGAATATTTTTGCATCAAATATAGAAACTGGGGGTGGTAGGTTTTTTTTAGTTTTTAATGAACATTTAAATTTTGGACAATCTGATTCATTAAAATGCATAATAAGGAGATAGCCCAGCCCTTTTCTCAAACCATGACTGAAAGTCCATTTTATTAAACTGAATGTATGAATGATTAGTGACTGTTGAATTTACCGAGGATGACTGTTTCTATGTGGAAAAAGACAGCTTTTCAAAAATCCACGTATTTCAGTCAAGTAATCATGAATGTGATTGTTATATGTTATCTATCCATTCTTTTTCTCATCTAGCATGGTAAATGGCCTCCACCAGGGAAAGGGGAGGCAGGAAAGTATGATACAAGTTGTCCCTACAGTCAGAGTTAAAATTAAATTATTTCTCTTCTTTACCCTTGACAGTTGTTCTTTTGTCAGTAGAAAGCCATTTTCCATCTTTGTCCCTTGTTTTTCCATCTGTAAAGTTAATTTCATTCTATTCATCCATCCCTTGTCCACTGATTTTCTAACATTTTAGTTATAGAATGCTTTTAACAGGTACAGAGGAGTTGTATCTCACATTCTCTGTCACTTGCTCCCATGTGTGCTCACTCTCTTCTGCAACCTTAATACCAGCTCTGGGACCAAAGGTAAGCAAGGAGTTAACTGTGCAAGTGAAACTTTCATAGTGATTGGCTTGAGACCAGAAACCCAGCAAGCAATGAAGTCTTAAAGTTGCCTATAAAAAGCTAGATAACTTTTTCAACCTCTGCCCAACATGTTATTTACAGTTCTTCACTCCATCCTCTTGGAAAAACAGAACTCATCAGTGAAAAATGTCCATCGTTCACAGAGTTTTCTGCCTCAATATATACACACTGTTCTTCCTGGCCAACTTTGCAGGCTTCCAAGACCCAGCTAGTAAAGATGCCAATAAATCTAAATCCCTGGAGATACAAGCATGGGGTTTGGAACTGTCGTTTGTGCCAGTGGATATTAAACAGCTATTTTTTTTTCCATTCTGTTTCCCTAGGAAAAGTTTCTTCTTTTGTTGAATAGATGAATTTGAGTAGATGAATTTCTAGGCAAAGGTAAGCAAGGGAGCAAATAACCCTGAAATAAATGAAGCTATTGCTTTGTGGAAGAGAGATTGTCATGGAGATTGTAGTGTGTTAGAGGACATAAAGCACTTTGTTTTAAACCTGGATCTTAAAAAGTCTAACAGCAACTATTCCACCCACTGGAAACAGTATTTGAAAGGTGGAGCCTTGCTGGAATACTCTGTGATCAGTGTCCTTTTACAAATGTGTAATGAATAAATCCATTATTTAATTTTTCCATCTGCTAGCTGTGTATCAGATACGGGTGGGAGAGCTACCTTTAGGCACTTAAAGGGATTACTTCTACACTTGGATTGGCTTCTTTCCTCTTAAAAAATTACACAGGATTTTTTAACTTCAGATTTTTAAATACTGTAGGAGAACAGAGTTTTAAAGGTAGTGATCCATGAAAGGTCTTTAAAATACATGTTTTTTTATTATATGTGTATTATATGTCTATTTATCAGACTAGTTGTTGCAGGTTCTTATTATGAGTTAGTTCTCCTAGTTTTATCATGGACATAAATGGCAAGAACAGTTACATCAGTATAGACTGCTGCATAAACAAAGAAAACAAACCCAGAAAACTAAATCTGGAATATTAGAAGAAAATCTAAGACATAAAATTGAAACTTTATTAGCTGCCATTAGCTTTCCTTTCTCCTACAAATTCCTACAGTCTCTCTGAAAGCTTTGAAACAGAATTCCTATTAATATCCATGTGTGGAGTTCACACAGGAGTGTTGAGCAGGCCAATAGTGTTCATGTACCTGAAGTGGTGAAGTTGTACCTTTTGTCTTTAAATATCCGCTTTTGTTTTAAAACTGGTGGCATCACTGAGGAACATTTATGTAATGAATGTCGAGGCAGAATCAAGACATACTTGGGAGTTTTCTTCAGTGCTTCCTGCCTAGGTGAAGCTGTGTGTGATAAAGCCAAGGTGAACAGTGCTTTTGGATGAGCTGTTTCCTCCAGTTGGATGTTCAGAGGATTCTGTGAGGTTAACCATGGCAGTTTCCTCTTCTATACATTCAATTTTGTAGATATTTCCATGACTGCTTTTGGTTGAGATATCAGCCTGTATATCTTGCTCAGTTCTTGTCTGTTCCATATTCCAGGTATGGCAGACTTTTTTCATTCCTGTATCTTGTCTGTGTAAAAATACCAATCTCACTCTGAAAAACCCCAAATGGCAGTAAGGGAACACAAAACCACTTTCATCAGACAAATTGCTCATCCTGCCTTTCTGGAACCCTGTGAGAATTTCCTTCTGCACCAGTGATGGTTTTAATTTACCTGGAATTATGGTAATTTATAATAACTTTCATCCTGGTAGAAAGAAGAGCATTAATAATGAAATCAACTTGATTGTATTAAAGAAGTGTATTTAATGAGAAATATTCCAGGAATTTCAGTTCTCTGGAAAAGGATGTAAGTATTTGTCATGGGTCAACACTGCCGTAGTGCAAAAATGAAAACAGAAGAATGTGGGATGAGAGCAGCATGATGCAAGTCTGTATGTACCTGTGCAAGCAAATAGCATTTATAAATAAATATTTTTAACTTAATGGCTGCAGCAAGATACAATTGGCCAAGTTAAAAAGGTTAGGATGGAGAAGATAAGATGGCAGATGATGGTAGGTAAGAGCATGTTTGTTGCTGTGTAGGCTGTCCAGTTTGCAGTGTGGACATTGAGAGTGGGAGTTCTCTGAGTAATAGTACTCCATCTTTTGGCAAAATTCCTAAAGTTTGAGGAGTAAAAAAATGTTGAATATTATATAGTGTGTTATTGTTGCAGACTCTTTGGCTCCTGTGGAGGAGGTAGGATTTCCTGGCATAATATGAATGCTTTTGGAGTTTGCGTGGTAGCTGCTGTGGAAGCAGCAGGGGTTGACCACTTAGACAAGGTGACTTTCTCAGCTTCCTGAAAGGAATTAAGGCAAAATAGGATTGAGTAGGTGAGTGAAAGTAATGAAGGCCATAGTGGTCAGTATTTCAGCGTGATCCCTTGAACACTCAGATGTATTACTCTGATCCGACAAGGGAATTTCTGTAAGAGCTTGAGTGACAAATGGCTTTTTTTCCAGGAGCTTTATGGCCTTTGTTCATTTCAGTGGCCTCTACTCCATCTCCTCCAGTTTGCTTATTCACCTCCTGTCAATAAAGTTTCACAAATTCAGCTTTTATGAAGTTGTTTAATTTTTCTGTAGGTTAGAGGAAGGAAAATCAGAAAAAAAAGCCACCAGAAGCTTTTCACTTGAAGCACTTACTAACAGTTACTCAGAATGAATTATGAATTTTGCTGGATGTTTGATTTGCTGACACAGTAAAAATCAGAACTGAAAACTCCTACCAGGTCATTTTCTATTTAAATCTTTATCTCTTCAGCTGCTCTCTGTGTGTGTATTCAAAGTGAATTAGCACTTAGACTATGATCTCCTGTTTAGCAGACTGAAACTAGTGGGAGTCATTAATGCAATGGCATTTTCTTAAGTGTTCAGATGTTTGAGATAATTTAATGAGCTTGGTGTAACAGCTAAAATGATTTTTGTTCACATATACCTGGCTTATTCCTCCTGACAGACTACACGAAGGATTTTAAAGCATGTGTTGGGGTTTGTTGCTCATTTTTTAATTAATTAAGAGTACAACTATCAACTACAGCATTTCAGAATCACTAGGCTTCAGTTATTTCAGTGATACTGAAGTGACTAAAGTATTTCCAAAAATCTGGACAAACCTGAAGATAGGCCAGGCTTTTATGTCCATGTAGCTCATCCATGGAGAAGCGTGTGAAGCCATCCCAAACTGACACTTCAGTGCTGCCTTCTGTCATGGGTGATCTGCTTAATATAGAGTACATATTTTATGTTTGTAATCCATGTGTATCACAGCTCGTGGCAGATTCAGTGTTAAAAAAAGCTGAAATAGAATCATAAATCAGATTTTAAAGAGAAGTAGGGCTTGCAGGCCCATGTGGTTGTATAATGAAGATGGGATTTCTGAGGTGAATGCAGTGCAATGATTTCAAAGGTATTTTCTTGGTAGCATAAGGGAAAATACTCAGGAATAGAAGTGCTGAAATGAAATGCACATTCCAAATACTTTGTAAGCTGAAACAGCGACAATGGGATAAACATAATCCTTAAAAATTGTATTTAGTGACACTTAAAGGTGCTGTTTTCATGCCTGTAGCACAGTAGTTTTTTCAACAGGCTTGAAAGAAAAACATATGGCTTTGTTTGCCCTTAGACTGACAGCTCTGTACTAAAGGTCCTACTGAAAATTACTTATTTCCCAGCAGGTTTTGGGTCAGGGTATTTTCATTGTAATTTTTTTCCCAATTAATAAGAAAGCAAAAGTATTTTTCTGAATTATTTATACTAAAAAGAACATTACTTTTAGGACCAACAAAAATAATACTTCACATTTTCTAGTGTTTCAAATAAAACATGCAACTATGTACACAGACATTTTCTGAAAGTTAAGCTTATTTCAAACAAAGAGATTTTGGAAGCTTAGGCTTTTACTAAATGTTTTTTTAAAACCTTCTTTTCAATATTTAAATTGCATGAGCAAATAAGCAATATTCTATATAGTTTGTAAACAGAACACTAAGCTAAAAAGTATTAGAAACTGACTGAAATTTAAATTAACAGCAGTGAGTGTGTTCCAGCTGGAGGGAGTTTCAGTCAGGAAACAGACTTGGGCTCTCAGCATTGCTAGGTTGTGTTGCAGAATTTCAAGTGAAGAATTTTACCAAAAAACCCAGTGTTGATTGCTTTGGAGATCATCAGTGTCTTGATGTGAAATTCCAGAACAGTCAGTTGCCCTTGCTGACATGCAGAAATATCAACTCCTGTGGCATAAAAGTTATTTTTCCAAGTTGTGCCCCTTATAACCCAGGCACTTGGAAAGCAAAAGGATTTGAATTAGGGAAGAAAAGAGGAGACATATAGACAGGATTTAACTGCCTTACACATTTCCTGCCCAGGGAGTTCTCAGCCCAGGACTGAGACAATCAGTCAATGTGACCCTGCTGACAAAGTGTGGGAGAAATAATTTCAAGCAGAAGGGTGGGTTTCCACTTAGTGAATTAATAGTCAGTGAGTATTGCTCTCTTTCTGAAATCACTGCTAGAAGTCACAGGCACTGTTTTTGGGCTGAGCATCAGGGTGACAGGTAAACCATTCCCATGTAGGCCCATTTTCTGGGTTATTTTGTCACTGTCTTCTCAATATGTCACTTTGCTTCTTTAAAAATGTGACAAGTCTCTGCATGCTTTTTGTGAATAATTGAGCCAGAATAAAACTTCCTGCCTCTGTATGTTCTCGAATCGATAAGGCAAAGCAAAGCAAAGAGTCTTTCTTCCTGCAAACTTCTGTCTGAGAGCTGTCTCCAGCAGCAGACTGGAGCTGACAAAATGAAAGGCCCACCAGGAGATGAATCTGAATCTGAAGTCTTTTAAGTATGTGGGCAGCAAGGTGAAGACAGCAAGATGATGAACTGCAGATTTCTGCTCCAAGACTCCTTTCAGCTTCATTTATTCCTATTGCTACCTTTTGACATCCTCCTCTCCCATTTTTGCATTTGTACTTGTTCTTTCTTCTTCCATTTGCCCTTTTGAGAACAACAGTTTGAATGTCATGTGTAGGCAAATCATTTGATACGATTTTACATTTGTTTGTCTCTAGACACACAGCATATGGTCCATCTGAAATTGCCAAAATAATAACTTTATCTGTAAAATTGCTGTTCTTGAGGAAGTTTTTGAGGTATAAAATTATATCAAATTCAGTTCTAGCACTGATGGAAAAGAGAAATTTTCCTGGAAAATACTTATATAAGACCACAAAGTTTGCCAGTCTGGATTAGACAGGGATTTCTAGGCAAATATTTCAATTTGGTAGCTATTGTTATCTGACTGTTTACAAGAAAGAAACAAGAAAGAACTCAAGAAAATACTTGAGTTAAAGGAGGCAAATACTGCTGCTGGAAGAATGATACTTTCTAGTTCCTGTAGGACTAGCACTGAACTGGAAACTGCAGATTACTCTTATCTCTACAAGGAAAAAAGAAGTCATCTATAAGTGAAAACAATGTCCTACTTCCTTAAAAACAAGAGGTGAAATCTACCTCTGCTAAGTGGAAATAGAGTTCATGCTAGGATTTATAGTGCATATCCTTCAAACTGAAAAAAAAACCATTTGAAAATGGAACAGAATTTCAAATGACCTTAACAAACTCATATGCTGTGTTTGCAAGGAAAGCTGGCACACTTATCTCAACAGTGCAGAGAGGTCTGCAATCTTTCTGAACATTCATTATTCACCCTAGAATATTTTGTGGAGAAATCCCAGTGTGCAGAAGTGTAAAATCATTTCCATCTGGCTCCTAGAATTGTGGCACTGGAGAGCACATGCTGGAGCTCACATACTGTAGGTGATTCTGACTGAGGTGTTCATCAGACTTCTTTTGATTGTTACTCATTTGAAGATCCAAAGATTTTTAAATAAAAAAAAAATTAAATGAGACTCAAAGTAGGAAACATGGAGTGCAATACAAACTTGTCAGTTTTAATGGTCTTTCCTATAACTGAAGGACAAGTATAGGACATGGTCTTTGAGGATTACCAGTTGCACCTAGGATGATTGTTTTCCTTTCTCAGAGTTAGTTTGCTGAGCTGGAACTATTCAATCTGAATATTTATTTTTAAAAGGACAAATGTATAGTCATGTTGTTGACTCTGGGCATGTTTCAAGTTCCCTGTAATTGTTCTGTCAGTCTTTTTCCCATCCATCCTTCCTTGCCAAAATGCATAGAGCCACATTGTTTTGTTGCTATATCACCTAAATTAAGCTTAAAAAGCAGTAGATGTTAGCTGTTTCTACAGCCCTCATTTGCATAGTGTCTTCAGTTAATAAAACAAGAAAACAGTGTAGCATCTTTTACCCTTAACCAGCCAGAAAACTTAAATATTGTGTCCCAAATACTGCTCTGTATAAAAGTAATGAGTGAAAAGGTCTTTGATTTTAGGTGGTGTTGAGTTTGACCCAAGAACACCAAGGGATGGCTTCCTACTTGAAAATAGTAGGAAGTGGCTCCACTCTCTAGGAAGGGGCTGCACCAGGGCTGCAGCTTACAGGGATGTGAGTGGGTGCCTGAAATAACCCCAGGACATTTCTGACTGGAGCACCAACGGTTTAGTCCCTTTCTGTGAGCACCAGGTGGTTTTATCCATTTGTTCTTCACAACCCTCCTGAATTTGGAGCATCTCTGTAACATGTCCCATATCCAGAATGTGCAAATCCTGTGGTGTGGTGTTGGTTCCCACAGGTATAGGGGATGCCACCTACCTTTCATGAAGCAGATGTGTTTTTTACCTTAGGTAACTAATTTGGAATTATTCTGCTCAGTAGCACTATAAGTTATGTACACTTGCACATGCAAATATTGCAAAATTCCTTCTGCTTGTGAGGGTTCAGACAACTGACTAATGTATGCTGTGGGAGTCTGCAATGCAAACATGGGAAATACCATGGTGATTAATGAAAATGCCAGTCAGAGAGACAAAAAGTTGGTAAGAAACATTTGGAATTGGACAGAATCAAAGATAATACATGGTGAAAAACGTATCCTTTTAAGCTTTAAAGATAAAGAGACAATTTAAAATTAGTGAACACCAACGGTGTATTTAATTCCAGGTACAGCAACTACTTAATTTGCATAAAAAATGACAATACATAGGAAAAAGTCTGACTGTAATAGGGGAGATAGGAGCCCTACTGTGACTAAAGGAGCAGATAAAAAAGGGCAGGTCAGAAAGAAGCCTATTTGCATTAATACATAGAAAGTAAGTATCTGTTTCAGTTCTGTATTTAAAATGTAAATCTGTGCTATGCAGTCAAAAGAGTAAAGGTTAATGGATTTTTGAAGTGGTAGTGTCAAAACTGTGTTGTTAATCAATATAGAATTTGTTATTGCCTTTGGTGGAAAGATGTGAGAGGCAATGAAGACAGTTTAAGTGGAGACATAGACACAGGGTATTGTTGATCAATACAATTTTATAGAAGGTAAATAGGGTAGCTGAATTATTCTTTAGCTATTTTTTCAAGATGCTGTTAAACATAGAAGTATTGTTATGATTTATGCAAATTAGTAGGAAGCGGCAAGGTGTATAGGGCTTTCAATGTGAGAACCCTTGAATTGCTGTGCTAAGATAGGAACATGAAGAAAAGATCGGTAAAAAAGTGGCTAAAATGATGGGAAAGGAAGATAATGTTAGCACTTGCTTTCTACCTATAGTGGGGACTGTTGTGGTGGAGAAGCAAGGTATTAGACCTGAGGTGTTAGTAAACAGGATGGATTTTTAGCACTTCAGAATAATCCTAGTAAGTGGGAGGGGGAAAAAGCCAAACCAAACCAAGTCCCTGCAATGCTTGGAAAGGCAAGGAAGAAGTCAAAGCCATTGCCCTGCCTGCAAAAGTGAGAGAAAGGAGCAAGTAAAGATAAAATGTTTAAGCTTCTGAGGTGAAGGTAATCTGGAGCAGAGCCTGGATCAGTGACTGGGAAAAGAATATGAGTTTAGAGCTGTGCTGAGCTGAGATGGAGAAAGATGCATCAATGAGTTTGTGAGGCCGGATTACATGGACTGAGGTTGGCAGCGGAGTGGCACACATTTGGGGTCTCTTAATGGGGGATTGACCGGAATCATCTAAAGTAGGGAGAGGGAAGTCCGGGGGAAAGGACAAGGGGAGATCTTTTGTTTTTCCCCTCAAATAGTTTGAGAAATGCTGAAGGATGTAACGAAAGAAGTGCCAAAGGGCTGGAGCGAGAAGGCTGCCAGCGGCACCCCCGGTACCGCAGGAGCCGGGGAGGGGACGATGTGACAGCGGCAGCCGGGGGCACGGTGCCCGGTGCCGTGCCGGGGAGCCGCGGGGTGGCCCCGCGGGGGCGAGCGCACAGCGGTGCGGGCTGTGCCGCTGCGGGGGCGGCCCCGCGCCCGGCCATGGCGGCAGCTGCGGCGGGGAGGCGGCCGGCGGCGGGCTCGGCTCCGCTCCGAGCATCCCGGCGGGGCCCGCCGCCTCGGCACTGCGGGCGCAGCAGCGAGCCGGCCGCGCCGGGGAAAAATAGGTCACGGACGGGCCTTCGGTGGCGGCGAGGTGAAGGGCGGTGAAGCGGCACCCGCGGGGTTAAACTGGGTCAGGGAATATTTCGGGAAGGTTTGGCGGACAGGTGGGAGCGGATAACTGGTTTTTATTAATGCTCGCGAACCGACAGCGGCAGCTGTTCGCTCCGTTGCCCTAAGCGGGATGGCTGCGAGCCGGGCTCGGCGGTAACCGGCACCGACATCCTCTTGTCAGGCACGGCCGGCCCCGGCCCGCAGCCTCCCGGCGGCGAAGGCAGAGGGAGAAATAAATAACTGTCCGCGGCGGCAGGAAATCCGAGGTATGCGGCTTCCAGGGCTCGGGCAACTCCGGTGCGAGAGGAAGTGTGAGCCGGGCGGGGGCGGTCAGGTGGGGGCGCGGGGGCGGCGCGGGGCCCGGGCGGGGGCGGGCGCGCTCCGGCTCCGCGGCCGCCGGGGAACTCCGGCGGAGCCAGCCCGCGCCTCGGTGATGGTGAGTGCGGGGGGCGGCCCGGGGAGCTTCCCCCACGCACACGCGGGGAGCCCGGGGCCGCGGGCGGGCGGGCGATGCCCCGCGGGGAGCCCGGGGGCTCCGGCGGGGACAGATGCGGTGCTGGAGGAAGTTCGGTCTCTGTGCCCGCAGCGGCACGAACAGCTGCCGGCTCCCCGGCGCTGTAGGGCGTTCCTCGGTGTGCCGTGCCTTTGCCCTTTCCCGTTCCGCTTGCCCGCGGGGCTCAGAGCCTCCCGGGCAGCTGGCCGCGACCTGCGGGGAATCCCTTCTCCGGTGCTGGGCGGGCTGCGGGCGCCGCTGGGCTCATCCGAGCTGGAGGGAGGGAGATGAGATCTGATGACATTTGCCGTCGTGGTTGGGAAATACTTATTTCATTAGTTCGGTTCGCCTGCGGTTAGAGTCTGAACAGAGCTGCTTTGCTGCACGGGAAAATCCTGAGGGCGATGGGAAACGGAGGAGTCGAGAGAAGTTTGGAAGGGGGGACGAAAGGGTGAGGGATTTTTGTTTGATTCGGTCTGTATTGTTTGGGATTTTTCCTTCCTCCACTCCTGGGTGGGATGAATTACTTAGCGCCCTGGTTCTCAATCCAGCCCTAAGGCTTGCGCGGCGCGGTTTCGGGTCGGTCTCCGGGAGCCGTGTGGCACAGAGCAGCCCAGCTGTGCTCTCTGCCGTGCGCTCCCTGCGCTGCTCGGGAGCCGGGCGCACACGGGAGATTCCCCTGCTTAGCCGTGACCTAACAGGAAAGCCTGTTGTTCAGTGTCTGTTTTGCATGAGCTACGACGCTCTAACACTTGCTGCTTCATTCAGCTAAAGAGAGAGGATAAGAGGATTCCAATTTAATTAGCAGTTCGTTAAAACCAGTCAGCTTTGTCTGGTCACATGTTTATAATTTTAGAATGTATGTCTTAATTGCAGTAAATTCTGGTGTTGTGCATAAAGCAAGTGCCACATGCTGCTTGCGGCATTGGCTGTGGCAGCTCCACGTTTCTGGTTCTTTAATTTACTGCAGCCTCTGTTTATTTGTGCAATGGCAGATTTTTGAGTGTGCAGGGGGCATTTTGCATGAAGCAGATTTAAGAATTAAAGCATATGCTGTAGAGGTTTTTATTGCCCAGGGAGCTGCAAGTTGTGTCCCTTCTATTGGAGCATATTCAGGTTGACATCTTGAATACCCAGATATTGTTTTCAGTAATAGGATTGTTGTGTGTTTTTAGCATCTTTATTGGCGTCTGAAATACTCTAAATGTTGAGGCCTTCCTAAGTCCTCCTCCCCCTCAATAATTACTCTGGTTGTTCTCAAATAATTTCTCCCTCACAGTATCAGTGGAATCAAACACTGTACCCTGTCTTCTGAGCTGAGACACTGCCGTGCCTGGTGTTAGACTGAGCTCTGGTAGTATTGCTGCTGGCTGAACATTGAAGCTCTCCTGTGTATGCTGTCATTTATGTTACTGTAAATAGGGTAATTAAATTATTGCTTCCCTGCAATGTCTTATTCCTCTGGTGTTACCAAAGATCAGTCAACTTTAGTTGGGGTGCTAGGCAGGCTGCTGCCTAAATGTTTACTTGAATTAGGCATTTGCACTAACTCTTAGAACTGGATAAACAGCTGCTTTTGTTTTTCTGAGGAAGTCCTGGCACTGTCTGAAAGCAAGACAGCATAAGGTGTTAGCACATATATATGTCCTCCCCCACAAAAAAAGAGGTAAAATACATGAGAAACAGATTTACTGAAATTCTTTTTTATTGCATGCATTCCTGTATCAGAGGAGAAAAGATAACTTGAGATTAGCTGTGGGGTGCATAACAGAAAGAGATTTTTTTACCTTTTATAGCAGTCAGGATTCCTTCAGGGCCTCCACTTGCTGGACAGAGAAGGGAAGTGTTCTGTGGATGCTGCTGTAGTAGGGGGAAATGAGAAAATGAAATTAATTACTTGTCAGCTCCTAATGGCTTAATTTGAGGCTCTTAATTGTTGAGGATGAAATGTGTAAACTCATGTAGAGCTTTAGTTTTTGGAGAGGAGTATGTCTTCTCCAAGGTTTTACCCATTGCAGATGTCTTTTTCTGGTTCATAACCTCTGTTGTAGGGTATTTTTTTCTTACTACCTATTTCAAATAAGCTGCTTCCTGCCCTCAACTTCAGCTGACAAACTGTTTGAAATCCAGGCTGTGTATTTCTGTCATTCCTAAGCCAGTAGGAAACATCAGAGAGAGCTGGAACCTTTAAATATGAATTGTTATGTGTTTACCAACACAAGTCTTTCTAGAACTAGCCTTAGAAAAAGGAGCAGGGAACCCTAGTCAGATCTTACAGCATTCTGGTTTGAAAGGCTTTTCTGCTAGCTCCTGCTGTCACTTTTCCTCTCTCAGAACGCTAGAGGAGTTCAAATTTTTATTCCCTTCAGCTTTCCATTGCTTTTTTTCTTCTCAACATTGACAAAAGATTTGAGTATTTCTGCGTGCTTCCAGATTGTGTGCACATACCAAAATACCAGCCTGTCATAGAACACGCCATTCTTGTCACTTTTCAAAAGTGTTTTCCAATAGTGAAAACTTGAGTATATTTTTTTAGTACTACTCCTGGTATGTATTGCATTTTTTATTTCACCCTGGTTGGTAGTGCTTCTTTATATTAGTGCTGTTAAAAGTACTGAAAGTTCTTCATTCAATTCCAATATGCAGCTCTCTTAATTTTTATAAATAACTTTGCAATCTTTTCAGTGAGGTTTACTAGCTTTTTTCATAATCTTGATTTGTTCCTAAATAAGCTGCAAAACCCCCTACCTATGTGTGTTTTGAAGTCTGTGGCTTACAAAGTAAAATCTAAACTTATAAACTAGGAATGTAAGGTCATATTAGCTTTAAAAAAAATTGCCAGTTCCCAGGGAGAGTAGTTGTCACATATGGATTTGTCACTTCCGAGTAATGACGTGGCCCTTTCTGACCAAATTTCAGTAGCTACAGTACACAAACCTGATTTTCTGTTGTGTCACCTTGAACCTGCTTTACTTTTTCTTACTTACCAGGGTCAGTTGAGAAAAGCTACCCAACAGGTCACTGAGGAAGAATGTACTCTTTTGAAAAGTCCCTAAGTGACCCCCAAAGTCAGGTGATGTGGCTGTGTGGTCACTCAGTGCTCTGTGGTGAAAGTGTTGTCTGAAAGGTGCATCTTAGCCAGCAGGCATTTTAAGGAGGATGTTTCTGGGTAATTTTTATGAATATGTAATTTTTTATCAAGTTCAAATTAAAGTGAAGTCTTTTCTACCAGTTTTAAGGCTCATCACTTGATTGTGGTTTATGAGCTGCCATCTGATGCTGCTATAGAGGGTTTTCCCTTTTCAAAAATTGTGATGAAAATTAGTAGCAAGCATTTTCTGGACCTTTTGATTTATGTTTCTTCAGGCTCAAATATCTCAGCAGGATCTCCTAATACCATGTATTCTGGTGATTTGGTACTGACAAGAAAGAACACTGCTTGATCAGTATTGTTTTCTGAAATGATAGCATTTTCCTCTGCTGCTGATCTAACACTCTAGCTTTTGATATTTTCTGGGACTCGGAGTCTAACATGGTGATATAGATGTAAAATGTAAAGGTGCATATGTCACTTTTCCTAAGCATTTCATGAACATGCTAAAATATTTTGCAAACACTGGGATTTTATGGACTCTCATCTTGATATTTTACTCTGTGTTTCATTATGTAGGGGAGAGTAAAAGCTGAAAGTCTGTGCTGTCAGCCCAGGGATGCTGGATGTCAGCTGTTGGGTGGGAGTGGGCAGTTAAGCATTTTGTTTGTTGAAAAGCAAGGGATGTAGGATGGAAGACCAGTTTGTGTTGGCATAAAAACTGGAGTATTTTGGTAAAATAACTTTTTAGCACTCTGACAGCCTAGTTTAAAATACTCCAAACCAATGAGTCTTTATCTCTTGGATAATCACTAATTTCCATCTAAAACTTGGTATTTAAGTAGGTGAAAATCTATTCCTTCAAATACCTCAAGCCTGAAGAGTTTCAGGCTGAAATAGTAGAAGTGACATCCTGTACAAGCAGGAGACCTTTACTGCAGTGTTACAACATGAAGAATCCCTGAACAACTCTTCATGTTAATTCAGGATATTAATTCTACATTAACAGTGTGCTGAATCTCAACAATTAGCATAGCACTTAATGTTATGAAGTTCTTGTCCTCCTTTCCTTTCTGGAACTGTATATACTGCACTAGGTGGTGGAGGCTTTGTTATGCTGGAGTGCCCCTGCAGTCGTTCAAGGCAGGAGTGTTGTCAGAACAACCTTAGCAGTGCTCTGAGCCAGGCTCACTATTTTTGGATGCTACAAATCGTAGTCAGAAGTTATAGCTGATAGTTCTGTGTTCTGAAGCAATTTTCAATTTTCTTAAAATTAGGCTGAGGTACAATCATAGAATTCTACAATCACATAATAGTTTGGGTTGTAAGAGACCTTTAAAGGTCACCCAATCCAAATCTCCTACAAAGAACAGGGACATCTTCAACTAGATGAGGATGTTCCAAGCCCTGTACAATCTGGCCATGAATGTTTCCAGAGATGGGGATCCACCACTGCTCTGGGCAATCTGTGCCAGTGTTTTGACACCCTCATTTTGAAATAAGTTTTTTGTTATATCCTGTCTAGATCAACTCTTCTTTAATTTAAAACTATTGTCCCTTGTCCTGTTATGACTTAGGCCCTGCTAAAATGTGTGTCCTCATTTTTGTTAGCCCCCTTTAAGTATTGAAGGCCCCCCTGAGGCCTTCCCAGAGTCTGTGTTGTGCAGGCTGAACAGCCCCAGCTCTCTCAGCCTTTCCTCCCAGCAGTGGTGCTCCAGCCTCTGATCCCCTCTGTGGCCTCCTCTGCACACCCTGGAGCAACAACACTGCTGGCTGCTTACTTTGTAACCCCTGGGGATATTGGGACAGTCACTGTACAGACAGAAGTGTTGGTGTCAGGATGAAAACAAAAATATCTTATAATCCTTAAACTTGCCCTTCTTTGGGAGCCAACCGCTGCTCCCAGCTGTGTGTCAACCCCAATTCTCTGGTTCTGCAGCACCTCCTTCAGGAGTAAGACTGAATGCTGGGGTTCAGCCTTGGTTTGCCACTGACAGAGACCGGAACCACCAAAAGTTTCTGGTTGTCATTTATGTCCCCTAACATTTGCCATCTTCTATGACTTAGCCATCATCCTTTGTGTTGAAAGGAAATAGTAATTTCTAACTTGTCATTCATCTCATCCTGATGTGGAGCCTCTAGTAGCTCAGGTGAGCCACATCCCCTAAATGCCTTTTTCTGGGTGGCACCATTAAATGTATGTGTCTGTATCAGAGATGTGTGGAGTTAGATTAAATTAATGCCACATGTTGTCAAAAAAAATGGAAGTTTCCTTATGTCTCCAGGGGGCTGATGCAGAGGCCTACCCATGGGCTGTACCAAGCTTGTTTCATTAGCTTTTAGTACCATTTGCATCTGATGCCAGGCAGTCTGGTTGTAGCAGATACACAGAAAAGTTCTTAGCAGGAAAATCCTCTTAATACAAGGAAAGGCTGTCTATTAGGTGAAACCAGAACCCCTGTCACTGTCTAGATGTGCCCTGCTATCCATTTATTTTGGTGGTAAAGAAGTCTTCTCGCATCTGGCCTCAGAAAATAACTAAAGAAATTCAAAATTCTGATAAAGGATTTTCCCAACAAAGTTTTCATATTCTTTCATTAGATTTCTGCATCAAGTTGTTTTTGTGTTAGAAGATTTAGAAGCAGTCTGTGTTCTCTGGATTTCTGTGCTTTATATCCTCCCAAAGAAAAAATTCCAAACTCTTTCATACAGGGACATTACATAAAACCAAAATGTACCTCAAAAAAGGGTACTGAAGTAACAAAGGCAGAATCAGAAATTCGAGTACAGGTGAGGAAAAACTCCTCAGTGTTTTCTGTAGAGTAGATGGAAGAGCCTAAGTCTCTGGATGACTTCTGCTCTTCTGCATCCCTTTGGCAACCTTGAATTGCCTGTAGGACATGGTGAATGAAACTTAACTGTTGGTAATTTAATTCCTAACCAATCCTTTTTTTCTCTCCTCTAAAATACAGCTGGTAAAAGGGAGCAGCCTATAGAGGAAAGATGATAAATGTACTTAAGTAATTTGTTCCAAAGTCTTTTTATCAGTAATTGACCTTCCAGCTTGAGAAGTTGTCCAGCTGTCCAAAAAGGAAGCTTTGTTAATGTTGGCAACAGAAAAAAGGGAAAAAAAAAAGTCTGTGTTGCACAGCTTTATCTTCAAATCCACTTTTGCTTTAGCACCCTAGATTTGCAGGTTAGAGGAATGAGGGACTGAACAAGAGGGAATTCTTGGAGTACAGTGGAGAAGGATACTGAAAGGTACAACACCCTGTTGGTGTTCACCTGGAAAAGCAGTGCAGGGAGCAGCCCCCTTCACCCAGAGGATGCTGCATTGTGCACACACCTCCTGTGTCTGCTGGGTTTTCCTGTGGGTGCTGTCTGCTGCAGAGCTCTGGAAGGAATGCAGCTGTGTTATTGTTTGAGCACAATTGCACCTTCAAAACAGGTTTCAAGAGACTGGTGTGTCGCTGCTCCTTGCTTTCTTTGTCTTCCTTTCCATCATAGCCATGCAGTAGAATAGCTCCTTTATTTCCTTTTCTTACAGTCTAGTTAGCTGTTTCCCTTTAAAAAAAAAAAAGTGATGTGACTCTGTGTTGACATGGTTGTGAAGTCACATGGTACATGGGAACCATCTGAGTAAAAACTCCTCAAGCCTCCTGACTGGGTGAACATAAACCTCCAGATTCTGCCTGGCAAGTGGCCAAGCCCAACGCTCTGCAAAGGCCATCTGTAGGCCTCAGTTTCTGTTTCATTAATTCCACCTGAACTTGTAACTCTTCTTAACAAGACATTTCTGGTTTTATTTAATTGCTTATGCAGCAAGGCAATAATTCCCTTTCCCTGCCTCCTGTGTGGGTGTCCCTGACTTGTGCTCACAGTTTCCCAAAGTGGCTGTGGCTTGGGTGTTCTTTTCATAAGGTTAAAACCAATTTAAAGGCAAGTCAACTGTAAAATGATTGTTCTGGAAACTGAGAAGTCTGAAATTTAAGACTCTGAAAATACATAATATTTTGAAGAGAGAAATAAGAGGTGAAAATTGTCCATTATGTTTCTTTATCAGCATATGATGACTGGAGCATGTGGAGCACTTCCATTTGTCAATATTTTTTCATGCTGCTGTCTAGCTAAAATAAAGTTACAGAATTCCACAGTTCTTCCAAAATGCATACATGCTACTTATTCATTTCCAAGTGTGTGTGTATTTAAAAGATAAGAAAATAAGGAATTGACAATATTTGCCTTATAGGCTAGGAATTGTAATCCTGCTTGTTCTCGACTTACTGAAAGGAGGTTGCAGAAGTTTTGCTTTTATTTCTGTTTCATTTTCCACGCTGATAAAATGTAATTTATGTATTATCATACTTTTAAAAAATATATACTGTTATTGGTCTATGTAATAACTATAGTCTGAAACAGTTAGTAAGATTTTCCTGAAATCAGCTATGTTACAATAAGCCAGGGTTGCTCAATGACACAGGCCCTGCAGATAATAGTTTTAATACTCTGAATTTAGCTGCTTTCCTTTCTTAATACTTCTGTGCCCACTTGCATTCCTGTTCACAGAGGCAGAATTGTTCCATTACAGGCTGAATAGCAGTGTGAATGAAATGAGGAATCGAGGAAGAAAAATAATAGAATTATCTGCAGAAAAGAAGAAAAAAATCAGGTGACAGAGTAAAATAGTAAAGAGATACGGGAGCATGTTAAGGTATGATGAGGAAAGGTGGTTTAGTAATTTGCTGTGTGGGGGAGGGGGCAGTGGTTTAATGGTTGTGCTCAGGGGTAGCAGGAAGTTGTGAGTGGAGCACTAAATAAAGCCATGCTGACAGAGGAGAGTGGGGATAGTCAGGGCTCTGTGCTGGACTTTCCTGACTTCAAACAGAGAGGTCTCAAACCCTGTGTGTTGCGTCTGTTCAGCTTGAACCATATTCCTTTCCTCTGCAGGCACCCAGAGCAAGAAGATAAAATTATATAAGTAACTAAGAAGACAGGACATGAGTAAAACTGGTAGTATTTCAGTATGTTGTGCTTAACCCTATTTAAAAGCAGGAACTTTAAGAAAGTGGGAGCTTTCCAGGGATTATACAGCTGTGCTTAGTTCAATTTCATGATTTTGGAATACTATGTAGATTGTTACATTATTAATTGGTGCCTTCCCTGAACTGCTTAGTTAGTTTGCTAGTTTTGTCATACTTTCTATCAATCTTAAAATAATATTTAAATTATTTTTACTAAGGGCTCTTAGCAGGACATTACTGAGACTGACAAATGAAGAAATGTTTGGTTTTGATATGGGCACTTGGAATCCAGTTTGTTGCATGTAGTGCAACTTGAACTTCCAGGACCTCTTGGAAAAAAAGGGATGAAGAAGAGGGAGTTAAGTAATGGGAAGTCTTAGTGTGAGTTTTATGTGTTTGCTTGTTCTATGTGAATTGGATCATGTGGAGCATGACTTGCATTTCTCCATTTCGTTGAGAAGGGAATCCATGGAACACGGAGAGAGTAAAGTTTGATCTGTGCTTAGAAAATGGCTTACCCTGGAGCTGTGCCGTGGCAGCAGCAGCTGTCCCCTGGGAGCTTTGGGGTTTGCTGGGATCTGTCAGCCTCTCCTCCTCAGAGAGGCATTCCTAAACCCCAGGGAATCCCCTCCCCTAAAGTTCTGGAGTAAGCAGCATGGAGGAATAATAAGCACTTCCTTCCTTTCTATTTTCAGTGCCTGAACTAGAAAGTACCACAGTGCTGCAGCTCTCCTCCCAGCACCGTCCTCTCCTGCTCACCCTCCTCCCGAGCCTGCAATTCTGCAGGGGGAGGCACAGCTGCAATTCCAAGCTGAAAAAGAATTGTAGAAGTGTCACCAGGATTATGGTAGACTGGCTTCATTATTCAGTTTTATATTTAATGTCATGTTCAGTATTAAGTTCTCTGCAGGGTTTTCACTACTCCCAGATTTATTTTTTCCTAGCAGTGTGTGTCAGGCTTCCCCCGCCCCCACTCTTGCAGCGTGTTTGTTTTGCCAGGAAGGCATGGAGAGCAGCCTGATGTTTTGGATCCTGAGAGGCATTTTGGAGTTGTTGGAAGCGTCTCACTCCTTCCTCTGGTTTGTGTAAACAGCTCTGCTGGCTGTGGCAGCAGGGAGGAGAACCTTTCAGCAGTGGCAGTGGTGGCCAGCGTTGGATGTAAAATCCTTTCGGTGGCCAGAGCTGGAGACATTTTCTCAGATACCCTGAGTGGCCATAACCAGCAGCAAAACCTTTCAAAGAACTGGGAATTGTTGTCACAAGCATCTACACTCTTCTGTGAGTTACTTTCAAGAGAGATACTTTGCTAACGAATCTCAATTTTCAAGTGATGATATAAAAACTTTTAGTTAAACTAATTAATAGTTCTGGTCTTCTCCCCAGTTATATCTTTACAGACTTTGCAAATGTCTATTTCTTAAGCTTTGTTAAAAGTAATAAAAGCCTAACATTGAGCTTCTTACAAAAAGTTACAGTGTGTGATCTGAATTTGGAAATATTCTTCCTGAAGTTTATTGATATTTAGGAAGCAAAAATTAATACCTGATGGGCTTCATGAAACTTCTCTTTGGAAGAGATTTAAACAAGACATTCTTTAGTTTCTGACTGAAATCACAGTCTTAAAAGTTCCATATGATTGATGAAATGAACTCTGATAAACTCACTTTACCATCAGTGTTTTGCATATTGCTTAACACAATCTCAGTGATGGAATGAAGATTGCTCTGGTGGCAAGTTTCTTTCTGCTTTTGCCTCCAGGCTGCCTGTGGAACAGGCAGTTGTGTCACATTGAACCCCTATCTGTTGTTGTTTTGCATTTATGAAGCTGCAAGTCAACACATGAAAAGTTAGTTGACTTTCCTTTTAAAATCAGTCCTACTTTTGTAATTGGCAGTGGGAAACTTGAACACCCCTAATATAAGTTTTAATTTAATGTGCTCTTCTAATGTGCCCTGTTTTGGAAGACAGCAGCATTTTCCAAAATGTACAACTTTGATTCTCTTTGAGGGGCTTTTTCCTGGGTTTCTGGATGCAGTTTATATATTCTATCATTAAAAATGGTTCTAATACTAAATTATTGTAATTTCCAGGGTAGCATTAAAATGTATGCATGGGATATGTGAGAAGGAGCTGCAAATTATTTCCAACTAATTCCAGATACGGTATCTGATCCAAGTGATTCTCCTGCTTCAAATGAAGGATGAGATAATGCTGAAAAAGACCAGGAACCTACCTACACATTGGCAGTGTTCCACTCCTACAGTGTGCTGTAGTTGACCATAAATTGTTTTGTGTAGTTAAATTGGCTAAGTAGGTTGTTGCAATGTGGTGCCATTATGAGGCATTCACTTGTTTTGGGATTTGGCAGGAACCCAGTTTACATACGTGCAGAGAAGCAAAAAATAGCAGCTCCAGAATGTGTTTCATCTGTAGGCTGAAAGGGGAGCCATTGTATGGTTTGGGGGAAGAAAAAGCATCTCTGTTTAAATAGAAGTGTGTGCTGGTTTACAGAACTGTCACCTGCAGGATCTGGATGTGCTTGTGAGCTGCTGAGCTCCCTGAGCAGGTGAGCTCTTGGCCACCAGGCCATGGGAGGTGTTTGTGGACATTGTTGGGAATGGGAGGAGGCAATGGCTCTGCCTGGGGCTTGGCCATGGTGCTGATTTTTGTACATTCTGGAAAAGGGAAGCTACAAAAAAGACTTTGAAAGAAAGCTTCAGGGAGCAAAGAGGAACAACAGCTTTATTGTGATCACTAGTGAGTAAGAGTAGAGAGCATGAGGAAAAGCAAGAGCAAGAAAAATTTGGCAGATGAGTCTGTGCATTATATCCAGTTGAAGTCACTGTTTTCCATGTAAAAACACTGATACTAAACCACTGATATTTCTGTGTTGTTTTTTCCTAAGTTCCTATACATCTTATGGAGTGGAACTAGAGATTTGCTGCCAACATGCAAAGGAAAGATCCATTTTACACAGGGGGTTATGGATCTGCTTTACTGGTCAAATATTGTTTATGATTGCAGTAATCATTTTCTTTGCTTTCACTTTGTATTAAGTTTTGAAGAGTTTTGATCACACTGAAAGTAAAGCTAAACAAATCGAAGCAAGACCTTTAAACAAAGATAAAGGAGTAAATATTTGTATATCCTGCTCTCTGAACAGGTTGGGAAAACCAAACCCTCTTTCAGTCAGGTACTCCTATCAATGAGACTATTCTTTCCTGCCTTGTCATAAAATTGTTTACATGATTAGAGGATTTTCATCTTAGAAAGCTACTACAGGAAAAGCTTCAGAACCAAATAAAGCACGAGGGAAGGGTTTGCACTGATGCAGCAGCAGTTTTTGTGAATGATCATAATGTAAGTCCCATCCTAACATGCAAGCATGGTAGTATGTGCAGTTCATTTTTTCAGGTGTGGTTGAGTAGGGTGCTGACAGCATCCACAACAAACACCTGAAAACAACCTTGTTAGATGTATTAGACTTGGCAAAATCTGAGCTAACTAACCCTAATTAAATTATATTTGCTATCAGCCTCCAGCCTTGCTCCCCAAAGATTCTCTTGTCCCAGAAATTTAATTAGAAGGATCAGGATGTATGGCCAAGTATTTGAATATGCCACTAGAAAATGGATTCTGCTGAGGAATCCAATTGTTCTATTGGACTAGTTAGTCCACAGTGAACACTGATGATGTCAAGGCTGTACAGTGAACACTGATGATGTCAAGGCTCCAACCAAGTTCCTAAGATGTTTAATAACAGATTATTTGAAGATAGAAACTTGCTGTTACTGCATATTAACAGCTTTCAGGCCAGGAAAACTTAGTACAAGTTACTCCTTATTTTTTATGGTTAGTTGAGCTTTGACTTAGTAAGGTACATTCATTGACATTGAAGGAAAATGCATAGTATAATTTGGGCTTTGCTTGCTGTTTCTTGGAACAGTTCAGAAGCATATTTAGAAGGTGTGCCGTGGTTTCTGTGAGCCTTCCTCGTTTGCTGCTGGCAGGAATCAGTTGACTTCAAATCCATATCTCAGTGCCTGGGGGAGCTCAGCTTTTCTCGATCCATGCTTCCCCTATCCCTCTGTGAAATTTAACGAGCTGCAGCATCTGCTCCTTATGTTCCCAGTTGTGTCCTTTTCAGCTGGATCCCTGTGTGAAGGTTCCCCTTTCCCTCCTCCGCAGGGAATCTGGCGCATCCCCGTGGATGAGATCGACCGGCCGGGCAGTTTCGCCTCTCATATGAACCGCTCCATCGTGCTGCTGCTGGACGTGCTCTCGCAGCTCAAGGACTACAGCACCCTGCTCAAAGTCTCCTCCATGCTGCAGAGGACCCCTGATCAGGGAAAGTACGAGAGATTGCTTTTAAACCCTTACTTTGTAAAGCTTTCCGTGGGTTCTGTTCGCTGCATGGCTGTTTTATTTAAAGCTGTTCTTTGTTTAGGAAAAGAAGTCTTTAGACAGATTCCCTTGGGAATGTAGTGGAATTGTTGGTTTTCTTGGTTTTTGCAGAGATGGGGTAACTGAGAGGCATTTTAAAAGGTTTTATTCTATTATCAGTCCCAGTGAATAGTGAGGCACAAAAGATATACAACTGAACTCTATTTTATAAAAAACTAACTTATTTCTTAGTTACAATACCTTATAAATGTTTTTCAGCTTATTAACTTTTACTACACAATACTACTATTACTTCTAATACTAATTACCTATATTTTTCCCCTATATAGTTCTACTACAATATATCTTTCACAATTCTAATTCTCTAAAATATCTAGTGTTTTTATAAAACCATATTTTAAAACTTATTAAAAACTTTTTGTTTTTGTTCAGTATCTCTCTTAACAATGTCATCTCTATTCCCTAATAAGTCAACACACTTTATCTTAGTATTTACATCCAGATGTGTAATACTATATGAGCTTTCTATCACGATGGCTAATTTTTCTCTCTAACGTAGCCTGGAGTTTCTGTGCATTTCTGCTGAGACTCAGAGCAGCCATGGAGGTGCCTTAGCAGGCTTGCAGAGGTGGTGTGTCACGTGGAGGGATCCTCTGGAGGGGCAGAGCGTGACTTGGGCACCCTGTGCTGGCTCTTGCGTAAGAGCTGAGCGCAGCGCCCGGGGTCACGGCCCAGCATCCTGCCTTCCTGTAATCCTTGTGGCCTGAACAATGGTTATGTGCCTCTTGGCAGCTGATGCTATTTAAAAAGCTTATCCTGTTCAGGGGTGATCTAATTTTAATTGCATTAACCTTATTTAAGAAAAAAGAAGCTATTAATGTGAGCTATATATGGACTCGTATCAATGGGAAGACCAAAATAAACATCCAAAGAAAACATTGAAGCAACTGAGGTAAAATTCTAGTAGGTTGTCCTGTGGGAAATGTTGAAGTTGCTCTCTGGCAAATGCTTAAGAAATGAAACTTGAATGATTGATGGCAATAAGTTGGAGGCATTGAATGTTTCTTTGTGTGTTTTTGAGTGTGAATGCATGTGAATTTGCATGGATTCTAGTGTGTGTGGGAATATGTCACCACTTGTTCAGCAAACTTGAAGCCAAAAATACTTTGACTTTTAACATATCAAAAGAATTGGACCATAGAAGGTTTCAATTTCTGTCCTAAGCAAACCCATAGCTGTACTAAAAATATTATGTTATTTGTAAGTCTAGACTGAATTAAAAAAACCAAGTAATTTGACATGTTAGATCAGCCAGTGCCAGCCATGGTGAGGTGCAATTGTTAGAGGAACTTAGAAATACAGATAATTCTGGGTGTGTCTACTATATGCCTGGAACAATCCTATTTTTAAAAATAGGGTGGTTTTAGTTACTACTGAACTAATGAGGAGTCACATGTTTATGGTTTGCTTTTCAGAGAAAAGATAGCAAAATTACCAATTTAACCTAAAATCATAGAGAGGAAATACGTGTATTTAAAATGTTGGCCTTTTGACTGAAATAGTACCCTTCAGAGATATTTACTTTATTTCTAGGCCTCTCATTCAAACCAGCTAATTCTGAAATAGAAATTAACTTTTCCATTAAATGTGATTAGGTGGGATTGACAGCTGGAAGTGTTTTGCTTGAAAGCAGACCAAAGCATTGTGTCCAAATACACTGAAATTACAGTGCTCTCCTAAATTAAATGAAGCTATAGAGTGAATGTTTTACACATACAGTATTATTTTTTTGTAATACTAGCTAGGAAAAAAGGTAGTAGCACACCCATGAACCCAGGATTTTTATAGCTAAAAAGGCAGTTGGTGTGATCAAAGAGAGAGGATTTGCTGATGTCCTTAATCTCACATGCATGCTTTGTCCAGAACATGAAAATCACCTGAGAGTTCAACATAGCTTTGTGTAACTATAACACTCCTTAAAAAAAAAAAAAAAAAAAAGACTGAATAAAAACCTGCTATTTGAGGGACACAGAAGGCTTGATACAAGAAAACTGGAAATCTGGTTGTTTGGTTGCTTGGTGTTTTCCCATTTCTCCCCTGTATCTATAGATTTTTGTTTGTTTCTTGTGTTTTAAAGTTGTTGTATTGGCTTTTCTTATTTTTATTTCAATGTCCTGTATCTTGATTTGAAAAGCCAGGTGTCTGCTAAGGAAGGCAGGAGCCTTCCCTGAAATGGAAAATGCAAATCCCCTCCCTCTGAATTATTATCAATTTGAAATTAAGGGACTCTCAGGCAAAGATATGGAAATAGGAATAACAGTTCTTTACTAGGAAAATTAAAAATACAAATGCAATAGTACAAAAGAAACCAAACCAGAGCCAGAGTCAGAGCAGGCCCTGGCCCCTGTGGGTCAGGGAGGTGGCAGCAGCCCCATCCCAGGGTGGCTCAGCCCTCCTGCAGTGCCAGCTGTGCTTCTGCTGGAGCAGGGATCCTGCACAAGGGGGGAGTTTTCCTCTGGAGCTCCAGGGCTGGGGGAGATGGGCCTGGGCTCCTCTGGGAATGCAGTGGGAAGAAAGCTGCTCCTCTGGGAATGCAGGGGGAAGAAAGCTGCTTCTCAGGGAATGCAGGGGGGAAGAAAGCTGCTCCTCTGGGAATGCAGGGGGA
>QUSF01000052.1:1070754-1156174 GCA_003676055.1 Chloebia gouldiae | reverse complement strand
CTGGGAATGCAGGGGGAAGAAAGCTGCTCCTCTGGGAATGCAGGGGGCAAAGGCTGCTGTGCTGTTCCCAGGTCAGATTGGATCCAGGTAGGAATGCTTGGCTCCTCCCCTGGGCAGAGCATCTCCCCATGGATGATGGAATTTTCTCAGCCATGCAGGGACACTCAGTGGCCATGAACAGCAGAGATCTCCTGGAGGGAGGATTGGCTGTGGGAGAGATAAAGAAAAAACTTCCCAAAACCAGCAGAGAACTGCCCCAGCTCTGACAGATGGGGATAGAACACACACCCCCAGCAACATCTTCCAACATAAGTCAGTCTTGGCTCTTGTTTTTAGAGTGCTGTGAGCTTTTGGCAGCTAACTTCATTTCTGCTCTTTGCTGTGCACAGGAAGTACTTGCGTGATGCAGATCGCCAGGTTCTGGCCCAGCAGGCCTTTGTGCTCACAGTGAAGGTGCTGGAGGACACTCTCAACGATCTCACACAGGTGAGGCTGCAGTGCACTTCATGGCTGGAATTTAGTAATTATCTTTTGCAGTGTTCACTCATTCCTTAGATCTCCTGAGATTGAAGGGCTGCATTTCTAAGCACTTACTTCTAATACCTTTTGTTTGTATGCCACTACACAGAAAACTTTCTTCCAGCATTGTTGATTTTTTTGGTCTTGAATTTCAGTAACAAACACAGTTTGCTGTAAGGATTGCAAGATGGCAGTAATTTGATCTCACTGCCCCATAAACTTCAAGTAATGGTAGATACATGTAGTGTTCAAGATCTCCATTTTCAGGTGGGGTCTGTAGGAAATCTCCTTTTAAATGAACTAAAATTCCTCTTCCAAAACAAACCCAAATAGCTTGGTGTTACATGCCTAGACACTTTTCACTGCTAGTCCTTGACATCACTACACTCATTATTACATATAATTGTAATGTAGATCTAGTTTTTAAAAGTCATACAGAAGCTAATCAGTTCCCAGGTTAAGGGATCTGGATATTGGAACTTTACTTGGTAAATACATTCAAGGAAGAACTTGTTCCTAAGGCTTTTCTAAGTTAGCAGATTGTAGGTTTAACAAATTAAATGAAAACTTTGTCAAGATCACTGGAACTCTGTATGTTAAATGATTTGTTCATAAATCTGGATGTTGGAGTTGTATCATTATAAATTTTTGAAAGAAAAGATGATGTACTGAGTTTTTCTACCTTTGGAACATCACCAAAGTAAAGGTACAAAAAGTAAAATACTATAGCAGGGTTTTGCCTACTTCTTGATTTATTAAGGAGAAGGTTATGTAAGAACAACGAAAGGAAACTTAAACTTGAGCTTGATCTGCAGCTGCCAAAAGAAACAGGTTTGGTTTTGATTTCAATATGTTAGAAGTAAAATTTATGCAGTTAAAACCTTGGATTTCATTTAGTTGGATCCCTTAGCATGGACTGAAGTAGTGAGGGAAAATAAACATTGTTGCTTTGGTTCAGCCTGAGCTGTTGACATTTCTCTGTGGTGTTTTCACTTATTAAAATGCTTCTAATTGTAAGATTTGTGGCCTAGATTAATTAATATCGAGGAACAAAAAAGAATGAACACAGAATAAAAGCATTTTTTTCAGCAGAAGCAGTAGTGAAAGGTACTGGTCAATATTCATAATAGACACAGCTGTGCTCAAATGCTTTCTGATTTCTGTGATAACTGAGAAGAATGATTTATTTTATTAAGGTTTCAGAAGATCAGGGTTGCAAGTCTTCTAGCCTTGCTTCAGGAAGGATGACAACAGACGTGTCCAATAAAACGAGTGCTGAAGAGGGGAAAGATGTCCTTCCCAAAAAGGCAGTTTTATCAGATGGAGCAGTGCATAGCACTGAGAATGGAGTGAAGGAAGCGACCCAGGGACAAATCCCCAATGCTATGGACATATTGGAACAAGAGGACAGGAGTGACAAGGAGATTAAAGAGCTTCCTGGCCCTGGTTCAGTTGAGCCTATGGATCTTGATGGCTATTCCAATGACCCTGAAAAAATTGATTCTTCGTGTAGGCGCAGCGAGCCGGAGCGGCTGCAGCCCGGCAGGAGCTCCAAGGACAGGGCTCCCGAGAGCAGGACTCCAGAACTTTCCTTGGAGGAGCTCAGTATCAGCTCAAAACACCAGCAGCAGGCAGCTAAAGCAGTACCTACAGAAGAGCCTGTCCAGAGGTCAAGCAGGAAGAGGAAATTACTTGAGGATGTGGAGTCTGGAAAAACACTTCTGCTCGATGCTTATCGAGTCTGGCAGCAAGGTCAGAAAGTTATGGCCTATGACCTGGGCAAAATTGAGAAGATCATGTCTGAAACATACATGCTGATTAAACAGGTATTGTGTGATTAATTGTCATTTCTCTGTGGCCTCAGACATAGTTTTAGGATCTAATAGGGATTGCTAAACCAAGCCCTATATGTGTTTAAAACCTGGGGAGATAAACACCTCCCAAAGAACCATTCTCTTGACAAGGCCATTGCTGGGGATAGGGAGTAGGACTCTCCATGTTTTGAAACTAAATTTCTGAAATTAGTTAAGAGCTGTAGTACCACTTATATGGTGATTGCTCAGCTAAATGTTCGTTTGAATTGAGAGAGCTGAGTATTTATCTTTGGGTATGTGCTCCTGAATAACTCAAAGTCAGCATTTTGCTGTAAAACTGCTGCTTCCATGCTCTACATCCCCATTTCATCTCAATTTCATTAGATTTATAGATAAGTAATGATGACTTCATTAGTTGTGGTTCTGTGTTCAGGTGGATGAAGAAGCAGCACTTGAACAGGCAGTCAAGTTTTGCCAGGTGCATATGGGAGCATCAGCACAGAAACAGGTAAGCTCTGAAGCCTTTGAGTGCTGCTGACAAGCTTTTGTGAGTCTGTATGAGCAAATCTGTTGCTGAGTGTCTGCAGCACCTAGAAGTGCATGCTTTCCTTGTATTGGTGTCATCTAAGATAAGTTGAGCTACATTAGCAGGAAGATCACCCCTTTATTAGTGTCAGTGCTGCTGTTCATGTCAGGCTTGCAGGATAGTTTTCATGCCCAAAAGCTTTTAGGGAAACCCCAAACAATCTTCAAATTGAAATATTTATGGCATACTACAATTTCCCTAATGTCCACATCATAACCCAGCATTTCATGGATGGTAATTACTTCTCTCTGCTCCCTGAGGGCTCCAACCTCATCAGCTCTTGCCTTGCTGGCAAGAGCTCTGCTCCAGAGATACTGGATAGATTTTCTTCACTCTGTTAAAAATAAACAGTTACTCAGTTTCTTTTTAGCTTGTAGTTTACCCAGCAAACAATTATAAGTGCTTTAAAGGGATCTTTATTTATCAGTCCTTATGTGATATCAAAGCCAAGAAGAAAACTGAATGAATGGGGTATTTATTGGTGTTCATTTTGCAGCCCCAAAGTATTTACTAGATTTGCATTTTCCATAATTTCTGTTCAGTGAAAATGTACTTTTGTATAGTGCATCTCTTAGCAGAGTAATAGGAGAGGATGTAAGAGGAAAGGTAGGTTTTTTCATTATTAGGTTTTCATGGAAGTAACTTTCTCCAATTTGTGCCCCTCAGGAAGTCAGTAACATTGTTCCATTGCACTATAGAAATGAACAGAAATGTCAAGAGGTATTTAGTAGAAGTGTTGTCTTGCTTGTAGTCTGGTATTTCAGGTTTTAAATTTTTAATAAATAAATGTTAGCTCAGCATGGTAAGCCTTTTTCAGTTTATTTTAGGGAAAAAATAGACATCATCACACTGTGATTTATGACTTTAAAAGAAAAAGAATTTGCTAGAAAGCTTCTTTGAAAAGTAATGTTACTGTTGCTTTTTTGGATGTGTTCACCTTTTTAAAAAACACTCACCAAATTCTCCTTTATCAACCCAGTTCCTTGCTGGGCTTTCTTGAAGGTTCTTGGAATGTCACTGCTATTCCATTTCTTGCAGCAGAGTCACTGAGTACTCAGGAATGTGGCAAAACATGAGAATGGTGAAAACTTGCACACAAACTAATCTTGAGAGTAGACACAATAGGTGAGCTAGTACTTAACAGCACTGGAAGCAATAAGATTTCCTGTTAAATCACTTGAAATAAAACATGCCCCTTCACATGCTGCACTTGGAAGCTTTCCCTTTTAGGAAGCAGTCCCAGCTAACGAGGTTATTACATCCTGCAGTCTCATTTTGGTCTGCTTCTAGCAGGATCTTGCAAGCTGTGTGAAGCTGCTCCTACAGCACTGTGAATTAGTGTGGAGACACAGGAATAGCCACTCTTGTAGACATCTGTCTGTTTTCAGCAGACTGAATCCTGTTTTATTTAAAATTGGCAAGTATTTGCCTTCTGTAAGCAAATGATGTCATGTACTGAGCTGCTGCAGCCGGGGGAAATGCTTTGTTCCTGGATGGTTTGAGTGGGTTTGCAGGGCCTGTGGTTCTTCAGTCACTTAGCCCAACAAATTGACAGTAAAAAAAAAAAAAAAAGCACAAAATCCACCTTGATATATGTCTTTCTCAGCTGGCTGTTGTATTTAAAGTTGAAGGCATTATATGGTTTCTTTATGAAAGTTTTCGCTTGCTACTAAAATTAGGCATTACTTAAATTCTGTCTTTTCAACTTTCTTCCAGACCAGTCAGAGTTTCTAACCTAAATATTTAACAGCTATGTTAAAACCTCCTTCTCTGCCTCTCCAGGCACAAGCAGGAAACAACAGAGCAATCAGTGAGAGGAACTCGACCAAGTGGGTCCTTACACTTCTGTGAGCAGATCTAATCTTTTTAATGGCTTGGCAATGCTGTGACCCTTTGACTTGGTTTCAGAAATCCTCTCTAGTTCTTATGAGTGATGCACTGCTAACACGTTTCCAGTCAGTGAGAGGCACATCATCTACCAAGTCAGCTAAAAACATGGCAAGTGGCTGAGAAAGGTTGGCTTCCAGCCTTGAAGAAGGCAGAAAAAGTCAGTGGTACAAAACCTTGCCATGATAAGTTCCAGTGCTCCTGGAGGACTGGAGAAATTAGAGTGTTTTCCACTTGGAGATTCCAGTAAATGATATAAAACCGTGTCCTATGTAAGTTTCTGGGACATTTCTTTCACTATTCAATATTAATATTTTTTTAGTGATGCATTAATCAACTTCAGCACATTTTGCATCACAATTACAGAATGGTGATGCAACATTTTTAAGTGCTGATATTAATGCTGTTGTGGAGAAAGGAGCGGCCAAAAGTAATTCCTCCAGTTTTTGTCCATTTCCTTTTAATTTCCTAAGTGTGAATAGGACTTTTTCTTAAGTGTGAATACACCTATCACATGGCTGAAATCCAGTGGTGGTCGCTGGATCTTTAGCAGTCAAGTAACTAAAGATACACTGGAGATTGACTTTCTGAGCAAGCAGCATTTTGAAGGTTTCTTGTTCTTTTCTTTGATTTTTCTGTCTGAGAATGTTATCTAAAAGATTTGCAGACATCCTGAAAGCAGTCATCTCAGTTGCTCTGAGTTATATTTTTAGTCTTGCCAACTGTGATTTTCATATGAAATTAATGGTCCCTGGAAATGGAGTCCTTGTGGAGGGAGGATGAAAGATTGAGGCAGACTAGTTTGATTTTGAAGTAGCATTGTACTTAAATATCTGGTCCTGAGGACCAAGGAGGGGACATTTTGGCAGAAAGCAGTGCTAAGGATTCTGGATAATTAGAGAATTCCTAATAAGCCTTTCCACTGACTGCCTAAAATTGCTTTTAGGAAATTCTTCATTTTATGCTGTTAAGGACATATTGACATGGGAAAGTTATTGCAGTGGATGCTAAGGATGAGGCTTTGTATTGCACAGAATATTCTATAAATGCATGTGGAGATAGTTTAAGAACCCACCTGTCTTCTGTTTTCCTGCAATCTGAAAAGGTATTTTTATTACTGGGGACTTAATATTGAATTCCTTAATACTAAAAGTACACCTTTCACCAGTATTGAAAGTCAAGGCAGTTAAAACTCTGTGTTGTGTGTTAGGATCTAATGTATCACTAATCCTGAGAACTGAATTTGTATAGAACAAATACTTTAAAACATTGTAAAAATCAACATTTCACACAGGGCTGGATTTAATATCTCTAAAAATACAAGGGTGTTCGGTGGCAAAGTTCCAAAATGCCTCTGAGTCTCTGGTCCTGTGTTGTGACCCCTGAGAATTTGGGACTCTGTGTAGAAAGCCCTGGTAACGGGTAGTGTTGTAGGAGCTGAAATTTCTATTGGCTCTTCAAGGTATAGTATATCATCCAAATGTCATGAGAAGGGGCTATTTCAGCATTGCTGAGTTATTTAAGACTCACTGCTGCTTTAGCCAAAAAATCCTTACTCTGGGACCAACTCCATCCCTGAAGTGTCAGGGAGAGAAGGAAATTTTCAACTGCTCTTTCCTGCTCCGTCTGCCAGGCCTTGAGCTCTCCCTGCTTGGTTGTGGCTGCCCAAATCCTCCCTTTCACCTTTGCTTCACTCACCCCCTCCCCAGGAGCACAGCCATGGCCACCTTCTCCCTCTGGCTGGTGCCAAACTCCAGGTGCTTTCCCCAGTTCCCTGTCTCAACCTACAGTCAAAACACATCAGCAGATTTCAGTGTCAGCTCTAATTAAAACTGATGCTTCATGAAGCTACCACCAGAATCAAAACAATGAATTTTATTATAAACACAATCAAGTTATGCAAATGAGCCTTTCAGGCTCCTGGCAGGCTGCCAGGGTGATCCCTGATTTTATAAACTTGTGCTGCTGTAATAGAAAAGTGTTGTTTTATACAAAGTGCTGTCATATAAAGGTGCTGGTTTAGTGCTTTTCCTGCCCTTCTCTAGTTCCAGAACAGGTAACTGAGGTCTTGTTTTCTCCTTCCACCAGTGTTTGCCCCTTCCCAGGGCTGGTGATCAGTAGTGTCCCACAGCCTCGTACTGAAGAATTTTCTGGGGTCACTGATGGGTTTGCTCTGTGAGGGCTGTGCTGACACCACCCACAAGAAGCTCAGATGGACTCTGGAGCCTGGGTCTGGTGATGGGACCTTAGAGTGAATGTGATATTTCACTTGGAACAGGAAAACATTTTCTGCTGTGAGTGAAGCTAGAGGGCACTCCCATGGATTTTTCCCCTTCTGCTGTGGAATGCAGTCAGCACTGCAGTGACATGGGCTCTCAAGCATTTTTCTTCAAGGAGAAAACTTGAGAGTGACTTGTTTGAACTGCCTTGGGTGTCTAGAGCGTTTTCTTCTCAAATTCTCACATTAAAAAAAACTCTACAAAGCAACAAACCACCAAGCTGTTCTCTTCAGGAAGCAGCTAAAAGCCTTCTGTAAAGGCACGTTGCTGGGAATGGGAGGAGATTAGGAGAATATTAAATAATTAGAAAATAATCATCTTCTACCTCATGTGTTTTCTCCCCCTTTTTGTTCCACCCACATGCTGCTAATTTTCATCTTTTCTTCCTGCACATCAAGACGTCAGAGACTGCTTACAGAAAAAGTTGTTTTTCCTGAGTTGTCTGTATGCTTTATTAATGCAGCAAAGATGACAAGAAAGGAGGGGGAAGGAGGAGGTGGGGATGGGGGGGGACAAAAGGACGAGCTCTTTCATGGTCTCCTACCAAAGGGTGACCATTTTGTTCACTGTTGCATTTGCCAGTTGCCATGGCATCCCCCTCTCACTCTATCCTGGAGGTGTATTCTTGATATAATTAACAGCTCTCCTCCTTCTGTCTCCTGCAGAAAGCAATCATTAAGTGAACATGAAGGAAAGAAAAGACACTTTTTATCTTTTACTTTGTATATTAATGTTTTTCATCCTGCTACCTGGTCTCTCTTGGTTCAACAATGATGTTTTTGTGTATGGAAGTGTTGCTGTAATATGGCTGCCAATGTAGAGCAGGACATTGAGCCCCTGCTTGCACTTGTGTTAATGAGGGATTTACTTAGGCTAGAGTTCAATCTTATGCATGTAAACCTTAGTTATTTCCTATATATAAAGTGATCTTGGGAAATACAGGGTTCTTCAGAATCTTGATCATGGATAATTCTTATTTCTGATGCACCTAGAAGACAACTTCCAAATGAGATTTCTTGCAAATGCTGCTGTAGAGAGATTGAGGGGAAAAAAAAAAAAAAGAGTGGATAGGCATAATTTAATTAAAACACAGTATTGAGCAGGAGTTGGAGTGGTAGTGCTGTGGAATGTGGCCAGCATATTGTTCAGGCAGTTTGTGTGGCAGCTTCAGGCTTTGTGGGGATGTCCTGGTGCCTTTTAAAAAGGAACACCTTGGTGTGAGGTGGGTTCTGACTTCAGTCCCACTAGAGTGCTCAACTCAGGCATGGGAGTAATTGGAAAAAAAAGGAAAAAAAAAAAAATCACAAGAAAATGTTATGTAACAGTTGCAGTTCCAGCATCTTTCATTAGGAAACTTTTGTTGGGAAAGCTGTCACTTTCCCTTTCTGGAACATTTGGTTGTTAATTTTTCCCACAGCCACAGAGCAGTGAGCCCTCCCAAAAGCAGGAGTGGGAAGATTGCTGGAGGATTTCTTTGTTTTTCAGAATGTGTTTTGAAAAGAACAGTATGGTAAAAACAGACCCTTGGTCAGGTTCTCTGGTTTATGACTTCACAGGCTGCAAATTAAAATTTTTCTCATGTTTTATCTTAATGCTGGATTTCTTTTAGCTGCTGCTGAAGTGCCTCACTGGGAAACTGTAGGGAGCTATTTTTTCCAGTAACATCTGTGAAAAAAATCTGCACTTTTGCTGATAATTTTATTGGTGGAGGGCTGTCCCAGTGCTGGATTTCCAGCATTTTCCTTACTTGTTTTTACATCAACATGAGAAGGGTTTGTCCATCACCTCTGTGAAGCTGAATGAACTTTTTTGAGGAGTATGCTGAAATAGTCATGGTTCTAACAAAGAGTCTGATTTTGTAACCTAAGTCAGAGGCAGCCACAATTCACACAGACATCCACCCTAGTTATTAATTTACATTTCAGTTTTTTACATTGTTCAAATTGAAAAACAGTTTTTGCTAAGTTTTTTAAAGAGAATTAGGATAGTGGGGTCTTTATGGAACCAGTAGATAATCCATGGCACCTCATTTGGATATTAATAATAAGCCTTAAATATTTCTTCTGTTCACTTTGATATAGTAGTCAATTCAAAAGCAGTACTGCATATCCTTCACTAGCTCGTGGGGTTTTTTTTAATGAAGAAAGAAGTCCAGTCTTGACTAGAGGAACCTGTCATTGCAATGAAAGGAAGTCAGATAAAAGAGTTTTTATCTCAAGTCAGTTATATTCACATGTTCTGTAAGTAATACTACATGTAAGAAGATATTCATTTCTTCTTGGTGACTAAAGGCCCTCTGTAATAGTGGTGGTAACAGAAGCATTGAGCATGGTGAGATGGATTAGGGAGGAGAAGTTCTGAGTCAGACTTGAGTGAGTTTTGGCTTAGTACCACAGCAAAGCAAAAACTAAAAAATAACCTTCTGATGAGAAACCACATAAAACACTGGTGAAGGTTTGTCACTGCCTCTCCATTTCCTACTGTCTGTCTGTGGAAAAGTTTTTATTATGCCTTACTGGTGGTTTAGCAGTAGAGATGGATGAACAAAAGGCTTCTGGTCAATCTAAGACTGCTGTAGTGAGTTTTTCTGGGTTTATTTCTCACTGGGTGTTAGGAGGTCCTGTGTTTTCCTGGAGATCTGCAGGATGATGAAATGTGGCCCCCTAAGTCCTGAGCAGTGTAGTTAGTGACATTCCCTGAGCTGCCTTTAGTGAGTAGCATCACTTACTGATCAGAGGTGCTGGAATTCTTGCCCCTACACTAAACCCAAAATCTTTTAAAGAACATGTGCCTCACTGTGGTGCTCATTTTGGCTTTGTGCTTACAGCTTTTGGATGGTCTTCAGTTCCTGAGTGCAGTAAAAACACACAAAGCAGATTTAAATCCCTTTTCTTAAGGCTCTGAGTTGCAGAGTGCACAGTAACCAACAATGGGTTTTTTGGTGCTTGGCTCTGATTTTTAAGAGAGCTTTCTCCCTTTTCTTCCACTCCCACCCCCTTTTCTGAAAAAATAAAGTCAGTGTGAGATTTTTTTTTTTTGTTTTTCCTCCCAAAGTCTTTGTTTCATTGAGTTGAAAAGAACCTGTCTGTTTACAGCAGCCTGAGACACCTCTTCAGCAGGTCACATCTGGAAAAGTCCTTTAAAGTATAAGCACAATAATCTTGGTGTTGCTTTCTTTTGTGTAAGGCTCCACTTTTTGATTACACATTAGAATTTTTGGTCATGGTTTTCCTGAATCAGAAACATCACATTTGTTTCAGCTTTATTATTTTTTGTCAATAAAATGTTTCAATTCTCTGGAAAAACAGCTGGGATGCTTCATCCTGGTGAGGAGAAGAATAATGGAGGATAAGGTTATGGAATTGTGGTCTTCAGCAGAAAGGAAGGAACCAGACTAGAGGCACCATTTAAAGCTGCAGCAAGAGAAATTTGGATGAAATGATTGGAAACAAATGTTCACTGGGAAGGTGGTAAAACACTAGAAAGGGGCCTGGAGAGGCTGTTGAATCTCCTTCCTTGGCAGTGTTTGGGCTGGGCTGGCCCTGGGCCCCAATAAACTGCTGGAACTGGGAAGGCAGCTCTGCTTCGAGCAGGAAGTTGGGCTGGAGACCTCCAGAGGTCCCTTCCAGCAGCAATTATTCCATGGGATTGCACTCTCTCTAATAATTTTTCATCTGAATACCATCCAAATACTGCTGAGTTACTTTCCAAATGTCCTTTTTCTGGCTCTGCAAATAGCTGTGCATTTTTTGTAGAAATCTGAGGTGCAGATCCATTTTTAACATCTGTGTACCTAACTAGTACCTTCATGTGTTTCTCCAGAAACAAAAATTGGATACAATACAAGCACGGAAATGTCAGGTTCTACATCACCCATTATGCAAGTTAATGAAGTGCATGGGTGTGAAGGGCTTTCCCTTTAAATCACAGCTGAAAACATTTCCTTAAGTGATCTCACTTCTAGCTTAAGGCTTTCTTCTGCAGTTTAATTTCCCTCAGGTTTCTGTGATCCCATTTGTGTTGAGACCTTTAGTTTTGGAACTGATGCTTTAAGCATCAGAAACTTGCTGCTTTCATAGGCAAAATAGACCTTTTTTTGATCCAATGTAGTAATTGTTGTGAATATAGCTGCTGTATTTTTTTTTTTTTGTGCACACATAGAATCTGGCAGGTTTTAATTGTACGCTTTTTAGAGATTGATTAATCAAGTTCAGGAACTTCAAAAATACATTCTGCCAATTATTTTTTTTTATGTACTTATGTGCTTTCTACCTTTGAATTTTAAGTATGCTTTTTCTACACCTGAAAGTTACTCTGTTCTCTCAGTGAAATTCTACTGACTTTTTCTGGCTTTGTAATAAATCTTTGGTCATCTAGGACATTAGAGTCCAATTTGATTTTACACTTGACAGCTGAATTCTGTTTCAGACATTCATACCATGGTTTCAATGAGGGTTTTTTTCCTTGGTAGAGGTATGAGGCAAACAATTAAACATCTGATAATTCTATCTAACTGCATCTTTTATGGTCCAATAAATCTCCATTAAATGAAGACTGTAAAGAATGTAAAATAAATGCTTTCTGTGGCCTCACAAGGAAGAATACTTTATTTGATTACTGATAAAAGTTGTAGAGGAGATATTAATTTTATGGGTACTTCTATTCCCTTCTCTGGTGAATTTATGTCCCACTTCTGCCTTCTGTCTGTATAATAAATGATACTGCATTCAATTTTTAGCATTGGCTTTGGAGAAGGGCACTGCTTTTGGTTCCTCTCCTACTTGTGCACAAGCAGCAGATCTTGTGAGCCTGGTGCAAGTGGACCTCAGTGTTACTCAGTTCTGCAGTTGTCAGGAATTTATTATTTGGACTTACGCTCATCTCTTATTTCACAAGCGAATACATTTTTCTATTTTCTCCATTTCTTCTCACATCATTCACTAGGAATTATTTCTTGTGATAATTTGCAGAGTCTCTTAAAGCAGTGCAGATCTGTTTTTTCAGGTCAAGCACTTGTCAGTGTATTTTTAAATGAAAGAAATATGTTTCTGTTTACAGGAGATTGTAACTCATGCTTAATTACAGAGTTCAGGGAAGTGTGTTGTGAGGGATGTGTTAAATTAAACTTTGTAAATGTGAATAAGTGTTCAAGTGCTAGTTTGATAAACAGACCATAAAGAACAGAAAAATAATCCATAAAGGAGAAAAGATTTCTTTAGAATAGTGATTGAGTCATTGTTCTATTATATTCACTTTAAAGAGAGAGTTTTCTGTCCATTAAATGTGCTGCTTCAGGAGTCACTGAAGCAGGTAGCACAGAGTTAGAGCCAGGCAGACCTTTTCTCACTGCTGCCCCTTCTCTGTGCAGTCCACAGGAGAAACACCCACAACCCCAAAGCACCCGAAGGACAACCGAGAGAGCTTCTTCCCAGTAGCACCAGCCACGCTGCATCCCACCCCAGTGAATCCAGACACTGTGACTCCTGAAAGCCTCCTGAGACTGAACGACCCGCACTCCAAATCCAAACCGGCCTCTTCCTCCTCCTCCTCCTCCTCCTCGTCCTCGGCCTCGGCGGTGCCGCCCGCGCAGGAGTGCCAGCGGGAGCCGGAGCGGCCCCGGAGCCGGGGCACGGAGGCTGCCCCCAGCACCGGGGATGCTGCTCGGGGTAAGTCCTGCCAGGGAGAGCCTTCTGCCCCCCTCTCATCACTTTGTACATGCTGAGGTAGGGCCTGACTTCTGATTCTCTCCCGTTTTCTCATCGCTGCACCGATTTTTGTCTTGCTCCTGAAGTGGTGCTTCTGTGTAATCAATGCATACTTTAATTTTTAGCATAGATTAAAAGAGTGACCGCTCCATGTAACTTGTATGTCAAATCATGAAATAGCAGCCTGAAAATAGTAATCTCTTTCAGAGAATTGAAGTCTCTAGCAGCATTAAAATCAAAATTATTTTGTTTTCTTCAATGAGTTGAGGATCCAGTTATTTTAACATTTAAAAAGATTTAAGTTATTTTAAGGTGATTACAATTAAAATAAACTGATGAGCAGCCTACATATGTCTTAGAAGTGCTTGATTAACATAATTAGCTGTGCAGCTCTCACTGCCCAGCATATGTGAGTGTGCAGATACATAACACTGATGAACAAGATTCTGCATGGTCTAGAAAGTTAGCTTATCATCACTATTATGTTTCACATGTCAGAAAAGAAGCATCTGACAGGACCAGAATGTTGGAATGTGCTATTTATAACCCTGGTGTGGTTACGTGCCAGGTTAGAGCACAGGAAAGGATTGGAGAAACCAAACAAATGTTATTTATTCTATAGCATGATTGTGTGATTTGTTGATGACTGTATTATGTAATTGGTTCTATACAGTTTTTTAGATGAGGAAAGAATAAATGAGAATGCTGTCATTTGCTTTAGTGCTGTCATGGCAGGCTGGCTCATTAGCAGCTGGAAGATCTCTGTGCTGGGCAATACTGATCCACTTTGGGGAGTGAAGTAAGATTAGACCCAATTTCAGACTTGCCTTGGGTCCCAAAGAGGTGGTTGGCAATATTTGTGGGACACTGTGCATGTTGAGGTGGCAGAGCACCTGCCATAGGCTGTACTTTCTTGCAACTTTAGCAGAAGCCCTGTCTGAAAAAGCATCTGCTGCTGCCTGTGCTCACTCCATCTGTTTACAAGCCTGGGCCCAGCACTACTCAAAAAATGCCTTAGACAAGTCATGGGAGCCCAGATAAAGTTATGAATGAACTGCATATAGAACAGGTATTGTGGAAAATGATGCATGAATATAGTGTCCAGATCTGTGGAAGTAGTGTTCAGATTTGTGAGACAGGATGTTCTTTTGTTTGGAATTGTGACTTCGTAAAGTTTTTTGTCTTTATACTTCTGGTATGTCCTTTCTTACCTTATGTAATCAGCCTTGTTATTTGAATGCACATAGTCTGCATCCATCAGCAGTGAAAAGCAAGTTAGGGAGAAATAGGTTTTCCCAATTTGCTAATCTCTGAGTACAGGACAAAACTGAAATTTAACATCTAGTATTAGCAGTTGTATTGTCTAATTTTCCTTTTTCACGATTCCAGGGAGAGATTGTCTTAGGAAGGGAAAAGAGAAAAGTGGAGTGATGAGGAAGGAATGGCTTAGTCTGTGTGTAAATTACATTTGTTACTGTCCTTGGGAAGCAAAAGAATGGAGTTGCCTGATGTCATAAGATGTCTTTTCTGGCTTGTTCAGCAGGGAGTAATTTGGGTTTGTGCCTAGACAACAGGGGAGGAAAAACTGAATCCTCTGTGAAGCTATTATGGACTTAGTAAGGAGAGTGGTGTAGGAATGACAATGCTGATAAGAACTCATGCATTCTTCTGGTTTTCAAACAGAACTCAGGAGCATTTCTGATGTGCTTTCCTCTCTGTAGTTCCCCAGGCCACATTGCAGTGATTGAACATTTATTTTAATCTTTTGACTTTCTGGGCTTTGTTAAGGTTGTTGAGTTATATATTATTCATTCTTCTTTGATATTTTCTATACATCATTTTGGTTGAGGGAGATGGAAGGATTAGCTGCCAGAATTACACCCCTGAAACTGAACATCAAGAGGCTTTCTCTCCAAAGCTCAGTGCTGAATGCATGAGTTGTATCTGGCTCTCAGCCCTACCTGACAGGTCATTTCTCTAGCTGAGAGAGACACCAATTACTGCTGTGTCCTTTTTTCCTCTTTTCTTTTAATTCTCCTACCTTTGCATCTACCTTCTCTAAAAAAAATTACTTATAATCCTCTTACAGCCCTTTTTCATCTGCCTTCCATTAGTTCTGTTTAAGTAAAAACTCCTCCCATTTTTAGGGTAAACTGTTTTCAACATTTTTATCTCATTACCTGTACCTGCTTGTTCATGTGGAAGTATTACACATCAGGGAGTATTAGCTGCTCTCATTTTCTCTGATTTCACCCAGGAAAAGGATTTGTTTCCCAAGCATTGTTGATGCTATGCCACTCATTCCTAATGTAAATGTTTTCCTGAGATTTTGTCTCATGCATGACTAACTGGTACAGAGCACAGTGTGATGGAGTCCAGCAGCAGAGGGATGATGGTGGCAGTTTCAGCAAGACACCTTCCTACATTTGGGTATAAATGTGCTTGGGACTCTTACCCTTCCTAGCTCAGCCTAACATTTCTCTGGGGAAGCTAAAATAGGACAATTAAGGTAAACTCCCTCCAGCCTGTCACACTGTTCCAGTATTACATGGTTCTAAATTGCTGAAAAATCTTGACATTTTCTTCTTGGCTGTCCTTATTACAATAATGATTTTTATGAGGAATGAACAGGAGAATATTCACATTTGAGTTCTGATACAAAGAGAAGGTTTTTATACCTAGAATTATTTAAGGTTCTGTGTTTTGCTTAAAGCCAGCTATTTACCAAGTTGGAATATAAAATCCAAATAGAAGACTCCCCACTATTAATTTTTTGTCCACTTAAGGCCTAAGCAATTCAATATGAAAGCAAGGCCATGATAAAGTTGTCCAAACTTAGAAATTCAAAGCTAGGGAAGACAATTCTTCATGTTGTGCAGGGAAGTGGCACTCCATAAACCATGGGAATATCCTGCTGTAATTTCAGATGTTTGTGAAATGGGCACAACAGGGGAAGTAGAGGTGTAAATATAGTTCAGCCTGTAGAACTTTGAGAGTTTCAAAAGCACAAGAAATTAATTACAAGTGAGGACAGTTGTGTGGAAAGATGAGCAGACTGTTACACAGTGTGTGCAGGCAGCTGCAGAATCCTTGAAAGGCAAATGTTGCAGGTAAAGAGGGTTTTGAAGTGGGAAGTCCTGAGAATTCAGTAACACTCAGTAGTGCTGGAATGTGACATTTCACCCTGTAGGATAACTGGGTGCTGGGGTCATAGGAGAACTTTTAGGTGTAAGGAGCATCTTTTCCCAGAAGTCTGCAAGTTTATTTTAGCAACTGATGAATGACTTTAGGTTGATAGTGGGTTCTCAGAAGACTGAGGAGACTGAGTGTTTTCCTAAGGTATCACTACAGGGAATGTAAACCATCATTTTGCATTGACAGCATCTCTTGTCTTAAAATAGTGCATGGCACAAGGGCCCACCTCAAGTCCTTGCAGTTTCTAGATACCCAAACATCAGTGAACATTCACAATTCCTACTCCTGAAATAATGGGGATTGTACTTTGCCATCAGAAGTGGAGCTTAACCTCATAGTGGTCTCAGTATGAGCCTCATACTGGCTCCTGAGTTTGCTTGTCATGAATTTCCAAAGACAAACACAGATTTTAAGAGCCTGTAGTTCAGTGTTTTGACAACTTTTCTTCTTACACAGAAGTATTTGGCCCTGTTGGCTACGCCTTATTTTAACTATGCATTTCAATTCAAATTTTCAGGTACTTTTAAAATGACTATAAGTAGTAACATTCAACCCTCTTAATTGCAGTCAGTGTCTTACCTTGTTTTTTCTGTTGAATTCAAAATTGTGCTGTAGAGCACAGAGTTGTTCTCAACAGATGGCTCCAAAAAAGATGAAACATAGAAAGTTATGCAGGCCAAGGACCTGTGGCCTCATGTGAGCTACCTTCAGATTGCAGTTACCTGGCATGAAGCTTCTCTCTTAAATGCATGTGTTCTTCTACTCTGTTTTCTTGTGGCACTTGTGTGCATCTTACTTTCACTGCTTTCTCCTCAATTTCTTGAAGAGAATGTTGACTTGTTGACTTGCTCTGGTTTTTGACAACTGTCTTCTTCAGTTCCCAAGGTTGGATTTCTCCTAGGCTTTAAAACCTCTTCTCGAAATGCCTGGGCTAGAAGCTCCTGCTCTCCTGTGAGTGACTGAAGAGTCATCACTGGGAATCAGCCAGGCTGGGAATAACTGAGAATCCAGTGATTCTCTGATCTCTTCCTGCTTCAGCCTCCTTGCCATTGGTACCCTCACTTCCCCTTGTCTGATCCATGCTTTTCATGAAGCTTTTTATTTTTCACAATGGTGCACTCTGAAAACAACTTGACTGCTGAATGTCAGCAGGGGTTTCCTGTTTGTGAATGACTTGTTAATTCCTTTTTGCAGTGCTCAGACAGTACCAGTCAGTCATGGCTCTTCCTCTTCCCTTTGTAAAAATGTGCTGATTTACCTCCTGTTGAAACAAACTCATTCCACAAGAATTTTTCAGTATACTTAATGTCTGCTTCTGATATGTACACTTCAGATTCCTGAAGTTTTATTTACTCAATCCAGTGTAGTGCAGAAAATCCTTTGACATTTAAACTGTCATAATTTTTATGTACCTATGTTGGATCAGTAAGAACAAATAGGGCAGGGACAGCAGAGGCAGGTGAGGTGATGGTTTGGAGCCAGGGTTTAGTGCACTCAGGGCAGGTCTGTGCTCCAGGAGCTTCTCTAGCCCTGTGCACTCTTAAATCTCCCTGAAAATCCTGGAGAGCCATTGCACTGTGGATGCCTTGCACCAGTGAAACGCATTTTTGGAGATTTTTGTGAAGGAACATACAGCAATGTTGTATGGTTACAATATGGTTCAGTTTCACTAGTTTTAGATTGCTGTCAGCAGCATAAAATTTACATATATTCTTGCACAAAGGCAGACTGAAGAGAGATGTAGTTATAAGTCCTCTGCATGGGTATTGTGTTGCTTACAAATTACTTAGAAAATTGTGGGGTGTCATTACATTCACTTAAGAGATTTTTCTGCCAGCTGCTTTTGCTAATTTCCTCGTGCTTTGCTGGCAGTCAGGGCAAAGAAGGGTGAAATAATGGTGGTAAAGGAAAGGTTTTACAGCTTTTGTTAGGCAACTCATACAGAAATTTCAGAAGCAGGAGACTGCAAATGACTATTCCTGTCCACAGGTGCTGCCTTAATGCTCTCCAGATGATGTGTCCTTGCTGAGTCCAATATTAACAAATATCAATTAGCTGTGTTTTGATAAAGCCATTTGAAAGTTCATGTTGTTGAATATCAAACTGTTGTCTTTTTTATCTAGGCTCATTGTTTGCTCTTTTAAATTGAATTTTGGTTTAAAAAAAAAAAAAAGAGAAAGTTAGGATTGAACTTTGGGGTTTTTCTTTACCCACGTGCATGCCAGGTTTCTGCACCTCTAGGACAGCTGGTGGTGGCAGGAAATGTTTTTGGACCCAGGAATTCTGCTGTCTCTGCTGTCAGACTGGCCCCAGCATGGCTGTTACAGGGATCTGGGAGTTAGTATGGGCCAGGGACTATTTCCAGGAAGCATTTTCAAGGCAGCCACCCATTTTAAATTTTAGTCTCATTAGTGATCTGTGACAGCTGACCTCAGCATTAGGAAGAGTTTTGGGGTATGTCTCATTTGATTGTACAGTACACTCTCCCTGCTCAGGACCTAGTGATAAATATAGCACTGTGCTGTGCTATTGCACTGCAAACTTCTGTTCACCAGACTGCTTGAATTTCTTTTCTTTCAGGGCAATAGAACTTGTGTTCTGCAGCTTTTCGCCTCCAAAATTACTCCAGTGCTTAATTTTTAACATACGACTTTGTGTGTCAGCTTTGAATGTAATTTCCTGCATTTGGCATTTCAAGTCAAATACTTCTTTCTACAGCTATAGGCACTAAAAGCACTTGGCAGTGCTTTTTTAGAAATAAATTTAATAGCAGGATATTTGGAATGAATATAGAGAAAGCAAGGCTACCAAGTGTACCTGCCACATGCTGTGATGAGCTGAGTACCTCGCTGTCTGCTCTGCTGTGGTACCTCATGGCTAAAGGCTCTGTTGTTTCTGTGTTTCTGCATCTTAACTCTGTTCAGCTGAGCCAACCCTGGAACCCATGTTCCAGTGCAGTCTTTCTGCTGACTTAGTAGCACAGCTCATAAGGAAACTCTGAGCTCCTTCAAATTCAGCCTTTCCATGGCCTTTGCAACTGCTGTGTGGGGAAAAAAGCTGTATTAATTCCCAGCACACTGGAGAGCAAGGCAGATGGAATAGAGAAAGTGAATTGTTTTCACATTAGTATTATTCCTTGGAAATGTGGGAAGATATTTCCTCCACCATGTCAGGGAGCAAAGGATCAGATGTGTTTCCATAAAAAAAATATTCCCTGCCTTGTACAGCAAATGAGTTGTGTGAACAGTTGTGTGTGCTGTGAGTGGCCACCAGTGCAGAGTAAACCAGTTGTTACTGGGACTAGGAAGAGAAGTATTTCCTAGAGTCTGGAGGCACACAGAATTCAATCCTTACTCATTTGAAGCTGTTGGAAGGCAAGGTAGTACAAACCAGCTAAATACTACTGAAGAATTTCCAGGATTTTTGTCTTGACACACAGAACTGCTGGAGAAGGGATTTTGCAGAGGGAGGAAGGCAAGTGGTGCAAGTGTTTTATTTAAGCACTTGAGGTTGTTGTCTGTTCACTTCTCCTTGTATTGTCTTTTGAAATGATGTTAATATTTTGTCCTGGAGCTCAAAGCTCAGCTTCTTCTTCTTTCGTATAATGAAATGGTGCTTTCTGCATGCACTCTGCATTGCCTATATTCTTTAACATATCTGTGCTGTAATACTTCAAAGTGCTTCTGTTAGAAACTGGAAAACGTTTTTTCCAGGTGCTAGTCACATTTTCTGGGCTTCTCTTCCAGTTGTAATGTAAGAGGTTTAGTGCATGACTAAAGAATTTTCTGAAACTCCATACAAAATGTTTTATAACACTAATGTTACTGCCTCATACCTGACAGCATGATGAGATCAAATTAGTAAGTGCTCAGTGCAGAGGGACCAGAGCAGCTGCTTACTTACAGTAGCACTGCTTTTAAACTTTCTCCACATCTTCAAATTGCCAAGTGATTATTTTTGCCGGTGTTATTTTTGATTTGAATGTACATCAGAATAGCAAAGTGAACGGTGTCGGTATAGAAGCGCTTGCAGGGTTGTGTAACCAGCGTGTTGATAGTGTGTGGATGAATGTATGTAGTGCATGCTGTGGATGAAGAGCTGGGGAGAGGATATTAACTGTGATGAAGTCATGAACCCAGGCGCCCGCTATAGGCATCTGCAAACACTGGTTACCCTGGCAACAAGTGGGAAGAGGTTGGAGAGGAAAGCTGGAGTAGGTTGTTGCATTGAATTGTTTCTTCCTCACTAAAGCAGGGAGATGTTGAAAGGTATGATGTCCCTCTTTCTATGTCGTGTACTATTTTGTATGTATTTAGGCAGTTGTTGGGAAAGGGAAGGCTAAAAAAAAAATACTTGTAATTCAGCTTGATTGGAGAGGAACTTTTCAGTATCAATAGTGACGTGCATTGCAAATCTGTGCTTTTCTCTGTGCTTAATTTCTGTGTGTTGTGTTGTGAGAGTGCTAAATGGGTCTCCAGAGTACAGTACCTGCCCCATCCTCAGCCTGGGGACAAGTGTCTCTTGCATATTATATCTTCAGAAACTGGTTTTATTTTAAACTGGGTTTGTAAAGCTAATGGTTGAAAACCTGCCAAGACAGTACAAGTACAGGGTAATACCAAAAGATTTATTAACTGATATTAAATCAGAGCTTCTGAACCTTCAAAATGTACTGCACTTATATTCTGGTGTTCTTGCACTTGTGCAGAATATCGTGGCTCACGAGTTAGTGGAGTCTTTACCTCCCTGGGGAAAGTTTTTATTAGAAGAACTAGGACATTATGTTCAGGGCTTTAACAGCATCTTCCCCAAAACAAATATTAAAATATTCTCTTCAGAAATCTGTTTTAGACAAATCATGAAGAGATACAACTGTATATTTTTGATTGTCCTTCTTGGTTTTGACTTTTTTTGTCTGTAATGAAAAAAGAACAAATATCTATGCAATATATTAAAGTATAAATTATTATATGTATGCCAAAACAACCAATTCTTGCTATTTTCAAGAGGCTTAAAAAATATTTTGTTTATTAACTTTATTTTTAACTTGGTCACTTGAATTGCATTGTTTCTCTTTAAATTAAAAAAAAAACAAACTAAAATTGCATGGTCCTGAAAGAATAAAGTGCATTACCCAGAGAATAGAATTCTGTGACTGTACTGAATATTTCTGACAGCAAGGGAATTATTAACAGTCGTTCTTGATTTCTATTGTACTGAAAGGCACATTCTAATAAAATATTATCAAACATTGTTTCCAGAAGTGCAATGATAGAAATACACAGTGTGCTGGACTCCTGCCCTTTGATTTCCATTCACTTCTACATTAAAAATCGCTGTCAGATATTTTATTCAAATATAAATCTAATTTTACTGCACTGTAAAACTGCATCTTCAAAACTTGAAAAAATATATTCTGGAAGATGGAGATGTGTATGACGATGCTGATTGCTCTTGAGAGAACATAGACTGATACCAGTCTAGTAGCATCTTCCTAGAATTAGGCTGCTCAATAGAGCTTTTGTCAGTGGGCCATAATTTAGTTAAAATAAAGTACAGCAAATCAGTTTAAGCAATGATATATCTTATAATCAAACAAATATTGTAATCAGTGTAAGAAGCAGAGTTTTGCCATTAGATAATAATGCAAATCGGAGCTCTTGCTCTGTATTGTGAGCTAATAAGTCCCTAATATAGTTAAGTAGTAGAGTAGATACAAAATTGCTCTCAGTTAACAGTATAGTTGAGGCTGTAGGATTTGCAGTTTATTTGTGTGTAGTTCTGTACCTGCTAAGTTAATTACTGGTTTGTATTCTGGGTTAATAAGTGGATAAGAAAGATTCTGCTAGTACTTACCCAGGCTACTTAAGGTGTTGATTCTGGAGGGAGTGCTGGAGAATGAGTTGACTTCTCTGTCTTGTGGAGTAATCTGAAATCATCATCATTTTCATCCTGCTTTTCTTCGGATGTTGTAATGTTTGATCAAGTGTCCTGTAGCCATGTCAGTGTGGGAGTGCTCTGGGCTCAGACTGCAGCCTGTGGTCAGCACCAGCGATGGGGTGGGATGGGGTGGGATGGGATGGGATGGAATGGAATGGAATGGAATGGAATGGAATGGAATGGAATGGAATGGAATGGAATGGAATGGAATGGGTGTGTGCTGGCCTGGGGCTGCTCCTTTGGCAGCATGGGGTTAAATCCCTGTGTGCTGAAGAAAAGGGCAGGCAAAACCCAGGGATCTTTCAGCTGTCCTCTGCTTCTTCAGAAGGGAACAATGCTTTGGGATTTTCATACTCGAGATTCCTTCAGTTAAGCACTTCCTTCTGCGTTGTTCTCAGCTGATTTGGTCTATTAATACATGTACAGATGCAAGTATTATTTTCCTACTTCCAGTGCTGTATTTTGAAGTATCCAGAGAGAAATGTGCAAGAATGTGCTGAGAATGGGAACCACATTCATCTGCATTAGGCTGTTCCATTTTGTGCTTGATAGTGAGTGGAGCATTTCAGAACAGGAGCTGCCTGTGAACTGTGCTGAAGTGGGTGACCTTTCCTTTTTGGGAGCTATTGGACACTCCTCTACAAGCAATCTAATTTATTGTAAGGCTTATAGGAGCTTTCAGCTACAAGTCTAGATGATGGGGCTTTTTCTTTACTTATGAAAATTAGTGGATGAAAGAACAGCCTGCTTTCCTGAGCTTTTTTTCATATAAGTTATTCAAGAACCATAGAAATGATAACTCTTTCAAAAAGTTGCATCTTTCAAACTGCATAGATCAGACTGTTAAGCTGTGATGTTTTCTGAAGCAGTTGCTGCAAGGGGAACTCTTGTACAGGAGAATATTACCATGGTAAATTCCGAGATCTTCTCTATATTGGTGGAGATGGAGAAGTGTTTTCAACACTTGAGGGGGTGGGAGCAGTTTTCCAATGAAGTAAAGTTAAAATATGTATTCCTTTTTAAGACGTTGCATGGTCAAAATCCCAAATTAATTTAGAGCATTGCCATACAAAGAATTTTAGAGCAAATGAGACTGTGACTGTCCGCTGCATGTGCTGGTCCATGATAGCTGCCTGTGCAACCTTAGCCTGTGGAAATAGCAGGTGACTGAAATTAGACTAGGCAGCCCTTTGGTTTTTGAAGTATGTCTTCATTTTTAAGAGAGAATAAAAGCTTGTTTTGTGTCCATAGCCTTGAAGGGGTCACTGCCCTGCCCCACAAGGGCACTGGGATATTACTCCTGCTATGTACAACATGCAGCTCAGTGTGTAAGAAAGCTGGTTTAACACTGCACTCATTTAAAAGCAGGTACAGCTGGTGCATAACAACAAGACTGTACACACACATGGATTCTGAGTTACAAACATCCCAGGCTCTAGAATAGCAGAAGGTGGGAATTTTAGGCTAATATATTTATAGAGGTACAGTGGATGCATCAGTGAAGAGTGGGCATTCAGTATCACCTGATACTGGTTTCATGAAAAATGGATTTGGCCCTGGTATTGGATATTCACAGTAATGACTCTTCCTTAGCAGTGAGCTGTGCTCAGTGTAGCAGGTACCTGTGGCTGGAGATCAGAGAGGGCCCCATTGATCACAGCTGCTCCTTCATTAAGGGTGATGGATTTTGCTCTGCACGTGGCAGCTCTTCCTTCCAGCCCTCACAGCTCCAAAGGAAATGCTCAGCTCTCTGTGTTGCTGCTGATGTGCAGAGATGACAAAATGTCGACCTCAAATTTTTTTTCCTTTGCTTTTTAAATGGCATTTACCATTTTTTAAGAGTTGGAATTGATGGCACTAAGTATGAAAAACTTGTTTTTGCCATCTTACCTTGCCAGTATTTAATTTCACTCAGTCATGTTATGGTTTAGAAACGGAGCAAGGGTTAAAAGGATTTTTCTACCTGTTGCTTAGACAGCAAAAGGATTGAGGCTTAGGAGAGAGATCAGGATGTCTCTTAATCTGTGAATTATATTTCATTACTAAAGAGGAAGAAGAGCTTGAAGTGCCTTTGGAGGGGCTTGGATTTCAGCAGCAGGAGTCACGGCTTTGTCAGCAGATGAAAATGGCTACTGTCGCACCATCGCCAGAGCCTGTTTGCTGGCAAGTGGAGCCCGTGCCCAGCACAAATTCGGGACATGTTTGTACCCCAGGTAGGAGCTTCCTGTGCTTCAGGGCATTCTGAAATGGGGTGGTGAGCTGTGCATCGTCTGTAGGCACTGAGTGCCAGTTGGGCTTGACATGCCTCAGTTTCTCTGCCTGCCTTCAGAGTTTAGATGCATTCCTGGCAATGCCTGAGCTTCCTGGGCAGAGCCCTGTCATCCCTTCCTGGTGATTCTGCTTGCTGCATGTCTGGCATGCTAAACACCATGGCAGCAAAGCCAAATAAAAAACCTCCAGTACCAGCTTTCATGCAGTATACTTTGTGCATCCTTTAAAGCAGAATTTTTCTTTTAATTGAACTCTTATATGGGACAGTATGATAACAGTTTGGATTACACTGTTGGGATATTTAGCAGAAGAAAATGGTTTTTCACGAAACTGACTCAGTCTAAGTAAACATAAAAGCCAGCATTACAGCAGTTAATGTGTTCTATCCCTCCTCTACCCTCTTCCCAAGAGAAGAAGTTGGTGTTTTAATTGAAAAAAATGTAAAACCGAGTATTTCAGGCAAGCATAATGAAGATTTTCATTTTTGGGGTGTCTTGTTTTTCCTTATTTGTGAGAGCAATTATCCTCTGATTACTGTCTGGAAGGATTGGCTGCCCATGGAGACCTTGATGGAAAGCCATGCCTCATCTGTTGTGGCAGCTCTTACATTCCTGTGTGCTGTTGAGAACATGCATTTCAATTTTACATCCCTTAGTAGTTTGCTCTGCTGCTGCCTGTTTCTCAGGATAGCATTAGGAAACTGGCATTTTATTTTGCTGTGTGTAAGTGGCCATGTCCATTCCCAATATCTGCCAGAGATGGATTTGACAATACTGAATCTGAAAAAATGTACATGAACACCTGTCATTATTACCAGACTGAGAAAGGCTCTGGTGTTTCCATTTATATAGTTTCTAAAAATCATTTGGACTCCATGTGAAGCAGCATTACTAGTAAGAAATCTCTTTTAACAAATACTCAGTTTTTAACATCATAGCATTGTCATCTACTGGTTATTGTTGTATATACATAATTTTGCAATGTGATAGTGCCTGGGGAAGGGCTGAATCCTTCTGCTGAGATGTACTCAATAAACACTCTGGGAAAGCTTGCACTGTAGAGGCCCCAAGCTGAGACCCTTGGGGAGGATGTGGAGATGATGCTAACCAGTGTGGGAGCAGTGGCATGAGCACACATAAAGCCTGGAGGGCTTTGTGGCAGGATTTGTAATGGGGAAATTTGGACAAGTGTTACTATATATTTGTGTCTAATTGTTGAGGAGTTGCTCTCTCAGTAATTGAAGAGACAATGCTGGGGTGGAGGAAATGAAGACTCGTAAGTGAAGCTGAAGAGTTTTGTTTGTTGCATTGCAAAATGGAGAGATAGGAGATGACTGCATCTGACCCAAGTGGGAAGATGGTGTTTGTAGTGGATGTAAATGGCCAGTGCTGCACTACCATTTGTTGTGTTGGTCAGGTTGAGTGTCTGACATCCAGTAAGATATTTTATAATTACTACTGGTTCCCAGTTGTCATTATACAATCTTTTTTCTGGTTCTAAGCTTTGGTTATTGCAAGGCTTGAAGAAAGGCCTTTTGAACCAGCCTTACATCTAACAATGAACTCTTCCCTCTTCTTTGACATCTGAAATCCTAGATAACTTCCTAACATATTTTTTCCTTGCTGTTTTCTGTTTAGCCTCCAGTTCCAAGCCTGAACTCAGCTCCAGTTCACAGACTTTGGGAAGTCAGCAGAACAAGACAGATGGCACCCGAGTAAAAACTCGCATTCTGCCCAACATGCCAAAGCTTTTCATACCTTCATCTGTCACCAAATTTCCACCTGAGATCACTGTCACTCCACCCACTCCCACCCTCCTTTCTCCAAAGGGCAGCATTTCAGAAGAGACCAAGCAAAAATTAAAGGTAATAAAAGGGAAAGAGTAATTTTTTAGATTATTGTTTTATCTTAATTCTCCCCTCAATAAAATACTTGTATGAAAGAAGCAACAATTCATGCCCCCAGTTCATAACCAGAGGTAGATAAGTAGTGGAAGGAGGTGCTGGCTGTTACCAGCAGGAGCCAGTTCTTAAAGGACTGGTGAAATACTGGCTGTGGGTGAAATGAGAGCTATTCTAGTCCCTATCCCTTTTCTGAGGGATTTGGAAAAAATGACAAAAACGGCTGAGTGACCTGGTGCAGCCATCGCCGTTCTTAGATTAGTGGAAGCCACCAGAACGTTAACTGTGGGGAAGCCTACTGGTAAATGTTATGTTGTTTTAATTAGGTAAATAGGTTGGTATATCAACACAAGACAGGTATTGAATGTGAAGGAATAGCAACCAGTGGGCTTTTGTCCCTGTGATCATGGGTTTATCCTGACTATTTAGCAATATATTCTCTCTCTCTCTTTTTGGGATCAGTCTGCTATTTTGTCTGCTCAGTCTGCAGCGAATGTAAAGAAGGAGAGCCTTTGTCAGCCAGCTTTGGAAATCTTAGAGACCTCAAGCCAGGAGTCCTCACTGGAAAGTGATACTGATGAAGATGATGACTACATGGACATATGAATGAATTCTGGCCATCATCACCACCAACCACATAACCATTCTTCTTGTTGCCAGCATCTCTGGAAGTTGAAACATCTTCATTGGCATTACTCGCCATTTAATTGGCATCATTGTGTTCTTCACTTTCATTACCTTTGTTATCACCACAGCCACTTGTATTGCCTTCAGACTCTTCGCCATTCTCCCCATCATGGTGCTTGACAGAAGGAATGATTGATTGTTTACCAGGCACTTGGTAAACCTGGATCACACTGTCACCAGGAACTTCAGTAAACACAAGGATGTTTTGAGCTGCAGTTCTTATCTCTCTACTGTTCCTGCTTCTCCAAACCAGAGCCTTGGGAGTTGCTCCGGTAGCTCTTTTCTATAGTGTTTTCCTCCTTTTAGTTGTCTTGTATTTTCCCCCTCTAGCTAAGTTTTTCTCCCGGTAATTCAGCAACCTGATGTCTGTCTAACCATGCCATGATTAATCCAACAGCTCCTTTTAAGGTGGATGGAGTAGGAAAAAATTGCTGAGCTTGTAGAGATTTTAATTGCATGGAGAAAATCTGTGGCTTTGTCATAGGGCAGGGAGGGTGAGCTGAGAGTCTGTCAGCTCCTTCACGCTGCTGGGGGCTTGGTTGGAATTTGATTCCTTCAAATAGACAAAAGAACCAGCTTTTCCAAGCAGACAGAGAGGGTGCTCTCCTGTTTGTGCTCATTTCACACCAGTGTATGAGGTCCAGCAAAATTTATCTACCTGAATGTTGGCTTAAAGAACTGATCTTTCCAGAATTGTCTTACAGTCCTTTCTCTTCTAATGCCTTGGACAAGCATTTTGAATTGGGGGCTAGATGATATTTTTATGGTGGTATTGAAAAAAAAAAAAAACTTGAAAGATTTCAGTACCATTTCAGTAATGTCTGTTTTTTACAGAATGACACGAAAAGGTGTTTTTTATCTATCTGCAGAGGGACTGCTCACAGTTATTTATATGAGAAAATAATGGTAACAAAAATCCTTTTTTTTTTCTACTGAATGTTAACTTTGTAAAATAATGAATGCAAACCATGCAAAAAAAAATACGTCACACACTATATATACACCCGCGTGCGCCCACACACATATATATATGTGTATGTACATATATATATGTCTGTATATGAAAACAGAAAATGCATACAGCTTGCAATGTCGGATTTCTTGGTGTTTGGGGGGTTGGTTTTCTGTAAAATGCAGAGCTTTGTATAAACTTTTGGGTTTCTTTTCTAATAAAGTTGAAATGCACTGTTGTCTCTGTTTGTTTGAGAAGGGCACAAGGTGCCGTGGTTCTGAAAGAGAACTGCTCCTCTTTCTTTTTATTTTTTGGCTAACAGAAAAGGGATTGGAGGGATTTGATGGGGACCCCTTTATTTTCAGAGAACTGCCAGAGCTCTTGGGTGGGTTTGGTGTGTGTGACCCAGAGCTCAGTGTTGCAGAGGTTGCCTGCAGCAGGTTCAGTTCCCCAGTGAGATGTGAATTCTTTTTCACCCATCTTGGTGTCTTTGAAAGCTGATGAGCCACATAAGGGGGAAGACACCACACGGGGAGCAGGATCACACAGAATATTTGGCTGTACAAATTTGCACTTGATCCATTATTACAGTGATGGATCTCATTGATAAGAATGACAAATGGACTGTGGATAAAAAGAAGCTTCAGCAAACTTTGTGTTGCAAGGTTGTTCTCAAATTCTGGGGGTTTTGTTTTGAAAAAAAAATGTGGTTTACAAGGAAGCGACCATGTCCGTTTTGGATGTTTTAGCAACTGTTTGTGTAACTTGTTCATCTACTATAAGTGATAGGTGAAGTGAGTGCAACTGATACAGAAAAGATGAGGTAAATGATGGCAAAAGCAAACAAGTGTTTTCAGTAAAATGTTTTCAGTGTTTACTCTGATTTGCTGTAGGTTATTATAAATGCAGTGTGTAGCATGCTGTGTAGTCAGTGCCAGGTAAAAAGCTGAGGAAGTTTCAGATAAGCATGATGTTTAGGCTTTTTAGAAGAAAGCACAGAATGAAATAAAGCAGCTGTTTATGAGAAATTGAAAGGGGAGGGTGTAGTTCTGAACAGGGCTTTTTCACCCAAATGGAATAGATTACACAGACTGTTTGGTTAATGTGTATTCTTAAATGTATTGTAACTTAAAGATCACATTTAAATTTTTAGGTCCACACTTCAGCTTGGGTTTGATATATAAAGTATTTGATTTTCTAATTGAATGTGACCACTGAAGATTGTTGGTTTTCCTTTATTATTCTTAAGGATTCCTTGGCATTAGGCTTTCTGGGCTTTTTCCTCCAGACTTCCTAAAATACTGGTCTTGAGCTTTCTTTCGAATTCTAGTCCTTCTTTTTGAGAAGGATTTAAAATTTTGCTGGTTTAGGAAAGCTAGAACAGTAAGTGTAACTGTTCCTACTAGCAACAAGAGTTGCATTTGCTGGACTGCTCTAAAGTCATTTTAACCTTCAAGCTACTCAGCTGTGCAACTTGTTTTATCCTATACTGAATTACTGAATTTCCTTGCCTGATTTTCCTTTTTTGTTTTTTAATAAATTTATGATCTTTTTACTCCTATTATGCTCCTGAGTAGCTCAAGGACTTTTTCTCAAGCTCAAGAAATTACTGAGGCTGAGCTATACAGGCCATCTCCCTCCAATCCTGCCCTTCTGCTGTTGGTTAAATGTTTCTCAGCTCTTGGGCCTTCTTCCACAAGGGTGTTCCTGCTGCACTGAAGGAGCCTTTCTTCTTCTCCATGTGTGACATCTCCTCTCTGTAAGTACAGCTGATGTAGTTCTTCAGTTCAAGGAGCCACATTCGGGAGTGAAGGTGCAAAGGTCCCTGGATGCACTGGGATAATGATATTTGTCTGAAGAACCATCCCTAAAGGTACTCGGAGCAAGAACTTCAGATCCTTACAAACAGAGGTATTCACTGAGTAATGAATGCATCTCGTGGAGCTTGGCCTTGTCATCTTGTGGAATTATCAAGAAAAAGTATTGCAGTAAAACTGCAGTTAGCCATGGCCTGGAGTAGATTCCTTTATTTTGGTCTAATCCTGGTGGTAAGAGCTTGAAATTCAAGCCTAGGCAAGATCCATCTTACCAAGCTGCAGATCAAATGTAAACACTGCATCTGCCTTCAGGATTTCCTGGGTACCCCTTGCTTGTGAAATCTCTGTTCCCAGGTGCCTTTCTGATGTGCCAGACAAAGAAGTGGCAGCTGCTGAAGTTATGTTGCTCTAGTATGGCTTTGGTTTGAGTTTTCCCTGTGAAGCCATTGGGACAGGAATGTCTGGTGTCTAAAGCAAACTTTAAGGTGAGGTCTGTGACCTCAGGGGTGAGGCTTTCTCTCTCCTTACTTTTTTTTTTATTTATTTTTTTACCTTTACAGTAATTGATTAAAAACCAAATCCTTTTTGGCTACTGAAAAGCCAGACTCTTAAGACTTTCAAGCAAATAGAAAAACCATTTGTGTTCTAAAGGAGATGGAAAAAAGGAATTATTTTTAATTGCCTGTGGAGAGTAATTTGTGGAGAGCTGATATCCTTTTTGTGCTGCTACTGGGTACTGTCTTTGCACACAGGTGTCTTTCAGGGTAAAAGTATTGTTAAGCTCTGCAGCACTGGGGTTTGGCTGTTTGCAGTTTCACTTCCTGGCACAGGGATTATATAATCCATGTGTACTTAAGACCATTGAGAATTTCTCTCTCTAGGCAAGGACTAGTGTTTTACTAAGAATTAATTTTGTTGAGCACAGCTGTCATTAGTGGCTTCTGCCCACTGTCTGACAAATGCTGTAGCATTTTTTCCAAAAGCTAATAATGTTCCCTTCCACAACCAAAATAGCAGATCAAGGAAGATACCAAGCACCTCTTTAATTTTATTATGTGCTAGGGTTTGTCAGTTGTTGTCTCTTGGTTTGGTTTTTTTTTTCTTAATTGGAGTGAGATTTCTCATGAATAATGAAATTAATGTCTTTTGCAGCCAAAATAAACACCATATGGTCAGGGAGAAAGGGACCAGGAAAAGATGAGGAAGGCACAGCAGCAGCTGAAGCTGATAGGAGACAAAATGGACTGAAGGAAACAAGGGCCAGGTGAGAACAGACCAAGTCCTGCCATGGAGGGTGGGATCACAGCACTGTTAACACCACTGGGAGAAGCACAGTATTGAACTGGAAATTCCAGCAAAGGTGAAGCATCTGTGGTGTAGCCTGTGTGTACAGTTACACACTGAGCACACCTCTTTTCTGCTCCTGCAGGTGCTTGCATATTTTAGGGGACTGGGTGGCAGGTAAAGGAGATGAGGTGCACATAACAAAAAGCACAGCAGACATCAATTTTGTGGCCTCCTAGGCATGGAAAGCTGGCATGAAGAGGCTTTGTGCTTGCATTTGAAGATGATGGTAAGAAGTTCACTGTAGGCTGAGTGTTAATCTTTCCCTTCCAGTTAATGACCAGAGATTCAGTAATGCTAAGTTGTGATGTTATTTATGGTTTTTGGAGTAACCTCAGGGTGCTGCACCACAGGCTGTGCTAGCCCAAGTCATGCCTTTGTGGCACTCTAGCTGTCCTTGCAGGGCATGGTGGAACAGGTGGGATTGCAGAGGACAGCAGACATCTGGGTTTGTTGGCTTCTGGAGGAGGACTTACCTTCTCTGAAATGGCTCTTTCACATTAATGCTCACAGAATCCCAGGCAAATCTTGGCAGAGATTAACAGGTGCATCTCCCTGGATAGACATTTTTGTTCCTGCTGCTGTTTGTTTAGTGCATCTGTGACAATGACACCCATCAGCAAGTGCTTGTTTAACCAACTCCAGAGCCTCTGGTGCAGCCCTCAAAGCTGCCTTGGAGCTCCCTGGCCCCAGGAGCAGCCTTGTGCAGGTGTCTGCAGGCTGTGGTGCAGCTCCAGCCTGCCCAGGGCTCTCCCATCACTGCTTGCTCCAGGAGCACTAGAGGGGGCCCTAGGACAGAGCAGGAGGGCAGGGGAATAAAGGGCAGGGGGACCAACCCCCACCCTAAATGGATGTCCAGGGTCTATCTTGATACTACTGAGGCTACAGTGCACTGCTGGTTTTGATCCCATGGAGTTCTGAGGGCTTTCTGCTACTGTACCATATGTCCTTTGCATAATGTATGGTCTGACTGAAGGCAGAGGGGTGAGAATCCTCACAGGCTGCTTACAGGATGGTGTCCCTGGCCATGGCAACAAAAAACAAAAGCTTGCTTTGTCACCATTAATATTGCCACAGGCAGGAAAACAGATCCACCGTATACTTTTCATAAAAAATCTGTTTGCCCCATGACTGTTTTTCCTTTTTTTCCCCCTCAGTTTCCCCATAAGAAGCCCCCTGGGTGTTTCCATTTTCATAATGTGCAGCATGTTGCACTGGGATGTCATGGGAATCTCCTGCCAGTCAGTCTTGTGTGAAATGGCTCAAATAATGTGCTCAGGGGGAATCCTGATTAGTTCAGCCCTGGTTCATGGCTGTGGTGTGGGGCTTGTGCCAGCAAAAGTGAGCCCAGGAGTCAGTGACAAACATGCAACTTGTGGACCTGTGAAGTGCTTTGAGGTAGTTCTGTTCAAGTCAAATTCTAATCAGGGATGAAAATGTGTTTGAGAATGATGGAAGAAAGATGGGGTGTTCAAGCTTGGAGAAAGTCTTGTAAGGCAGTCTGTTATGTGGAGCAGCCCCGAGGTGAGATCAGGTCCTGCAGCCATCTGGCAGCTCAGGAAAGGGAGCAGGGATGTGGAGCTGAGGCCACCGACTGCAGACTCAAAAACCAAAGCACTTCTGCCAAGGGGGAAAGTGAAATCACACTTCTGCCTGCGTGTAAGATTTATCTGCACAATTAAATGGTTGTGTCTGTAGCTGGTAGAAAAACATGCCATTATATAATCCCAGTGGGAGGAACACTGCAGTGTCTCTAAGTGCATTGTCTTACTGAGGGAAACTGCCTATCTAAAGCCAAGTCAACATATATGGTAAAAAGTAGTTTTTGCTCTCAGATTAGACATAGATATCCCCCTCTCAAGTTTTATTTCTCAGCCTATTTTTTTATCTCCCATCTCTTTCAGAGACCTTGCAAACAACAGTGAATTCCAGTATAAATGGAATATAAACAAAGTTCATATGTGGTATAAGCATATGAGAACCACACTGGAATGGTATTAATTTAATTTTAGCTGAGTGATATCATAACTACAAGTGAAAGGCCATGTAACAGGGCAAAGGTATTTTAGAAACAGTGTTTCCTGTGAGAATGCTGAATTATTACATTTATTACATATATCCACAGTTAGCCTTAGAACCTGCCTCTATATTCACATTCCTTTCATTTTGCTCCTCTGAGGAGTCTGACAGATACAGAGGGCTGTTCACAAGGAATAATATGCAGCTGAGTTTTATCTGCAATATGCATTGCATGAACTATGATCTAATATAGCACTGAACACATACTGTTCACTAATAATTAGTAAAGGATGTTGTATGAGCAGAAAAGCTTCCTACTCAGAAATATTCTTTGATTCCTTGTAATTTAAGTCACACCAGAGATTTCATTTCCTTAAATTACACCCTAATGTGTATGAACAGTCACATTTTCTCTTCTAAATGCATGGATATATATATAAGATGCAACTCTTTCAGTTAGATTGCAATGATAATTTTCCCTTTAAGAGATGGCACTAGATGCTCAAAGAATTGCTTAACTTGTTAATTGAGCCAACATAAACTCACCATGCTGAGTGGATATCAGAAAGCAGTTTGAATATAGGAACTTGTCACTTAGGAATGTGCTGGCTGTAATTTAGATCTCCATTAGGCTAGAGTAGGTTAGGGGGGAAAAAAACTTTAGAATTCTGTAGTGGAAGTTCCGAGCTTACAACATCAATTTGCAATGCTGTGCCCTCAAGTCAGCAGCACAAGTTCCAACAAATGACTTCTGTCATGGCTCTCCCAATAGACACCCTGCTGGAAGTGCTTCCTACACTTAATAAGCAAATGGGCTTTCCTGGGAGCAAAACAAAGAGCCTGAGTGTTTCCTCACAGCAAGCAGCAGTGGTGCAAGGTGATTTTTCAGTTTGGCTTGCTTGGAATGTAATAACAGCTTGGGATTGCACATTGTAAAGTATTTCTGCAAAGAGAGATGGGAGGATCCCTGGTCTGTGATCCCATTGCTCTGCAAGCTGAGGAGGCCTTTGGATGCAGCCAGAAGCAGCTGCTGGTGTCCAGGCAGAGCTGTCAGCTCCTCTTTCAGTGGTGGTGGGCAGGTAGTGGTGATGTGCAGGAGCCAAACAAGCCAAGTGCATTTCCTGCTGCACGCCTGCATGCACCTGGAGGCTTTGCACTGGCTCAAAATGGATGTTCCAGGGAGCTGCATGAGGAGGCTCCCACGACAGCACATTTTACCAGGCCTGCACTTCTCCTTGGAAGTTGTTAATAGAGCTGGTTTCTCTGTGTAAGGAAGATGGGAAAGCAGTGCAGGAGTGCTGGAAAGCCTGGGAGTTGTTTGAATCCTGGATGCCTTGCAGTGCCTCCCTTGGCACAGAGATGTCCCCGTGCAGCTGGCTGGGCCCTGGGTGTGTATTGGCACTGCTGAGCCAGACAAAAGGGCCTTAGAACTGGCATAGCTCCTCTGCTGCTCTGCAGCTGCCACCCTCCAAACTGGGGACTTCACCTTTAGCTAACTGAGAATTCCACTGAAGTGTAAGAGAAGGGAAATTTTGTTAGTCTGTGCTTAAATGCACTCCTGCTGCATTTTATTTTTTAATAAGGTGAACTTGTTGCAATGTCAGAGAAACTCAGAAGTACCCAGAATGTGGTAATGTCCAGGCTGGGTGTGTGGACATGTTTCAGTTACAACTCAGGCAGACACAAGAGTGTCTCTTCTCTGGTACTATCAACACATGTGGAAAGGTACCTGGAAAGAATATGGACCCCTGGGAAGAGGGAGAGAGGAGGGGGACAGTGTTTCTTCTTAAAGATGTGCCTGATTCAACAAAATACCAAAACATAAACAGCTCCTCTTGATTTCAGTGCAGAGAGCAAAGGGCAGCCTCAGGTTGTGTCACCCCAGGCCTGTGATGTGTACAGTTTCTTCAGTGCCATAAAGTATTTCTACAACTAAAATTTCCATGGAAAATAGCTGCTTTAAAATAAGCAGACTTAACTTCCCTAATATGTGCAAACTCAAAAGTTCACAGTTAACCACTGAAAAATGCAAAAGGCCAAGGAAAGGTGGAAATATCTCCGCTGGTAAAAAATTCAGCCCTAATTACTTCTCCCCGAAATTAGGGTGGCTGTGGCATATATAGGAACTCTGTCGAGCAACTAGAGTAAGTTCTGTTCAGTGACACCTGTCTTCATGTGATCCCTGAGGCAGTGTTTATTAGGAATATCATTTTCTTTAACAGCTTTTCTCCCCCATCATCCCCCAGTGGCTGATATTGCTCCAGGAGGGAAATCCTGATGGCTTTCAGAACAGCAGCAGCAGAGCTGGTGATAGGTTTGGAATAAGATGGACTTGAAGCTGGCTCATTCTTCCTGGGTTCTGTATCTGGCCTTTGTCAATATTCACTTCCTGTATCTATTTCATGATAACACCATTGATTTATTGGTTAAATCATAAGTCAGAAGATCTCAGTTTTGCCTTAGAGCTTTCCCACTGGCTGGTAAGATTTTCAGTTTATCTTCCATTTTCTGTCTCCATCAAACAGAAACTACTTGTCCAAAAACTGTCCCACCTCCCCTAAATGGCCACTGAATTTGCAGTTAGGTCATTTTTATATGTCATACATTGTATATAATTTTATCTTCTAGCCAATTTAGGGTAAAACCATGGTTTTTTTCAACTTGAGTGATTGAATCTGAGTATTTACTAGGAACCACTCCCATAATTAAGTTAAATGAGAGCAACAGAAAAACTTACCTGGGTTTTTGTGATGGTGAATAACTCCAAATAACTCAGAGCTTCCCATGAGCAGAGTTCTGGAGAGGACTAAAAAGTGTCTGCTCATGTAAGAGTAGAACATGCTCAGTTTTTTTGGAGAATCCTTAGCTCTGAATGCTGAGAAATTGGCATAGTGCAGTGTAGCAAATCCAAGTCTCTGTTCTAATTAAGACTTACTTGGATTTCTCAGTTTTTCCCATTCCCTGGCTGAAATTTCCTGTGTCTTGTAACCATTTAACAATATGTTACTAACCATCCATTATGTCCTGCTTTATTCTCTTTTAGATGAAAGAGCCATGTAAAAAAAAGAATTCGCCAGCCCCTGTGACTGAATTTGAGCGATAATGTCAATGGAATTAACACATTGCCATTGTTGAATGGGCTCCTGTGGCTATATAAACATCAAGGTAACACATTGCCAAAGCAGAAGACATTACTGCTGTGATACTGTTGTTTTGAGAATATTTCTTCACTGCCAAAGCACTGATGTAGATTTAGCATTTTGCCTGCTATGATGAAAATGATGTTGGACTTGGAAGGGCGGATTCTGCTGCTTTTATTTTTGTTGAATTCTGGTTTATTTGCTGAAGAAAATCTCTTACAGTGTTTGGCTAAATGTGGAATGGCAGCATAAGTACCTTGAGGTGTATTTAAGATGACCTCTGATTGGTAAATGCATTTACATGACAGCTCTCTTAAGGGCCTAATTCCATTTCTGAAGGCAACCTTCTGGAAAAGCTGGGGCAGAATGCTCTCAGGAAACCCAGGATCCTTTGGCTTGGGCAGAGTTTGCTCAAGAATAACTCCCACTCTATCTCCATCATTAACATAATTTTTATCTCTGCAAGCAGGAGCAGACTGAGGCTTGAATGCCCTTGGTATGGTGCTGAATAAGATGCAGGCTTCGGTTTTAACTTTGGGGATGGCAGACAAGTTGTAAGGCCAAGCTTGTCAGAAAACCTTTTAATGGTGCTAATCCCACTGCAGATTTGCTGGCAGTGGCTCACCTAATGCAAGACAGGACTAGCTAATGAGGATGTGGCACAGAAGCAGTTTGGAACTCCCTGGCTCACTAAATCTGTGAGGATGGCTGCACTGCAGGAAGGCAAAGCTGGTCATGCAGGTAACAGTGATGATTTGCTTTATTCTGATCCTGGTGCAAATTGAACAAGACCTGTGTTTCTGCAGGACTATTTTCATTTGTCTTCAGGCAAGAAAAAATTCAGGCAGTAAGTGCTAAGCCAGAACCTGACAAGTTCTGTTCCTAAATAACTGTTGTCATGTGAGGTTTACTTCTCTGCAAGATTAAAGCCATCTTTAAACAATGAGTTGATGGGTTTGCTGTATTTCTACTAATCAGAGACCATAACCCAGGTATTGAAGGGTGGGAAGTCAGTCTCAAGGTTGACCTTAGTGGACAAAGATGGGCATATTCTTCTCCAGATCCATGAGAAATTCCCACTGCCTCAACCAGAGCTGTATCAGTTCTGGTAAAAAGGACTTCAGTTTGCAGAGCTGAATCTGGCACTTCTGTGAACATTAGGGCTGAGATAGAAGAGAGGGAGTATGGTCCATTCCAGTTTGTTACAAGAGCAGCCCTAGGTTGGATTCCTCAAAGGAAAAGACTTCTCAGCACAGGGAATGTTCTGCTTCTGGCCTGCTCTTGGTTATCAAGGGATAGAAAATAAAGTTGTGATGGAAAAAGGGAGGAGCTGCCTGTGGCAGGAGTTTGTTAGCACACAGAAAATGACTCGGTGAGCCATGAACACTGTGCAGGAGTTAAATGCACAGAGTGAGCATGGTTGTGTAACCTGAAGTTCTTTTCTCTCCCTTTGAAGGGCCTTTGAAGGGCCCTTTGAAGCCCTCTGAAGGCCCAGAGAGCAGCTTATAAACTTTGTGCTTCAGAATTGCAGAGAAAATGCTTCTCTCATCTGTGGATCAATCTATTGTCAGCTCTAACACAATGGCTGGTGGCTTTAGTGTATCTCCACTGTCACCCAAAGGCACTTTATGGGAAATGTAACCAGTGGCTCAATGACTTGTCACCTGTCCCCTCATTCTGACCTAAGCCCTGGAGTGCAAAATTAGAGTGCTCTCCCAGGCAGTGCTGTTTCTGTTGCAGTCACACCTCCCTTGGGAGTCAATAGCTGGCCTGGTGTGAATTTTGGTGCAGAAACAGTTCATGTGTCGTGCTGTGACCCACAGTGTGTCAGTGAGCCTGGGTCCATCCCACTGGGAAGCAGCCTGTTCACGTGCCAGCAGAACATCCCTTCTTCCACGTGGCCCCTGGATTCACTTGAGGAATCATAGGAATAAGAGAGGAGCAGATCCATCAGAGCCTTCTTTACTGCTCACATGAAAGCAGGATTGCTCTCTGCAATGCCACTGTGTGTGCAAAAAGCCATTAAAAGCCTCATACAGGAAGGACTTTGTTCCTCTGCAGACAGGCAGCCCTTGCACAGCCGCGGTGCTTTTCCCTGCGTAGTCAAATTGCTCCTCTCTCATTTTCATCCCAGCTAATGAAGATAATTATATCCCTTTGTAGAATATTAATCCCTGTGTCATCTGTATGTTTACACCCTGCAGACATGTTCATTTCTTCTTTGAGAACAGGGCCATCAATCATGGAAGCTTTCCTTCACCAACTCTTCTAATCTTTTCTGGTGTTCACCTCATCCAGTCTCCCTCCAGCTCCCCAGTAACTTTGATAATGAGGTGATAAGAGTTACATGTGGTTTTGTCAGTTTGTTTTACAGCAGGCTCACAGAAAGAGGCCCTGCCACTTTCCTGCTCAACTATATGCTATTTTCACATATGTATCCTCTGGTCATGTTTCTGGTTTTATTTTCAGCAAGGAAATGAAATCACACCTAGGGCAGAAAATCCCAGAAATTACCTCTGTAATGGAACCTCCTTAATACTACCATATCCTTATTGGTGGGTATGGCTGAATATCACTGTTAAAACAAAAGTTTAAGTGATCTTCTCTTAAGGGAAAATCTGGAACTGAGGAGAAGAATTCCAGAATTCAGCAATTCCTCCTTTGGACAGCTTCTTCAGAGTATGGTGCAAAGGGGAGATGAATAGTTCCTTGAAGAGGAAATACAAGGCAAAAAAAGTCAGAAGGACATACTGGGGGATGATGGATGGACTTAGATCTGAAATTTTTGCTTCAGGTTTCTAATAAAATAAACCAGCCCTCCCCAGCTGCTGCTGTAGCTCATCCACTCCTGCCCTGCTGAGCACCAAGCCCTCCAAGTCTGCTGGGTTCTCCCTGCACTGTCAGCAGTTATTTGGAAATGAAGGGCCTTGGTGGTGAGTCCAAATCTCCATCTCAGGCAGGCTCAGCTCACCAAGCCTGAACGCAGCAGTAGCTTAAAACTGAAACCAGTAACTGCAGTACTGGAGGGTGGCAGAAGCAGTCACCTCATTATTGATAACCATCTGATCTGTGCTCACAGGAATGCTTGCTCCCAAACCTGACTTTGATTTCCTCCTGCACACTCCCCAGCACTTCTCTGAGCAGAATTTATAAATATTTCTGTTGAATTTACATTGCATTGTTTGTATCTATGTTTGGTTGGCAGGCATAGGTCAGACTGTGAGGTGGCAGTCATTTAAAAACAGTTTTGCCTCACAAATGCAAAGTCTGTGTTTTTAAGAGTGGCATCTATTAAGTGTATTGATGTTTGCAGGGTTAGAGAGGAGAAGAAACCTAAGTCATTTATGCCTAAGTAGATAAAATCCAGTATTTTCAGTATAATGCACTCATTGCACAGCTCACACTCATTGCACACCTCTGTTATCCTCCTTCCAAGGAAAGCTTCTCTATATAACTGTTCTGACAGGACAAAGCCATGTGTCATCCCTTGGTTTCTCAAGGAATTGCATCCCATATATTTAAATCATTCAGGTGTCTGATGTTCCTAACCACTTAGAAGCATTTGTTCCATATAGTAGGGCTAATTTTTAATTTATTTTTCTAAGCACATCTATCTGAAATGATGCTAGGCTTTTATATTCACAGCAGGGAACATTGTGAGGTTTAAATATCCCTTTAATCACTAAGGATGTAATAAAAACAAGAGGAGTTCTTTGAGCTGCAGAGTGTTACCCAGGGAAAAATCTACTCTGGAGCTTACAAATGTGAGCTGAAGAGACAAACTGGGCAATAAAATCCACAACTAGGGACCAAACCTGCTAAAAGTTGGTCTGTAGCTGCCCATCAGGAGCTGAGACTCGAGGGGGGAAAAGGCCATTCAGCACCTCTAGAGCCATAAGAGCCAGGCCATAAACACTTCACAATCTGCTGGGGAGGGGGAGGGAGCTGGGCTGTGATCTGCCCGCAGTCTGCACCCAGCCCCTGCCTCAACAAAGAGTGAGCATGAGAAATTTCACCATGGAAGAATGAAGGAAAGAAATCTGGAGAGATGAGGGAGTGCAAGGAGAGGTGGCAGCTGTGTTTGGTTGTCTCAGTTCATGTCCACTTATGGCAGCCTCATCCCAGTGCTGATTTGGGGAATCCATGAAATCTGACAGGTGCTTTTTTCTATTATCAGTGGTCTTGAAGGATTCTTACCTGAGTATTGTTATTATGGACCCAAATATCATTTTTCTGCGAGGTGATGAACAAGTTGGGTGAGAAAAACTCTGAGCTGTACTTTATCCAAAGGCTTTCTCCCTAAAGTCCATATATATTTTCAGTTCTTTGTACTGACTTCAGACTTGGCTGCAGATGATGTATGTCCCGTCATAATGCTCTATATCAGCTTTCAGAAAGCATTTTGCAGGATGTGCTGCATGAATCTGTCTTGGTGTTCATTTTATTTTTGGGAGGTCCTGTAAAGCTCAGCTCAGACTCTACAGGTCAGACATGCGTGTGTTCAGTTCCCTTGCTGCTGGGAGATGGATGTGCAGTTGTATGTATCCTGTGGCTATATAAACGTTTATAGTTCTTTTTCAAAGAAATTATAACTAATACTATAAAAGGAAAATAAACAAGCAGTAATAAAATTTTATTAAAATGAAATGTGATTTATTTTAAGTGCCCTGAATCAAAATCTACTGTGTATGGTTTAATTGTTCTCTTGTCATGATTTCTGGTAATGATAATTAACTTCCTCAGAAAGTTCTTTAGAGTCAATAGTGATGTTGGAGGAACTGAGCTCTACACAGATCTGAAGAACTCACAGCAGTTTTTATTTTTAAATTCCAAACACTTTAAATCTTAACAATTTTAATTTGCTCTTTGAAGGTAGAGCCTCTGATAAGGAATTATACTTGTTTATTGATTTCCTGGTTTGATTAGAACCTTACTGTGATGAACAGTTAATGGAAACTTCCCTATGACAGAAGAGATCTGTCTTTGCCAAACAAAGTAACTTGCACCCTAATTTGTGTGATTGGAGTCTGGTTTTTTTTCTGTTGGTTTCATGGCTTTACAAATGCCTGATCAATAACAAAAGTAATCTTTTATGGAAACCAAGGTGCCATGACAGTGTATCAGCAATCCTGAAAATCCATCAAGTTTAGATAAAACCTTCTGGTCTGAGCTGCTGGTTTTTTTCTGGAAACAGCTTTTTAACAGAGACTGCTGCAGTGTTTCCTGCTGGGCTTCTGCTCAGCAGAGTCCATTCTGCTCAGGGCTTTTGTCTGGTCTCAATTCATGGCTAAGTAAACTGCCAGCAGTTTTAATGATGTGCATGATGCTTCTCTTTGCATATGAGTGTGTGCCCATGTGTACAAATACAGAAGTGTTTGTAGATGGATGTTAAACCAGAGTTACTTGCTGCCTGTTTTCTCCGGCTGCTCCTTGTGGCTGAGAGCAATGGGTTCGGGCAGGGCTGTGAGTGCAGGTGTGGGAGGAAGGATGCAGGGCTGGGAGGGCAGAGCCCATGTGCTGGAAGGTGTGGGTGCAGGGCTGTGGGTGCAGGGCTGTGGATGCAGGGCAGGGAGGAAGGATGCAGGGATGTGGATGCAGGGATGTGGATGGAATGCAGGGCTATGGATGCAGGGCACGGAGGAAGGATGCAGGGCTGTGGATGCGGGGCTGTGGATGGGATGCAGGGCTGTGGATGCGGGGCTGGAAGGAAGGATGCAGGGCTGTGGATGCGGGGCTGTGGATGGGATGCAGGGATGTGGATGCAGGGATGTGGATGCAGGGCTGTGGATGGGATGCAGGGCTGTGGATGGGATGCAGGGCTGTGGATGCAGGGATGTGGATGGGATGCAGGGATGTGGATGCAGGGCTGTGGATGGAATGCAGGGCTGTGGATGCAGGGCTGTGGATGGAATGCAGGGCTGTGGATGCAGGGCTGTGGATGGAATGCAGGGCTGTGGATGCAGGGATGTGGATGGGATGCAGGGCTGTGGATGCAGGGCCCGGAGGAAGGATGCAGGGCTGTGGATGCAGGGATGTGGATGGAATGCAGGGCTGTGGATGCGGGGCTGGAAGGAAGGATGCAGGGCTGTGGATGCAGGGATGTGAATGGAATGCAGGGATGTGGATGCGGGGCTGTGGATGGGATGCAGGGCTGTGGATGCAGGGCAGGGAGGAAGGATGCAGGGCAGGGAGGGCAGAGCGTGCCCCCTGTGCTCGGTGCCCTTTGCTGAGCTGCCCGCAGAGCTCTCCTCGGCTGCAGCTCCTTTCTTTCGGCGGGTTCTTTTTGTGGATTTGAGCGGGACAGAGCGCTGAGCTGTGTCTGGGAAACACAATGGGCTGACAGGAAAACAGAGCACCCAACATCAGGAGTCTGTGAGAACTTGAAAGGGCTCTAGACAGACATATTTTGCATTTGACTCTGGACTGCAGCCTTTGAGGCCAAACTCAGGCTGCAGTGTTAAGTGGCCGCTAAGTGTTTCCCTTCTTGTGCTGTGCTGAGGAAGCGCTGGGAGCGGGGCTGGGGGTGTGAGGGAGGCAGCCAGGGCAGTGCCCTCTTCAGCTCTGCGGCCAGGTACTCAATCCACAAACTGCAAAAGGCTTGTCTTAAGCTTATAATGTACAACTTTTTATCTGCCCGAGCTGCTTTCCCAGGTCCCCTTCCAGAGCAGATCCTGTCACAGCTGCCCCGTGGCCTGTGACCGTCCCCACAGTCCTGGGAGCCTGTGGTGAATTAGCGTGGAGATGTTACCAACAGGCCCTCTCCAAACAGCTGCTTTGCTTTGCCAAATGTCATTTTTGCACTCTTGAGAGCACGGGAAAAATCTGGGGGTGATGCAATTTGGGGCTCAGTATGGGGTTTGCAGCCCTACAGAGATCTGCCTTCTGTGGGGTCCCTTGCACTGGTCCCAGGGTAGGAAGGTCTGCATGACACTTGTAATATATCTGAAGATGCCAGATAGCTTTTCTCAGGAAAAAAATTAATCAAAACCATAAAAAGGAGGGGAAAAGGTGCCATTTCTCTCCACCAGAAGAAAATGCTGTGTTATGTGAGCGGCTCTAAGGAGCTGGTTAGGAACTGTTTCTTGTGCTGCAGCATGACAGGAGATATGTACCACTTCTTTAGAGGCTCTCAAAACATTCTGCAGGCTTTTACCATTCCTGTAGCCGCCCACAGAGACTTGCTCAGAAAGCTGCCCAAGTTCAGGCTGTGCCTGTGCTGCCAGAGCTCAGCAGCTCTGTCCTGGCCAGTCCTGCACTTGTATTTCCTATTTTCTGGGTGAGGTGTCAGGCACCAACAAGGACAAGGAGTTACATCCTGGCACAGCTGTAGGAGCAAGAGTTTCATCAGGCTTTTTCTCTGGAAAAACTCAGTTTTTCCCCATGGCCCCATGTGCATAAATCAGGCTGCATTTGCTTCACAGTGAGCTGAGCCTGGATTTAAGGAGCCAGTTTATGGATTCTGGAGAATCTGAGACTACTTCATGTTTTTAATGAAGCATGTAAGTAAGTAGGTATCAGTGTAGAGCTATCTGTTTTATTTTGGGCCTTGTTTATGACATGCTGTCTTTTCACTTTCCAGTATTCATTCCGTGCAGATGGCAGAGCATCCTTCACGAAGAGTTGCCAAGATGCTCTGGGACTGTGGCCTCTGTGTGCCAGGTGGGAATGGGCTAAATGAGTCCCATCTAAATGGCAGCAAGGCTTTCCTCACGTTTCAGAGGGGAGGATCTCTTAGATGCAGTTTGTCCTTCCCCGCTTGTGCAGGTCCAGGCAGACAAGGCAGCGTCGCTTCAGCCCAGTTTGTTAAAGCTGACATGGTAACACTTTCTCACACAGGGAAACCTGAGGGGTGGGTACTGCCTGCTGCACCCATGAGCAGCAATCCAAGGCAGGTTCTTTTGAAAGATGACTTTTACATTTCAGCTGTCTCCCATGAAATAACTTTGTGCCCCACATTAGAGCTTGCTCTCCAGGCAGAATGCTCCCCTGGGAGCTCTGCCTGGGCAGAGGTGGCAGTGCCACTCCAGCCCCATTAGCCAAAGCCTGACACCTTTTCTGTTCTCCAGCAGCCTGGGAGCCCCAGGCAGCAGCCAGCCATGGCAAGATGTCACTGTGCTGGAGAGCTTGTGTACAAACCAGCTCCTGCAGGGTCCTGCTGAGCAGTAAGGGTTAAACCTTCACTTAAGGTGGGAGAAATGCCAGAAAACATTTGCCTTACTACAAGACTCAGAGGGGAATGTTTCTTTCTAATCAGCTTCTCAAAGAGATGCAAAGCAAAAGCTCTTGGCCTGTGCTTTTGTCATCACACACGCCCTCCCTCCTGCCCTACCTCATCCCTTCGGCATAGGGCAGAGCCTGCTGTTAGAGCTGGGCTCAGCAGGATTGATCCCTGCTGCTGAAATGGGCTCAGAGCAGAGCCCTGTATGTCACTGACTTACACGTGTCAGATCCACTCTCTCTCCCAGCCCTTCCCATACCCTCAGCCTCCAATTTGCCAGTGAATTGTTAGACACCAGCACATTCACCTCAGACTTCCCATCAAACTGCCTGAGGGCTCTCCATGGATGGACAGATGAGGGTAATGTGCTAAATTCCCCCTTTGCTAGGAATGAATTTCCTGGGGATTGCTCCTATTAGCCACGCTTTCCAGCAATAGTAACAAATTCACTTTTTTTTTCACTTTTAAAACATTTCCAGTGCAACTAGAATGGCTGGGAGAAAGCTGATTGTTAACTAGTCATGGGTAATTAATGGCTCCACCTTCCCCATCAATCAGCTGGGAGAAGCCAAAAGGATTTGAGTACTTGCAGCAAATGTGCCGTTCCCCAGACATGCTGATACGCAGTGTGCAAATGAAGTGGCAGCAGGAGACCATCTCATAGCCTTTGTGAAGCAGCAGTAAGTCATGATACACATCCCACGCTCCTGTCAGGTGAAGTCTGAAATTCCCAGAGCTGCTGCTGCTGTTGTGCGGTTTCTGACTGTGTGGGATGTTGATTCATCTCGCTGCTTGCTTGAATCTGACCCAATTTTTGTTCTATTTTTCCTTTTCAGATTCTGATTATGGTTGTCTTTTTCCGCTTTCTACAATTAAAATACTAGCATTAGAAAAGCAGGACATGGAAGGGGGAGCAGATGCAATGCTGGCTTTCCTTCTGTAGCAGAGTAAAGGAGCATTTCTGCATCCTATTTTGTTTGTGTCTGGTAGTGGCTGTGCAAGTACAAGCAGAGATCTGACCTTGATACCATTTCAGCTGACCTTTTCCCTTCTGATTTATTTCTTCCTTAATTTAATAAATAATTTCCGTTTGAGCTACAAGTTGACATTTCTCCACCACATAGTATTCCTCTCCTCAATATACTGAGACTCCACAGCTCTGGATGTCTCCAAGTCACCTGAGGGAGAAAAGCCTGTAGTCTTCTGTGTTATCCAGTGGCTTAAAAGGGATGCCAGCAAGGCTGGACGTGGTTCTGCAGATGTGCCAGAAGCCAGTGGACCATCTCCTGCTATAAAATCCTCCTCAGGACTTCTCAAATTCTCCAACCCTTTTCTTTAAAACATTCTTCCTTGCCACACTAAGCATTGGCTTTTCTCTCCCTGGCTAGCAGTGGGATGCCTAAAATTCAATGTACCACTGGAAGAGAGTCAGTCCCTGCTCTTATTAAACTCCTTTGTCCTCTCTGCATGTCCTTGCATTGCCTGCTCCAAAAGGCAGTAAAAACAGAACAGAAGGATTGTTGTTTGGGTGTAGAAACTCAGGAAAATTTGTTTTTGTACATTAGACTGAAGATCAGGTGTCCCAGTAACATCACTGACAAAACAGAACAAACGTTTATTTTATTTGGAATAAATCTCGACAGTGAAAGAGATGCAGCCTTATAGCAAGTTCTTTGTAATGAACAGAGCTCCTAAATTTGCTGTGCAGGACCCACCACTGGCCTGCGATATCCTGCTTTTGACCTCCATGTTTTGACCATCTTGGTCCTGTAAATGTTAGTACAGCCATTTGTGTGAGTGACTGCACAGAACCCCCTTCCTCAGGAGGTGCAGTGGTTGTGTTGGGCCCTGGAGCTTGAGCCTTGATTGCTGCCTCTTAGCACTTGTAAGCACTTATAAGCACAAAAGCTAATGGTCACACTTGCAGAATAAACTAATTAAGGGAAAATGCTCAAGCCCTTCGATTTCTGCTCAGCCTTCCCTGGGTAAGAGCAGTGCCTTGAGCAAGGCATAACCTCAGTGCCTGATCCTCCCGGAAAAGAAGTGCAGTTAAAGGCTGGGAGTGCAGAAATTGGGCAGATGAGTGACGTTATACCATCAAATGTGTTCTTTGTTATTCACATTCGTGTTGTTGGAGAAGGCATCTGTGGCTGAAGGGATGTATTGCTGCAGCATTCCAGTGGGGAGAGCAAACTTTGCGCAGACTGTTAATCACCCACTTGGGAAGGAAGAGCTGGATGCTTTCCTGATTCTGGTACCAGGAATCAAGAGTAAAATGATTCTGTGTGCTGAAGATGAGAATTATCACATACCCATGGAACGGCCAAAAAGAAATTATCCCTGCTTGCTGTTAAGGGATTTGTTTTTATTTTGTAGCTAAGTCCTCAACTGATGTTTTCAGTCTTGTCTCTATTTGTTTAAAAGTGCGTTAGCAGTAAATCAAGGTGCATTTCCCCTGTAGGGTTTCCTGTATGTCAAAGCCATGTTAATTCTCTTTGATTTTCTTCCCCTAGCCCCAGCCATTGCTGCAGATCCTTCCTCTCTTTGTCCCTTTGGACATCAAAGGCTCGCAAGGGGACAACCCTGGCGGGAAGCTCCTCCCTGCTCATTAGCCTCCATAAAACAGGAACTCACCTTGGCTAGCTGTGCTTGGAGTCCCATCCTCATCCCGCTCACTCTTGACACTGGGTCTCGGAAGGAAGGGCTTGTGCTTGCTTCAGGAAATCAGACCTGCTTTTGAACTGGACTATTTTGGCTCCCCTTGTAAGAACTCTGGTGGCTCTCTTGGCCCTGCAAGCTCCTCGACGTCACGGTACATGGAAAAATGCAAGCTTTACCAGGTAAGTGAAGGACTCCTTCCCCTTTGTCACTGCACGGAAAGATCCTAGACTCATGCCAGAAAGGGAGCAAGTGCTCCTGAAGGGCTTACCAGCATTTATAGAAGAGTGCATGGGGCTGGAGGGGATTTGAAAACGGGTTTTTTTCATGGGAGTATGAAAAATTGTGCATTTGAGTGGTTTTTTCAGAGCCTTAGAAGATTTTTTTGTAAAGGTTTGCTCACAATTGTGCCCAAAATTCCCTTACCCAGATCACCTTGTGCAGTATGACCCTTCAGCTGAAGGCTGGAGGTGTTTTTGTGTATTGTCTGCCAAGCACTGGGTTCTTCGGGTTGAAGACGACAGAAAGTTTGGAAATACTTGTCATATTTTTAATAACAGTTCTGATACAAACTCTCTGGTTTGTTTTTTTTTTTTTTTTCCCCAATTTCCAATGTCCTTTGAAAGCATGAACCCCAGTCAGGCATAGCTGACTCCTTCCATGTTCACACCCAGCACAGGATTTTTGTGATTTCCTTAGGGTTTCATTATGTTTTCCTTCAATCCATCTCATATCATGCTGTAAATCTCTCCTGTGTGGAGCATTGTTGGATTGGGCACAAGGACAGACATGCCTTGGGTCACTAAGGGCTAGCCCAGAGGTGCTGTATTTGTCAGTGCAACTGAATTAACTCTGGGGTTTTACTCTACATCCGAAAAAAAGCCTGGCCCAGTTTATAGGCACATCAGAAGTGACTGTGCAGTCTCGGCTTCCTTACTCTTCCTCTGCAAGATGTTGTCTCATTCATGAGCAAAATACATGTGCAGTGATTTAGATGATTCCCACCTTTGCCTCTGTTTTGGGTTTTTTGGTCCCTGCTGTGTTGATCAGATTCATACTGATTTCTGCCACTTGAATTTTAAGCTGAAAAACAAAAGAGCAGCAATGGAAAAAAAAAAAGTAGACTGTATTATTTTTTCATGTTAAAGATTCCAAATATTGCAGTGTTCAGCTCATTTTCTTACTGGGCTGCTTCTGGTGTATGACCCACTACAGCAGAAATGTTCCAGGTGATGACTGGATGCATCTGAGAGATGAAGCTGTTGCATTTGTAGGAACATCATGCTTTTGTTATTGCCAAAAAACTCCCTGGGTCTGAGAAATGAGGCTCCCTCCAGAGGGTCAGGGTGTTTCTGCTGATGTTGAGAAGATCAGAGAACGTGGGAGGGTTTTTTTGCTTGTTTGCAAGATGAATTTATTAGAAAGCTTTGTGTATTGATGTGTGTTCCTCCCTGATGGACACTGGATAGCTGTGAGTGTTGGGCTTCACTTGGAAGATAACAGCAACAAATGTAGTGATAACTGATTTTAGTCAAAGTAAACGTAGCTTTTTCCCTTATTGGAGCTTTCCCAGTATTGCAAATCCTATCCTACACATTTTGGGAAGGCTGCAACAAATTTTCTGACATTTTAACATTTTCTCAGTAATGAAAAATTAATTGAGGAACTGCTTTAGGTGAGGCAATTGTACCCCAGTATCTTCTTTCCAGAGATCTTCTTCCTAAAACTGCTACATTGTCTCACATCTCCCCTTTCTTCCTTTCTGTCCCCAAGATGACAAAAAGATATGTATGGCTCATTCTAGATATAGAAACTGTAGCACAAGCTACTCCTCTTGGTATAAGGACCTCCAAATCAATTTTCAGTGCTTTACCATAGCAGCTTTCTCCCTTTCAACCTCATCTGGACACAAAGAACATGTTTTTGAGTGGGCAACATGTGATGTTACCAACACAATGATAATAGGGATTTTTTTTTTTAAAGTAAAACTAGAACTGCTGGAAAAGGTTTAAATCTCTTCCAGATAATAATGGTTTTAAAATCAAGTTGCACAGAAGAAGAAACTGTAGAAGGACAGCTCCCACAGGTTGCATTCAGTGCTTGGACACTCTGCCCAAACCTCTTTGTGCCATAGTTCCAACACTCAGGCATCTTTGTGGGAAGGTGTGCATGAGCCTTGCCATCAGTTACACAGACACAAGCTAGGAGGAAAACAAAAATCCAAACAAAATTTGCAAACAAAATCCGAAGTGGATCCTACAAACAGATCCATCAGTGAGGTCCTGCTGAAGCTGACAGCAGCTGAGTGGATCCATTCACCAGCTCACCATTCACCGTTGCTGGGCTCCAGGTCCTCATGCAGATCATGTCCTGCTTTTCAGCCTCAGCCTGTGCACACAAACCTGCATGGTGAAAGGCATTAACTGCATTTTAAAACCTTAGCTGCAGCATTATTGTCCCTGTCTCCTGCAGCATTGTGCTCCTACAGGTGTGCTGTGGACTCATTGTGGTAAAAACCAGATTATAACATCTGCCTTTGAGTATTAATTCAGTGTTGAACTCATTTCACTTCAATTCCTCTCAACTTCATTGGAAATCTCCCCTCACTAAAGACTCCTGAGATCTGCCTTTTTGTAGTCTCTTTTAATGGCATTGGAATTTGCTTAAAGAAATGTTAATTCCAAAATTCATTTGGGGAAGGAGTGAGCATCTGTCTAGCTAATCAAAACCTGTTTGCTTTTATTTGTGACTGGATGGCTCCTGTGGGAAATCAGCCCAATTTTATTGTAACTCCTTTTGATACATGTGCTGCACTGAGCTACCAAATGCATCGTCTCATGGCAGCTTTCATGTCTTTGCAAGAGGATATGGGGGAAGCTTTCGTACGAAGATGTTAACAAGCTAATCTTGGTGAGCAAACTAGGTGTCACTTCTTGGCCAGTTCATTAATGTTGGATCAAAGCAGAAAAAAGGGTAGAGGATTTTTTTTAAATGCCTAAGGACCTCTACAAATAGACAAAATTGCATTTTAATGTTTTCTACTTCTTAAACCTGAGGGAAGAACCATTTATAGTTGTATTGGGTTGTTTTGGTGGAAAGATGTCCCTAATTTCTCTGAAAATAGTTGCCTACTTTTTGTGAATATTCTTTTGAAGGCATTACTCAGGAAAGCTGTAACAAGGTGAAAATTCCCTTTTTTCTGCTATGCTCTGAATAAGATCTGATCAGGCTGAGAGAAAGAAAAATCTACCTTTTAAACAAATAGCTGTGCCTGGTTGCTAATGCATCACCCAGAGGGGTCCTGCTGGCCCTGAGCTGGGACAGCCCAGCTCCTGTGGGTGTCCTCACCCTCAGGGCAGTGTTCTTAAAGCTCTCCTGGCTCTGAGCTCAGCCCACCAGAACTGTACTGGCTCACATTCTGACCTAAAATGGAACTGGGCTTTTCAGCGGGGCAGCAGCAATCTTGTCTGCCTTACAGTATTGCTGAGAGCACCTACTGGGGGGTTTAAGGAGGTTTTTAATCCAAATAGCTGTGCAGAGGTGATTGGTACCATCGACACAAAGGCAGTTCCTCCAGAGTGGTTTCCCTTTCCTCTTCCCCAGGCCCACAGCTGGTCCTGTGCCTCCAAGAGGAAGAGCAGGCAGATTGCAGCACTCCATGGTGTGTTTCTGAAGAGACGCCTTCCACCCCTCACAGGCTCCTCAGTGGCCCCCAGCTCCACTTCCAGTTCATAGCAGCCATTCTCTTTTCAGAATACAGTCTGTCCATAGTCTATCTCTGTCACCTCCTTTTCTTGCCTTCACTTACATTTAGAGCTCCTGTCTGTCTCATCTTTGTCTTCTGGGGTCATTTTTCACCTCTGCTACCCCCTACTTGTCATTTCCCCCTATTACCCACTGGTACACTTAAAGTCTTTCCAGTCCTTTCAGTTTTAATTGTATTCTCTTGATAAACTGTTTTGTGTAACCCTGATCATACCAGAACAGTGGATGGTGGCTACCTGCCAGCATGGGTTTTGTAACAGTGGAATTTAGGCTGAGCTGGTACAACACACAGATCCTTACAAAAGGACCTACCAGCTAAAACCAAATCTGTTGGAAAAGGCTTCCTACCTCTGAGCCTATTAAGCAACAAAAATCCTTTGAAGAAAAGTAACAGTTTTTAGGAGGTTTGTTGTGGCACAGACTGCCCAGACCAGGGCCAGTTTCCCTCCTGTCTGTCTTCAGTCACTGTCTCATTTCTCCCTCCAGACGTGAAAGCGCCGTGTGAGGCCCTTCCTTCCCCCAGCCTGGAGCCCTTCCCACAGAGCTCCATCGTGGTCACCCTCGAGGACATGGGGCTCTGGATGAAGTTTCACCAGATAGGAACTGAGATGATCATCACCAAGTCTGGCAGGTAAGGGACATAGGACAACTGACCACACATGCCACACCCCTCTAAGCTATTGGCAAAGTCTCTAGGTGCTCATTTTTCCAATAGTGGCCCTTAAACTGGTTTTGTAGCCGGTTATGCAGATCTTCCTGATCGTGGCAGAAGAATTGCACTTTCAGGGTGTCATAGAAGTCCAAACTGTGAAGTGCAAAAGGTCACTTGTGGGGCTAATGTTCTGAGAAAACTCCTGTACCCTTATCTCACCGCTTAACACTGGTGTTCTTCCTGTCACTTTGAGGCTGCCCTGGGAAGTGCCCTGGGCTCCCTTTGCCTGGGTCACAGGCAGCAGCAGTTGAGCAGTAAATATTTGAGTTTGAGTCTGTGTTTGCAGACAAGAATGTGGCCCAGACTCTTAAAGATCTGTGTGTGCAGACTCCACTGAAGTACAAATGAGTCATGTATTGTGGAGCTTGCAGTGAAAGAAGATGGAATTGTGAAGCTGTAAAGTATTGTGTCAAAGCTGCTGTGAGCTGGAATAATCCCTTTGGGTAGGGAGGTAGCTGTCAAAGCTTTTTTGCAGAGTCAGAAGTTAAAAGTAGTGGCAGGGAGTACAGGAACAGAAAGCTGGGTGTGCTCTTAGATGAGAGCACATCTTCTGCCCACGCTCAGATTTAATCCCTCTTCCAGGGCTGTGCGAGCTGCAGCAGGCCAGGAACTACGTACAGCCTCCAAATAGTTCCTTTCAAGTTTCCCACTGGTGTGTTGGAGGAATTGGAAGAACAAAAGCAGTAACAGTGTCAGGCCCTCAGTGACTGCTGCCCTGTTAGTGTCTATCCCATCTAAGCCCACAGGACTAAACAGTCCATCAATGAGATGGACAAATGGTCAGTGGCTGGCTGGAGAGATAACTGCTCACAGGGCTCTGCACAGTAGTGAGTAAATGTGACATGCTGCTTGATCATTAACAGCCACTTTACAGAGAAACCATTATACTCTATTTTTCATTTCTCCTTCAGACGAATGTTTCCTCAATGCAAAATCAAAGTCTCTGGCTTAATCCCGTATGCCAAGTACCTCATGCTGGTAGATTTTGTGCCAATGGATAACTTCAGGTACAAGGTAAGTACTTTAAATAACAGAATTTATGCTGTCCTTTCATCTTGGTTGGAAATAGATTAATCTTTATGCTTCACTTGTCACATTGATAAATAAATTCTTTTTGGACAAAGTTCAGAAGTAATTGATGGATTTCATGTCTCTCTGGAGTTATTTGTCAGTTTTGCTTGGGGAGCAGCTGAAAAGGTAACTAATTTTCATTGTAAGCAGTACAATTTTAATCATGATTAATGTCAGACTTTTCTGGCAGCCATTGGGAGAAAGGCAGGAAAAATGAGGCCTAAACTTGGAGCTGATTTGGTAACATGATCATGGCTCATAAGAGAGAATCTGCTTCTTGTGCTTCAGAGGACTTCACTGAATTGGCAGTAGGCAAACTTGCTGGGCCTTTTCTGTACTGAAAGCATTTTTTTTAAGCTCCAGATTTCTGTCTTTCCTTTCACAGTGGAATAAAGATCAGTGGGAAGTTGCTGGAAAAGCAGAGCCCCAGCTCCCTTGTCGCACCTATGTCCACCCAGATTCCCCAGCTCCTGGCAGCCACTGGATGAAAGAACCTGTCTCCTTCCAAAAACTGAAGCTCACTAACAACACTCTGGATCAACATGGGCACGTAGGTTGTGCTGTGCTCTCTTGGACTTCATTGCAGATGAACTTTGTGGGAAATAAGGAGGATTTGTGAGAAATTAGATGATGTAGAAGTTAAAACATGTCCAAGTGCCCTTTCCTCCTCCCTCAGCTCAGCCCTTGTGCCCCCTTAGCTGCCTGCCAGGGAAGGCACAGCTCTGTGCTGTCACTGCAGGGGCTTGCTGGAGACACCAATCCCAGCAGGAGTCCCTGCTTAGAAATGGGTGTCCTGGGGGTCTGCACAGGGGATCTGCAGCGTGTGGCAGTGGTGGCACGTGGAAACCTTGTCCTTTGTCTGTCCCAGATCATCCTGCACTCCATGCACCGTTACAAGCCGCGCTTCCACATCGTGCAGGCCGATGACCTCTTCAGTGTCCGCTGGAGCATCTTCCAGGTGTTCAGCTTCCCTGAGACTGTCTTCACCTCTGTCACTGCCTACCAGAACGAGCAGGTACGGTGTGCAGGCTCTGCTTCTGGACACGCTGTGAAATGCTGTCTGCAAAATTCCTGTACAGGAAGGTGTCTCCTCCCTGTCTGCTCATCCTGGGCACCTGTGGTGGGCAGTGGGAAGAAATAGGCACATTGTGGTTCCTGTGGAAAACATCTCTGTGATGAGTCATGTACCTTGATGGTACTGCTTGCACTGTCAGTGACACAGAGCTCCAAATGCAGTAAAAAGTATGGCTGCAGGTCCACACATTCACCCTGTCTCTTCCTCTAGTCAGATGAATCCCACACAAATCCCTACTGACTCTGACAGGGTCACTTCTCTCTGTGGGTCAGTTCTTGATCCATGATGGGAGCTGCTGGGAGAGCTGAGATACTGTGGCAAGGGCATATCCAAAACCCTGACACAGTTGATCTCTTGTGATAAATACAGTTTATCTCTTGTGATAAATGTCTTGTGATAAAGGTGAAGGTCTTGGAACAGTCACTGTGATGCTGAGTCTTGTTCCTTTCACTTAAAGATTACAAAGCTCAAGATTGACAACAATCCATTTGCTAAAGGTTTCCGTGAACATGGGAAGAACACTCGAAGGTAAACTGTTTTTTTTTCATTTTAATTTGTTTCTAGCTGGAGTTCACTTGTGACTTTTACCCAAGGCTTTGAACAAAACTCTACCAGCCAGCTCTGCTGAGCCTGCTGCATTGTGCACACTGCATTTCCCTGTATCTGGGAGTGATGTCCCTCTGTGCAGCCTCTTCTCAAGAGACTTGGGGAGTGGGAGGTGACAATTCCTACAGAAATGTGGGAGGTGTGACAAATTTGAGACCTGCACTCTCTTGCACACTGGAGCTAGACTGGAGTCTGACATGTGAATAGCAGTGATAACAGGAGTCCACAGCAGACCATTTGGTCTCTTGGAGATCAGCTTGATTCTGACATTTGGAGGCTCCCTTGTCTCCTTTGCCTGTGGGTGGAAAAGTGTCTCTTCCAGGGGGAGATTTTGTCTGCAAGAGGAAAGATGGATCCAATACCAGTGAGATCGTCTGCTTGGTCTGAGGGCAGCCAGTGGATGAGTTGAAAAAAAAGCTTAAATTGCAACCCCAGACTGGCAATAGAGAAGGAAAAAATGGATGTTTTTTCCAAGCAGAAAATGTTACAAAAATATCTGAGATTTTGTTTTGTGTTATTTTATGCCTGAAAAAAATTTCCTCCAAAAAAAAATTTCCTGATGAAAAAAAGCCAAAATTGACTCTTTTTTACTTAAACTTGTAAAATGTTATGGATTTTCTTTCTCCTCCTGATAGCATCCCTGCCTATATATCTGGGCAAAAAGCTTACATCCAAGCTACCCCCACATTTTGTTTCTTTCCAGGGAAGGACGAGCCAAATGCCAGAAGTCCAGTCCAGCCAAGAGCCAGAAGAGGAAGCTGCCTGAGGAAAAGGAGCCTGCTGCTGAGGAACGTGGTAATATTGATCACAACAAACCCAGAGAATGATAGTCAGAAAGTTTTTTAAGCTAAATCATTCCTTGCTCCAGCTCATGGTGCTGCTTGCAGTAGCACAGCTAAGGAGAGAGGGCAGGCAGGACTGACCACCACAGCATCTGGGCAGAAAGGAGCTGGAAGGGGCTATTCCCTTCCAGGGATAAAGGACTGCAGAAAGAAGGACTGCAGGAGGTGGTAGTGTTTCCTTCCACCATCCTGTGATTACTGCAACTGCCAACAGACCATTGTGAGCTTTGCCTCCCTCTTCCCCTTTCTCATTCTTTCCTATTCTTTCTTTTCCCTGCTTTGAGTCAGATTTTGAGAAGGATGAGAATGTAGACGTGAAGGAAGAGAGCAACCCTGTGGTGGTGAGCAGTGGATATCCCTTCTGGGGCTCGGAGCAGAACAGCAGCCAGGCCTTCCCTGCGGCCTCGCCAGTGCCTGCTGACCAGAGGGAGGCTCTGGCCAGAGAGCAGCAGGTGCCAACGCCGTCCTACCACACCTATCGGTGAGTCCTGCCTTCTGCTCCAAAGCCACGCTTCAACTGCTGGGATTCCTCTTCTTCTGCTGGGTATTTCCTAAGAAAAACAGCCAGCTGGGAATAGGGGGAGGATGCCTTTCTGTTGGAGAGTACATGTGGTTGAGAGATGGTAGATTAGCATGGACATAGGTCCAAGGATATCCTTTCTCTTCTAGTTCAAATCCACTGGTTCTGGGCATGCTCATATCTTTGTAATGTTCTTTATTTCCCTGTCCCAAAATGCTCTCCCAGCCAGCTCTGTGTACTACAGAGCTTGCCTGTCCTTTGGAGGAAGTGTTGGAGGAGTTACAAGACTCCAGTAATTTTTCCTTCCTCATTGCAAAATTGGGTGTGAGTGAGTCCAGACTAGAACTTAGCCTGAACTAAGGTAGTCTGGACTCACCTTCTCTGCATTTTGTTTTTCTGTGAGTGTCACAGTGAGGCTTGGGCTAAAATCCACCGTAACAGTAAGATGAAGCAGAAGACAAAGGGAAGAGCTTGCCCTGCTTTTCCCTTTGTGGGTTTTCCATGGTTTTCCACTCTGGTTGGTCTGACTTGTTCTTCTCTCTGCCCTTGGGCCCAGGTTCCACGAAGCTGGGGACAGCCAGCAGCTTCCCAGCCGCGACGCCACAACCTTGAACGATTTCCGGGCAAGGTGCCACGCCTTGGATCTCGCCATGGTGCCCGAGCACGACTCCAAACAGCTCCCAGAGGGCTTCACCAACCTGCCCCCACTGCCCCCACCTCTGCCTCCCCCCCAGGACTACACAGGAGTGGTGAACATGGCTCTGGACTCCGTGGGGAAAGCCGGGGCCCGGGCGCCCATGTACAGTCCCTATGGCACCGAGCAGGGCCTGGGGCAGTGGGTGGTGCCTTCCCACAGCCAGTACAGGGCAATGAGCTACTCAGCCTTCTCCACGGAGTACAACACACAAGGAACTCCAGGACATGCCCATGGCACCATGGCAGAGTGGAGCCAGTACCCTCTGTTCCCCTACGCTTGCTGGTGAATGGGGAGGACCCTTCCCAGTGAAAAAACTGAAAGAAAATGTAAATGAGATTGAATTTACCGTTGGACTTGTGAAGCTTTGCCTACAGTAGGCAGAGGTATTGCTGCAAGCAGTAGCATGGGACACCTCCACTTCCTTGTCTCCTTGCACAACAACCTCACCATATTTCACAAGCAGTGGTTAAACTGGTGGCTGCCCCAGCCATGTCATTGTGGATCAGGCTCAGTGTTATCCTGCAGTGGTTTTTTTCCCAGCAGGAGTAGGAAACCACAGGTCTGCAAGAACAGTATTTAAAGAGCTGCTGAACTCGCAGTCAGTGTTGGCACCTCGCATTTGGCAGTTTCCAACATCCCTTCCTCCTGGGACTTGGTGCAAGGAGATAGGGGCTGAGGACTTCCAGTAAGCCATCCATGTGGCAAAAAAGCTGTAGAAAATATTGCAGACAAGCAAAGCAAGCAATTCTGGTGAACTTTGAGCAGCTTCCTCAGTTAGTATAGTCAAAGTAAAGCTAGAGTCGTGCCTTTCTTCCAGCAGCAGATGAGAGTAAAATGCACAGAAAGGTGTGTCTCCACAGCAGGGGAGAGTTTTCAGAGTTTGCAGGCAGGGGAGAGTTTGTTCTATGCAAGAGAAGAGGCAGCAAGGCTGTGTGTGGTGTCTTCCTGTCCCCATGCCCATCCCTCCTCTGCCAGCCCTAGATTCGAGGTCAGTGAAACGCTTTTCATTCTGTGGAGGTGGAGGGACGTTGTTCATGGAATGTGGGGGGCTCCTCTGGGGCCTTCCAAGGTTGTCAGAAACAGAGCCATGAACAGCAGTGCTCTGTGTCACTCTCTTCTTCTGTGTTTTCCCTCTTCCTTTAGAGGGAAAGGAAATTTTCCACTGTGAACTTAGTCCTTCTCCTGCTCCCTGCCACCCCTGGAGAATATAATTTATAGTGTGGTTCCTGCGTTGCTCTGTGAGTGTTAGGTGCTCTGTGAAGTTATCTCGCTGCTGTTTGGGAGTCTGTAGGGATCTGTCCATGTTTAGTTATCAGAGTGGTTCCACTTCCCTCCTCTGTGGTCCCATCCTGGGCAGGAGCACCTGTGCACTGCCATGCAAGCAGGGATTCTTTTCATCTTCCTGTTAGAATGGGGAGGCCTCCCTGTTTGCCCAAGTGCAGAAGGCCCTGGCACTGGGGATTTGGTGACACAGACTCATTGCTTCTCAGGGAGGATGGACATGCTCCTAGGTTATTTAGGGAATGTTTTCGTGTCACACTAATAGCTGCCGTGTGGCCTGCAGCCACACTGAGGTGTGTCATTGAGCCTGTGTGCCAGATGGTTTTCTGTGTGCACACATGTGTGAGAGAGTGTGTGTATGTAGCAAGATGTTGTCTCTGGGCAGACCTGGGCAGGTTCGTGCCCAGTGCCTCAGGACCCCTGTGCGGGGACTCTGGGAAAGGCTGTGCACCAGGTTTTTGGGGCACCAGCTCTTCACTGTGCATCTGCATAGTGCAGGGATGTTGAGCCATGTTGTTGTTGTTTAAATTACTGTGAAAAGTAGCCCTGTAAATTTGTGGGCTCAACTACAATGACTGTTTTCTTATTTAAATTGTATACTGCGAACTGCTTTTGTAGCACAATTATTATATTTACAGAGCAGCTGAGTACTTCCCCTGGGCTTCCCAGGATTTGAGGATGTGCAGCATTGAAATAAAGGTCAGACTTTGTCACAGTACATGTACATAATGCCCTGTGAGCCTCCCCTCTGATGACACCCTGGCCAGTAGTGATTTGTACCTGCTGTGTATGACACACATGTGGATGTGAGCAACTCACTTAAAAAGAAATCTGGCTGGGGAAACAAAATATGGAACTCAGTTTTTTTAAATGCAAAAATATCATTATTTCCTGCTGTGCAAATGCCAGCTGTGTGAAGGCAGGTCAGCTGTAAAAGGCTGTCTCTGGCCATTAGTAGTTAATTTTGCCACCACTGTCCTTCACATCTTGGAAATGAGAGGAGCAGAATGACCGGGGAGCTGAGTGAGTGCCTTGAGCAGGGGACCTGAAGGCGGTACTTTGTGCACGGGATCACTGCCAGCAGCACACCCACAAGCGAGAGAGAGAATGCATCCCCCACAGGCTACCTGGTTGGATCTGTTTCTTTATCTTTGTAGCTGGGATGTGTTTCCCTGTCACAGAGCACTAATGAGGATGAAAAGCTGCAGTGAGCGTGAGTAACTGAGGACAGCTGGGCAGCACTGCGGAATTCCCGTGAAAATACGAGTGCGATGCTGTTTCTTTCAAACCTTTGCAGTAGCAGTGCAGGTGCTGCTGCCCCCTGGGCCTGTCGGTAGAGCTGGTTTGGCAGACACGGCTCTGCACTGGGGTAAAAGACTCAGCTTTGTGCCTGGGACGAGCCATCAATTACTCATCAGCCTTCTGTTACAACGGGACTGCTCGCCCTTCTCCAGTGAATCATCCAGCTTGCAGAAGTACCTATCCTTTCTCTCTGATTAGAGACTGCGCTCGGCTTGTTCGGGAAGCCTTTGGAGGTTTTGCCTGTAGGTGTGCTCTGGACTCTGCTCCCGCCCCCTCCCTATGCAGTTCCCACTGGCTTGTTTTCTTCAGCTGTGGCATTTCAAATCTGTATGAGCTCGACTGGAATGCTGGTTTTGCACGCATGTGAGATAATGTAATGCCTCTGACAGCTTCAATAAAAGGAAATGAGACATGTGGAAGTCAGGCCATTAAGACTAATAAAATAAACTCAAAAGTGTAGGTTTTGTGCATCTTTCTCAAGCACAACGTGCTCTGCTTTAGTCATGTTACCTGGGGCCAGTTTGTACATGCATGACACGCTGTTGATTTCAGCATTCATTGTTCTCCACAGTGTGCTCAGTGAGCCTCAGGTTATCTGCTCACACTGCTAGATATGACTCAAGCTCTTGCACCAATTCTTTGCAGCAAATTGTTTATTTTCTCTGTGTTTTCTGCTCCTCTCCTGCAGAGAAGTTACATAAGGAGGAGGGCAAATGGACTATAAATGGGATCTAGGTAAATTTCCTATGGGAAATCAAGATCTTGATTTATTTTGGTTTCTCCTACTGGTTTTTGCAGCCTTAAGCCTTGTCTGACATTGCTTCAATGCAGATGGGACTGGCAGAAAAATGCTTTCTTGCCGATGCTGCAGTTCTTCCCCAGGCAGCCGCAGGTTCGGCTGTTTCCCTGCAGCACAGAAAGCTCCAGCTCTGCCCACAGCCCTGTGGGCGCACGGCGAGCCCGCCCAGGCCCGCGGGCTGTGGCCTCTGCACTCGCACCTGCGCTGGCTCTGCACAACTTCCAGCTGCTTTCACGAAGAGCTTTTCTAATCTCCAGGTGCTGCAGGGACAAGGATGTGCAGGGCTGGTGCGAACCCAGCTCCGGGACGGTGCCGCGGGCCGAGCTGCGGCCCCGGCGCGGGGCGAGCCCTCACACGTGTGGGGCGGGGCAGGGCAGCGCCCGCAGCGCTCTGAGCGGGCCAAGGAGGCTCCTGGGCTGCACAGAGCCTGAGGAGGTCCCGGGGAGCAGCACTTCCATGCCGGGCTGGGGCTCTTGGAGCGCCTGGTGCTGGGCAGACAGGCTGAGCAGGACTCCTGGCTTGCTTTGGGCTGACCCCGCTGCCGGGTTGGGGTGTCTGTCGTGGTGCTCCCTGAGCCTCCCAGGAGACTGCGACACGCGTTTCCTCGGACAGCCGAAGCTGCGGCTCACTTGAAGGCGACCCAAGCAAGCGGTGCAAACCCCCTTCCAGCAATAACAACATTCTTTCAAGTCGAGTGGGTTTTTATTGCAGAGCTTAAACCCCACTTAATTCCCGATTTCTAGGGTGGGATCCATGCGGAACACCTTAGCAGGGGGGAGGCAGCATTTGGTTGGAGCAACAAGCCGTGCTGGTCACCTGCCGTGAGCAGCCGGGACAGCTCTGAGCCACGGCCCCTCTGCCCACTCCTCGGGGCCACAGGTGCGGCTGCAGGTGTCCTCATGGACCTGCCCGCCCTCGGCCTCCAGGCGCTCACTGCGTGGCAAAGAGAGGGATAAACTCTGCAGGGCTGGCTGGGGAATGGGGGCACTTCTCTGGATCCTGGTGGGGCTGGGCTGTTGTGTGTCCCTCAGCTGCGCTGGGCACAGCTGCTCTCAGAGCCACAGCCTTGCAGTGTCAGTGGCTATGAGGGAAGCCTGTTCCTGTCCTCGGGGCTCTGTTCCCAGCCCTCTGCTGCTGGCCTGGGCCCCTGATCCTCCAGGTAAGATGCTTTTTACTGTCCTGCCTTGCAGGGCTGTAGTGAGGTCTAAATGTGCTTTCCGGACATTACAGCAGGAGGAGCACAGGGAGAGGCTTACAGGGCACAGTGAAGGGAGTAGGAAAGGTGTTTCTCCCCCACAGCACATGACACGCATGTCCCAGAACAAACCCAGAAGTGTTCTTAAAACCTGGGCCTGAGCAAAAGACAAAATTTTAACTGAGGGTGAAGCAAACCTTTGATGCAGCTGTGCTGAGCAGTGTTGCTGTACAGCCTAGTTTAGTGTTCCTTTTTTGTTTTTCCAAGTCGTGTGAGTTTGTTTTATGACCTGAAGCACTTTGCTGTGGGGTGCTGGATTGCCTCTGACACTTCTCTAATACTCAATTTCTTTTCTTTGAACATGCAGGTGTACAACTACAGTATTCCTGCCCAGACAGCACCCTGCTTGGTGAGTGTAATGGATAGATTTAATTTTAATCTCCTACAGTTCTTTGGGGACATGCTGAAGTTTTTATTTCCTCCTCCTCTATTTTTACTGAAGAGGGTAAACTATGTGTCTCCATAAAGCAGAGTGGGCAGCCGGTGATGTAGGATGGGCACTCTCATCAGTCATGCACTAGGCAATAAAGCACTGCTCACTTTCAGTATCTCTGCCTCTCGTTGTACAAGGATGACTGTACATGTAAAACAGCAGCTGTTCACCGGAGAGGCTTCCTGTGTTCTGGCACTGTCACTCCAGCTCCCATCTGTGGGGTCGCAAAGCACGGGCACTGTGATCTCTGTAACTGTACCTTCCTTCTCGGGAGATGGTGCATTAAGGGTAATCTGCGTGGAAATGCTGCTGCAGACAGGGATGAGTCAGGCGTGATTCCTGCCACACCGCGGGGTCTGTCCCCATGCTGAGCAGCCAGCCCTCTGCTCGCCCACAACCTGGTTTGGGCTCTGCTTTGCCATCTAGAAGTGGAGACGGAGCTCTCCGGAGCAACTCAGGCTCTGCCCAGCAGCATTCGGTGAGCGGGAAATGGGAATTGCTTCGGTAAACTGAAGTCAGCCCTCCGGGGATAACGGCAGTGAACTAGAGCAGTGGAGGGGATGTGATCAAACCCGCTGTTCACCAAAAGGATGTGCTGAGCAGTGCACTGACACAGGCTGAATGACACTAATGTGCTCCCTGCAGAGCCCCTGGGGACACAGGGCATTTTGTAAATCCTGGATGAGAAGGCTCGGCCAGGAGAGCGGTGTTCTGCCCCCCAGGCTGGGCTGGCGCTCCTCCTGCAGCCGCCGCATGTTCCCCGTCTTGCCCGTATGGCTGTTAATGGCCTTGTCCTGCCTCCATCCTCAGGGAATAATTGCCTCACACTTGAGCAAATGTGCTCGGTGTTTGAAAGGAGTCTATCGATTTGTGCGTATTCCTGAAAGCCTCACAGGGCCCTGTTCCCTTTGAAGTGTAAAAGCATCTGTCTGTCTCGGCTTCTCGAGCAGTCTCCCGCTCCATTTGCATCTCCTCTCGGGCTGCCCAGGAATCCATCCCTGGCCCCATGCCGTGCTCCGGTTTTGGCTGCTGAGAGGGCTCCCTGCCACGGGAAGATGGGACTTGGAGACAAAGGTGCAAAGTTTCAGTCTAGGGAGGGGTTGAGCTCAGCTTGCAGCTGGGGGTACTCAGGATGGAGCTGTTCCTGGAGGCCAGTTTCCAGTAGACAGACTGGGAATGTTCTTGTTGGGTACTGATCTGTGGTGGGTGTGTTAATTAGGAAGGAGAGGAAATAGCCTCTGGCTTCTCCCAGCCAGAAAGGACTGGTTGGTAAGGAAGAAGGCCAGACCTGGACTGCCTTGGATAATCCATCATGTGGGAGCTGAATTGCTCAGGAATGATGAGAACCCTTGATGGTTCTCTGATCTGCATCTGGACATATACTACTGAAATGTCACCGAGTCCCTGGTCTGTGTGTGGGAATTCAGCCTGTGATTCTCCCCATCCCACCTCCCCTGGGCAATGGGACTGGCCCTGGACCAGGGCATTTCCATGTTGGCACAACCTTACAGGGGTGACTGTATTCCTGGAGCTAGGACTCAGAGCTCTGACACTCCTTGGTCATCCCTGGGGTGGTGGTGGGAGCACAGTGCAGATAACTCCAGGCTGGAATTGCAGGGGCTGCCTGTAGCCACTGCCATCCAGCACCTCCCAGATGGTGCACTGGGTTTCCTATTTCAAGGGGGCCCCAGCAGAGCAGCCGTGGCACCTCACTGCTGGAGGCAGTAAATGGGCTCCCATCTGGTTTTAATGATCAGTAGCACTTTGGTGCTTGTTTATTCCCGTGTTTTATGCTTCAGCAATAAAATACTGCTTCAGTTTGTTCAATCCATTCTGGTGCTGGATGCAGATGAGTTCACAGCCTCTGACAAAGAGGTCCCAGTGGTATACAGGATGTTGTCTGTTTTGTTTTGACTTTTTTTTTAAAGACAGCTGGACAGAATCAGAATCAGTAGTGGCTTTTGAAATATAAACATCAGTGGACAGTATAGAAGGCAGGGCACACAGCTCATCATATTTAGCAAAGAAATCATGTCCTTAGATTAAAGAAGACTTGGTTCTGGAGCTGGAACTGTCTGCCTTTCTATCCTCCACAGGGCAGCACAGAGCTCTGATGTGGAGACTGAATGAAGTTAGTCCTAATTTTAAACCAGATACTCAAGGAAATTTTAGTCCCAAAGTGCTGCCTGTAGCAGTCACTGAGCTGCAGCATTTTGCTTTAGCCATCCCACCACAGCCCTACAGTGGCAATGGAAGTAGCAGAAGCACTGGCAGGGCCACGTCTTGCCATGGGCACACACCAGCTCTGTGACAGGCTCCTGGTGCCACCATGCTTGGGGCAGCTGTGGTGGGCTGGGAGCTGTACAAAATTCTCTGGGGGCAATGTTGTCATCTATTAAATTAATCTAAGGGGGCAGCTGTATGTAAGGGGCTGTGGGACTTTCTTCCTGACCCCAGTACACTTGTGTGATGGCAGCTCCAGCACTGAGGGCATTGTCCTCCGAAGGGACAGGCAGTAACACTTGGCACATCTCTGGCACTCCGGATCTGGGATCCTGAATCAGTTCTGCAAAAGCCAGTTAAGGCTTCTCAGCATCTCTGTTGCAGGGTAGGTGGGGACACTAAGGCAAAGAGATTAAAGGCAGTAAACCACAGTGGGAGAAATGGGCTCTTTGTCTCCCTTCTGACTTTTATGGAGACCTGGAAACATTTTGCTTTCCCATCTAACATTAATCCTCTACCCTAATGGTAGAGAAACATTCTTCTCCACTTCATTTCCCAACTGTATGCTCCTTGGAGGATCTTTAACTCTTACCTCTAAAGAACATTGATTTTCTGCAGAGACCCTTTTCCCCAACTGTTTGTCAAGGCTTGGATCTTTAGGTGGCAACTAAAGGGAGAAGGATTTTAACAAACTAATTAACCTCCCTCCAAGTCATTCGGGGTCTGTTCCCTTGGTGCCACTGGTGTTGCATTTGTGCTAATTTCCCCTGGAAGGTCTAATGTAGGGGGAGCGATTAAAGGAGGCTTTTCTCGGGCAGTTTTTACACAGCAGGAAGAGGGAAGGTGGCAGTGGCTGCTCTGGTTATTGCTGTCCCCCGGATCAGACCCTGCTGGAGCCAAAGCCCAGCTCCCTGCTGTAGGAATGAGACTGGCCAGGTCCCAGCAAGGCAAAGCAGTCCCTCGAACCTCACCAGATACCCTCTGAAATGGGACTGTCACCTCAGCTTGCCAAACAAACACGGGCTGTCAGTCAGCGTAGAGGGAAGGATCGTCTGCAGATCTGAGCAGGTTTTGCCATCACAGTGTCAGAAGGGCTCTCTGCTCCTCTGGCTTTCAACTGCAAATGAAGCAAATGGCAAAACATTGACAAAGGACCTCCCTGGCCTCTGTACTGGCCCAGTGCTGGGTTCAGCCTCCCAACCCTGAACACATGCTGATGGTGTCAAATCTCCTGGAATCAGGGCAGAACTTCGTCATGGTGCCCTGGAAAAAGGAAACTGTGATTCTTATGGATGCTCCTAAGAGCCCTGTGCTGCTGGAATCAGGTGAGGCTCTGGGTGGCAGGAGACAAACAGGTGGGGAGGCACCATGCTCATCCTCATGCTGCTCCCAGGCTGAAAGTGGGGATGATAGGGAAAAATAACACTGTGATTCCTGGGATGTAGGGCTGGGACAGCTTGTGAGCTGTGGCACGAACTCCTCGATCCAGACTATAAAGTACTTCACAGGCCTGTCCCAATTGCCTGGCCTATTAGTTTTATGGAGGGGCCTATTGTAAGGATGCAGTTGGTCTCCTTTTGCCACAGTAATGAAAATATAACCACGGTGGGGAGAGAGAGACCTTGGGAGGGAGGCAGCGGGAAGCCTGTGTTTGGGTGTTGGGGTCACACCCCTGTGGGCTCCTGGGGTCCCCGGGTATCTGTCGGTGCCACCGTGGGAGCACTTGGGCAAGGAGAGGCTTTGGCCCTTGGCCCGGGCCGGGGTTCCTCCAGGCACCCCCGGGCAGAGGAGGCGGCTGGAGCGTGCACAGGCAGGGGCACAGTGCCACCCAGTGACTGCGTGTGACCTGTGAGGGACAGCTGGGGCAGCCTGCAGGGGAATTGCTGCAAGGGGGCTGAGGCCTGGAAGCTGCAGCAAGGGTATCCCAGAGCAGTGTGGAGAACAGAAAGCCAAGAAACCATCTGTGCTGTTGCTTTGTAGTTACAGTGCACAAGGGGCAAAGCTCTGGGGCTGTTGTGCTGTGTCTGGAGCCAGGGTTTTGCACGACTTGTTCAGGTGCTGACAGAAGCCAATGGTTGGGCAAGTTGGGGCTGAAGCAATTCACATTTTAGGAGGGACCTGGCAGCAAAACCGGGGGAGGAGAAGGTGGTTACCTGGGATGAGCTGCTCTCCATGGGGAGGATGTGTCTCTGCTTGAGAAGTGCAGGTAGCTCGGGGGCACTGAGATCCCAGAGAGACAAGGCTGGCACAGGGGCTGCCTTGGAGCCCCTCGCCTCTGCCAGGAAGGGTCCCCTTGTGTCTTGAGCAGTAGGTGACAGCCATATGTGGTGGATTTGTGAGGTTAATGCAGGACCTTTCCTCCCTTCTGCCCAAACCCTGCCTTCATTCCTTGTTAGGTCAAGCCCTGTGTCTTGTGTTCCCAGGCTGGAACAAGTATCAACAGGCAGCTTGAATGGTGGGGGAGAGGGACAGGAGCCAGGTACAGTGGGACATGGTGCCGTCATCTCCCGAGGTGGCTCCTGCAGGAAATCACTGCCCCAGGCAATGCCCTGATATATTTCCAGCAGGGACTGTCTCTTGGAGGAGGCACAGACTGTGACTCTATTTTGGGTGATGACTGCAGAGCCCACAGAGCATTTGGCAGCAGGGAGGGGTGTTAAATCAGCCTGTCCTTCTCCAGGTACATCATCTCCACCCCCCTCCATTTCCCACAGCTGTTCCAATGCAGCTCTGCCATGAGGCTGCAGGGCTGCAGTGTGGGCTGAAATCAGGGCACTGCAGCGAGGGAGGCATGAGCCCTGCACAGCTGATGGATGCAAGGCCCACATCTTTACTGCCCTGTTAAGGACAGCACACGCTTTCTGCTCCTAGGCTGCTCTCCAATGTGTCTTTATTTTTGTCTGTTTAGATTTGCCAGTGTTGATCTCACAAACACCACTGAAGAGGACTTTGGGCTTCTGCTGCTGTACAGAACAAAGCCTTGCTAGAAATCCAGCACCAGCTGGAGACCTGTTCCCATCCCATCACCCACCTCTGCCTCGATCAGATGGTCACTAGTGATGGTGAGGGTGGGTCACTGAGCCTCATACAGGCAGGAGCTGCTGCTGAGTACTTGGAGTAACCTTTTTGTCACTGCTGGGGTACATCCTGCACTTTGGGATGATTTTGGCCAGATTGCCAATGGTGCTGCTTATCCTGCATGTAGTGGTCAGACCTGTGTAAGCACATTCAGCAGAACCCCAGAACTGAGTTAATTTTAGCCTTTCTGTTTCAGACTCCTGCTGATGTGTCTCATGTCCAGGCCAAGGTGCTATTTCTTGCAGGGAAATGATCTTTGTTAATTTTAGATCTAGTTCTTCAAAGTGCCGAGTAGGCACAGCTATTCCAGGTAGTTGGGCACAGTGGGGGTGTTCAGTCTTTGTGGGATATGGCTCTTCCTTACACAATGAAGGCCAAGCCTGATGAATTACATTTCCTTTGTGCCCTGCAGAGCATGAGGCTGATGCTCAGCAGGAATCCAGCCCAGAGCTGTGTATCACTGCAGACTCGGAGCCAGAGCACCAGCTGTGATACCTGGAAAGAGAAAAGCTCTTTCTCTTCAAGGTCAGTGGATTAATTGTATCACTGGTCACAAGAAGAGGGGAAAAGAAGAGATGATCTAACATAACAGAAACGGAGGTAGAAGTCCCCATGAGTGCCCCTGAACCACATAATCCAGATCAAAGTAGTAAAGTAACAGAATACATAAAAAACTGTGGAAATCGAGTCTAGAAATACAGGGGGTCATTAGTTCCCAGTAAGAAAAATGCGCAAGTTTGATTTTTGTAATTATTTTTATGACAAGGATAGCAACAGTGCACTCTAAGGCCTGGCTGGGTTTGTCACTTCTGTAAGGAGCATCCCTGGGGGTCTCCAGCTTGGCTGCTGACTGGTGGAGTTGAGTGCCAGGAGTTTCAAACCAGCTCCTGTTGTTCACTTATGTCAGTCCCTTCTGTCTGTTTACAACAGGATCCTCTCCTTGGACTTGCTACTCCCCCCATATCAGTTGGATTTTGGGTGCAGGGGCAGCTGGGGGAAGGCAAAGCAGCATGTCCAGCACTGCCTTTCTACCCCTGCTGCCCTCTGACAGCCCAACAAGGGCTGCTCCTACCTGAGGATCTGGAGAGGATTCACTGGATAGCACAGACTGGGAATCTGCAGTGGAGGGGGATTAACAGTCCCTTGGATCCACACTTTCACTTCAGCTTTAGTGATGAATTTCTAGACCAAATGCTAGTAATGGATTTTTCAGCGCTGACTTTCAGCTGCCCTTGCTGGACCAGCCAGGACGTACGAAGCAGGAGCCAGTTCCCTGTGGATATCCAGATTTAGCTCTGATCCCAATTGTCTTGTGTGCCAGCAGCGGGTTGGACTAGTAACTCGTGCAGGGAGGGTTCTGGTTACAAAATGCCTGGAATGAAGCAAGCAGGTGCTGGGAAGGTTAACTGAGGGGAGCACGGCGTTAATTCCCCATCGCCTGCCTCGGGAGCAGCGGGATGGATCTCCCGCAGGTGAGGCTGCGCCGAGGGGCTGCCAGTCCCCGGTGAGCACGGTCACACCGCAGAGCAGGGCTCAGGTCAGCCTTTAGCTCCCGAGGCTGTGGAGCAGGAGCCCACAGAGGGCTGAGGCAGGGCGGCGGGCGCTGGGCTCCCAGGCTGCTGCCGGCAGCGCGGGCAGCTGGAGCAGGGCGCGGACAGCCTGGCTCCGGGCGGGCAACAGCGCTCGGTGCCGCTGCGGCTCTCGGCAAGCTCCCAGGGCTTGTACTTCAGAGCCCGAGGCTCACTCTGGACAGCCGGGATGGTTTCTTTCCCTGCTGCCGGCCTGTGCCCCTGGACACGCGGCCCTGCTGCAGCGGGGCTCAGCTGCTCACAGCCAGTTTGCAGCTCGGGGATGGAGAGTTCCTGAAATGGGAACTGCCTTTACCTTTCCCTGCTGAGCTGTGACTGGTGGTCCAGCAGCTGCTACAGGAGCAGCTGACCTGTCCCCTAAAAAACAAGGCAGAGGGGAGGATATGGGGGACAAAAATCAGTACGGTTGCTCCAAGGTGAGTGCGGACCTCAGGAGCTTTTCATCTGTGCACAGTCCACACTCTCATGTAGAAGTGGAGCAGTTCTGCTGTGGCTGCAGTTTATTTGATTTATTTAGGTGTATTTCCTACTGGTGTAAGCTCCAACAGACACCTCTGGGTATGTCTAAAAGGGTGTTTGACATCACACCAGTTTAGAAATAAAACCTTTTGAATAAATCAGTGACAAACTGGTGAACCCAGCTGATCCCAGCTTGCACTGAAAAATTGAGGCTTGTGCTGCCTGTTGTTGGACTGAAGTAACTGAACTACTTCACATTTGCACTTGTGGGAGCCTGAATGCAGGTAAGACAAATAAACCCACCTTGATGCTTCCTGTTACCTTTTACTTCTTGCCTTTTAGCCTGAAATAGGATTACCAAGCCCACTGAATATATCTGACGTATTCTCATCTTTAAAACACAACTGGTTTTCTCCAAAACATAACTTGCCAAATGTGACTATTTGATGATAAGACACTATGCAGAGTTGGCTATGAATGTTTATTAACATCACATGGAAATGTGTACTCCAGAGAAGACAAACACGGGGCTGTCGCCATACCTACAGAGTCCAGGGAACCAAAACAAGCTCTGTAGGCTTCTCCTTGGCAGCAGTTGTATGGCTGATGTTCTTCTTAAGTTTTCTTCCTATACAGTATCAGCTCAAGTATCAACACCTTGTTAATGATTTAAGTAAAAAAACCCTTTAAATTTAGTTAAGTTACTATTGATCTGGATTGACTGAAAAGGCAGGAGATGACCAGGATGTGGGTTCTGACTTCCAAACACAGACGGTTCTGATGTTTTGCACCAGCATCTTGTGGCAGGGGCCAGAGCTGCAGTCGCTGCTCTCCAGTGCCTGCACAGGTTACACCTTAGTTACCCAACCAATAATAAGCGAAATTCAAACCATTGCATAATCCAGTCATTCTTACAAGCACAGTCAAGGGCATCACAGTAAACAAAGGTAATGGTTTCCAGAGACCCTTAAAAGCCAGGGCCGGAGAGCACAATAAATACAGTGGTGGAAGAGCACGGACGTGTCGGGCGTCAGGGCAGAGGAGACAGTGGCCATCTGTATCACCAGAGATCCATCTTTTTCATGTGAACCTCCAGAGCCCAGCAGAATTGTCTGAGAAGAGGCACGAGGATGGAACAGGAGAGTATCATTCAGCCTGGCAATACAACAGCATTTTCTCCTGCTTAATTCTTCCTTTGATTCTGGAAAACTTCAGCTGGCACGCACTGTTCACCCACAGAACAGGGCATGGTAAGGACAGAGTAAGGGCTTAAACACTCTGCTGTTATTGTCAAGGTTCTCTCACTAAAGACGACAAATAATACTGTAAGTTGAGGCAAGTTTTATTTAGACTGTACAAACAGGGCATTGGGGATAAAACACAGTGGCTTGATGTTGGGACCAGTTCTATGAATTAAGTGGAGTAAGAAATTAAAAAGGCACTAATCTTAAGAAAAGACACTCTGTAAATTCTAAGAATATAATTCATTTAATACTGTTAATCTTATAGCACAAAAAATAAAACAAGCTATGATCCCCAAAATAAAATTTAAAAGCTTACACTTAATATTATTGCCTGAAGATCATGGTCTTTAAATTACATATTGTGTTTAAAAGTTTACACAGTGAAGACTGTCTCAAATACAAGGCCACCTTTCCCACTGCAATAATTGTATCCTTGTCCCAAAATACACTTTAACACAAATAAACAGAAAATGACAACTATACAGGAACGCTTTCACTGGTCCCAAAAGGCAGTCTTTTAGGCAGGTCTCACTTTCAAATGCAGGTATTGAGGAAAATGCTTGAAAACTGGATTAGAAAACAAAGGCAGCCCACTCATTCCCAGGATGTTAATACAATATAAAAAATTACTTTACAGGCACATGAAATGGCACAAAGAATGCTGTTTTTCCCTTTACAAAAATAATGCTCAGGCTCTTCAGAGCCTCAACCCAAACAGGATATTCCCTTTTGTTTATTCTTTCCCAATTTGTAAACAATCATGAATTAAATAAGCGCTTATCCAGTGATGGACACTGATTAAAACAGTTTTCATTTAAACTTTCAGACTGGTCAGAGGCTTCAATGTCTATATACACATGTACACAGCAGGTGAAAGCCAAGCCTTTCGTGACAGTTGACTACTGTGGCACCAGGTCATTACACCAGCTCCTAGTTCCATAGCAAGGACAACTTTAATGGTGCATAGATCAAAGCCATCACTTGTAGGCTCTCCTGCTTCATATCAAGGTTACCTTACACGCCCAAGAACATTTACACTGATAAGATTATCACTCAGATTTAAGAGGTTTCATAAAACAACAGCACATGTGTAAGCAAGCGACAAGCAATTGAGAATCCAGAGTCCCTCAAAGAGAAACCCACACTGATCCAATGCAGTCTTTATATGAAAATACTTGTCTCATAGTAAAATAGCCAAGACACATTTTGAAGCGAGGTTACAATCAGCTTAGGCTGGTCAGTATGCTACATTGAAACCACATTTTACATACCTGAACCACACCGCTGCTACTTGGAGAAACACTGTTCATTCATGGCCTAAAATCAGGTTCACAGAAATTCAAGAATTCTTGTCTTTGCATCAGATACCACTACACACAAATTTTGCATAGTTTTGAAGGTAAAGTACTTTGCTTTTCTGCAGTACTGGAACACAATTAAACCTAAAACAATGTTTGTGTTCAAAGTGTACACCTTATTCAATGAGAGGATGAGTCAAGATGTTTATTTCAGTGAAAAAAAATCAGGTTAAAAGTTACGTTCAAGATCTCAAATCTCACAGTATTTATTTACCACGCAAAGGAAGAATTCTACAATCAGTCTTCTGAAGAGCTGCCTGTAACTAGGTCAGGCTTGAAATAAGATTTCTCTGCAGCAGACTGAGTTTAGTGCAGTTTGTATTCAGAAGATGACTTTCAGTAGTACAATCTGTGTAGTAAATGTGCAGGTATTGTTAGGGCACAGGAAAAACATGACCTTCTTTAGTTACAAGAACTGCATAGCTTTTCTTTGCAAGACAAAATGTCAATGCCTATTGTCAAGAATTACAGCACCAAACACTTCAGTCAATGCTACTCTACTTCACAGTTAATTTGGTAGTAAAATGCTCTACAAGAACTTCCAGACTGTCAGCCACTGGATCAATACTACAAAAAAAAACAGTTAATAGATGAATGGAGAGATTTCTTTAAAACCTGGCATTTTGAATGTCTGCTTGTGAATGCCATTTCTGCAGTTCTTCAGTGCCTTCCAACTGAGGATCTCATGGCACTCCCACATGGACTACCAACAACATGCTTTTATTAGGATCAAACAACACAAATCAACAAGAAAACATGCTGGAACTTAAGACAATGTTTATATCATTAGACATTTGTAAGATCTGATGACATTCTGCAGGTATTTGAAGTTTCTCATTTTGCTACAACCAACAGCCTACCAAAGTTGAAAAATGGGAGCTGCTGTTTTCCTGCCAGCTTCCACACTGGACATCTGCCTTAACCAGGCTGTCAGAGAAGTTTTGTAGCTTTATCTTTGCAGACATGTATTCTGTTAATTCAGTGTTCCATCATTTTGAAATGAGCATTCCAGTTCACCTACAACACACATTTGAAGAAGGTGGCACAGGATTCCCCTGTGCCTACGCTTTCAGATCCTGCACCCAGGCTCAGGCTGAGCACCCTAAGGGCACTCTGCAGCCAGGAGCTCCCTGCTGCAGAGCAGTCACAGCAGAGAGCTCAGGAGGGAAAAAGCTACACAAAGAGGGAAGGAGCTACACTAGTAACAGACACCTCTGTGGCCTCCTCCAGCCCGAGCATTACCACATGGGGAACGCAGGCTGCTGACGCCAATTGACCATTTTCTAGAGGATGCTGTGAAGGGGAGGGACCTGGGCCATATATAAAACAGAGCCAATGCCTTAGGAAAGGTAAAAGAAAGATGTCAGCATGCAGAGGAGTTGGGATACAAGCAAGGAAAAGGAAAAAGAAGGAAGGGAAAAAAGATGAAAGCAGCTCTGGAAGAGAAGCAGAGCAAGACAGTCACTCTGGTAAAAAGGTACTGTGTTTGAAAAGGAGCTTTTGATGAGCTGGGGCTGGTATAGCTAGGAAACTTTGGAGAGAGCAGGAAGCCTGCAGAGAAATGGATATAAATGGTCTTTAAATGTTTAAATAAGAGGATTTTATCAGTATTTACTAAATTCTTCTGTCCCACTCCTACCTCTCCTCATGGCAATCTGATCTGTCTACCAAGTAACAGCTTGATGACAAGCACTTCTGTGTAGTAACACTACACTTTCAACACTGCAGAAGAGCTGTATGTAGACCAGGCCAAAGTGTTTCCCCTTAAAGCTCACTTTCTACAGTTAGTGCTTGCAAAAATCAACAGAAATGCATTAAATATGTCAAAACCAAGTTACAAGTATCAACCCCTCCTAGGTTTCCTTATAAATAAATGCCTCAGCGTCAATGCCGCTCAATCAATGGTTATTTGCATTTAACACACACCGTTTCAGGAAGGTCAACAACAAGCTTAAGAGTTAACAGAAAAGAGCAGTGTCTAATACAACTGCTTAGAATACATAAGCTCCAATTATTGTCCTTTAAAGAAACCATCATTTAAAACGTACTACCTTAGGACAGGTAATTTCAAAACTAAATCTTCTTGTGTTCTAAAATTGCATTTTTGTTGTTGCTTTTTGTTGGACAGTAATGCACAAAGTTGCATGTTTGACCTAAGATTGGGCTCTTCCTACTGAGCAAACCAGAAAATGTCCATGGAAGTCTCAACAGGAAAGGTTTTTTTCCCATACCTCTCTGCTATATTCCGATTCGGTCTTCTCCAGCTTAAGGCCCAAGAAAGTTTTACAAGTGAAACTAAATTCATGATGCAACTACGGTCTGAAGGTCAGGCAGTGACTTCAGTTGTATGTATTCCAAATGTATATTAAAAGAACTGTCAACTGCAGCAAGCTGGAAAATGGGCAATGCTAGCAATGTGCCATTAAGTCATCATCCCACCTCAAACAATGCTAATGATAGCCAGGAAAATGAAGCAGCATTGTAGATCGGGCAGAGGGAGTCACTCGTTCTCGTCTGGGTTTTGAGGGTCAAACAGCTGGACATGCGTGAAAGGGAAGAGCCCTTTGCGACCGTTGACTTCTCCTTCCCACTGACCGTTTATATTCATCCTCGTGACCTTCACAATATCTCCAACCTGCAGAAGTAGAAACAAAAAACTCCTTATCATACGTGGGATTCTCACCTCTGATACAAATCAAATGAAGAACATAAACAAGCCCATCATAAGGAAAGAAATCTTGCCCTCTTCTTGGCTAAAGGTTCAATTGAAAAGTTTCTTTTACTGAACTACAATACCAGCACTTTGTTGCTAAACATAATAATGTTGTCTGTGCTCTGAGATTCTTAATTACATCTATATTTATAAATATTACTGAACTACACCTCTTTTTATAGGAGAGCTTACAGCTTCATGCTGTATCTTTAGCTTAGATATAAATTCACATCAGTAACGCTACCATCAGTGATGAGTCACAACATCCTTTCAAAAGAGCACAGTACTAGGACTGGTTTTAGCAGCAGCTAACTTAAAAGAAATGTAGCTTTTCTAAGAAAGATTCCTAAGGCAAAGAAACCATTACTTGAAGCTCTAATTCTGATGATCACAGTCTAAGAAACCTTCTGTGATGTCTAAAATAATGGTACACTTCCAAAGTGGAGAAAAGCAATCTCAAACTTTTATTTTTTTAGTAGTAGTAGATGTAGATTCTAATTTTATTTGTGGTTTTCACATCTACTTCCTGTCAAAGCATTTGAAGCAGGAATGATGATATGTCAGACCTTTCCTACCGTACCTATTTTCTTCCTATCTGACAGTGGAAAATGAGAGAAGTCTAAGCTATGATCAAGCAAGAAACAGCAGCCCAAATGATGACAAATTATACTCTTACTGTTCAACTGCTGTTTTTAATCTGGATTAGGAAAATTTACAAAATGAAATATACAAATTGACAAGAAGCTTTTAAAACAAGCTAAATACTCATTCTTCTGAGATGCTTCTGGAGAGCTGAACACGTGGTCTGTTGCAGCAGCTCTCTAACTTTCCCCCTCCCTTCCTGTTTACTTATTTGACTCTATGTGGTAACTACATTAAATGAAAGTAAATATTAGACAAGTGACATTAGCAGCTAAAAACTAATTTTACAAACAGTAGAACCAGCCTATGACCAATGTCCAACAGTTTGTTTCTTTCCCAAACTAGGTCCAAGCTCTTGTAACTGAGTCTCAGTTATCCAACTACTGCTGTGAAATTCAAAGGAAACTAGCTTTAATCTTATTTAAGGACAATATAGACATTGATACAGTAAATAAAGCTATTTGTCTACATTTTCTAAATAGTATTGAAATTCAGACCAGATGCAGGTAGGCCCTTGGCAACATCCTTAAACTTTTCAGGTGAGACTTGTATATTTTATGTTAAAGAAAAAGCCCTGAGTTTACAAAACAATGTGCATGTCACTAGATGATTTGAAGCCCATTACTGTAACAGGTATTTTTGAAGACCACACAGAAGCAAGAACCCTTAAGTGAAATTTAAGATACTATAATAAACTGGTTGGCAGTCAGGCACTCAGTGTTATGTCTCTTAAAATAAAATTCATTGGACTTTGAAACTATTCTCAGAGATTTAAGCCTTATGTGTTGCTCTGCTTCCCTACTTTTTCTCCACTACTTTGGCTGTCTGCGCTCTGTCTGCCCACCATATTTGAGAGTCTCTCACTTGGAACAATTGTAATCTTGTGCTTTTGAGAGAGGAGAAAATCCTTTGAAGTCCCTTAAGTCTTAGGATATAACTGAGGCCATATTACTTTCTTAAATGGACATTTTTAGATATGCTGCTCCCAAACTCAAACATGAAGTCAGCATACAGAATGAAGCAGTTAAACACTGCATGTACACACAGAATCCACCCAGCTGCTTTTCAGCTCTCCAGGGCCTGCTGCAGCATGCTCTGATTGTATATTTGCTAAAAAGCACAATTTGTCAGACTCCTCACTCAAGAAAGCTTTAAATAGTAACATGATGACCTAAACAGGAACCTAGCAAATGTTTCTTTAGGAAAATGCTGATAAGATCTATAAATACTCAGTGTTACATTTGCTACATTTAAATAACCCTTGAAGACAGATCTAAGTTCCAAATTCTGGACCCAACCTTAGGAAGATGCAGCTGACATCACAACAGTTTAAAGCTAACGAGTTGTGTTTTCACTACACCATAAACCAAACCCACTCTCAAACCCTTTAATCTTAAAAATAATCTTTTGAATCTAAAACATGGACCTGCATTTTCTGAGTCTGACAATGTAATTCTGTTCATGTGCTGTAGAGAGCAAGCCAATATTCATTCTGATGCTCCAGAACAGATAATATTCAGCTTGGTTCTGAAAGATTTCAGAGTGGGAATAGGTTTGGAAAACTTTGCTTCAGCTGCGTGAAGAGTATTTAAAATATGTCTCCTATTGCATAGCAACAAACTGCCCTGTAGATTAATGATGTAAAATGTCCTTCATGCTGCTAGGTGGGCAAAGCTGCTGCATACCAGCATCTGCCACTAAAGAGAGCTGGCTGAAAAAAGCTATTCAAAATATACTCCCATATGCTGAGAACCACTGGAATAGTAAATTAATTTGCAATAACTTTCAACTATTTTTGAGAGGGTTTTTTTTTAATGAAAGTTGCTGTATATCCTCTTGCGCTGTATTATTTTAAAAATGTAGTTTCTCTGAGAAGACTAAATGAAACAGCATGTTGAAATAATTGGTGCAGGAACCTTGATTTCATGCTGGACTTATTCATGGATCTTACCTGAAAGACCTTAATTTCAAATGTATTTTTCCCCCAAGTAAAAGCATTATTTTGTAAATGCCTTGTAAAGCATTTATAACATGGTCCCACTAAAATTATTTAACACACTATCTTTTTCAGAGAATGCTTTAAATTAGTGAGAAGAATTGTCTTATGATTAGGCACAGGACAGAGTCAGGAGACCTGGTTCTATTCTCATCTCTGTCACAAACTTCCTGTATGACTCTGGACAGCTAATAGCCCTTATCTACAGATGAGGAGAACTCTTCCATAGACTCAGCATCTCTCAGATAAGTTAATTCAGTTGTGAAGCACAGCAGCACGGCTGGAATGAAGTATCACTGCTGAAATGAGTAATACTTGTGAAATGCAGCCATTTGGTTACACCCAAATGATAAAAAACAAAATGTATTTTAGATAGCATCTTTCATTATGTCCTTGTTAGAGCATGAATTCAAAGCCCTGGGGAAACACAAGCTGTGGAACATGACAGTCAGAAAGGTTACTTCATTCACTCTAGACTCTTCCATACCTGCCTTCCATTTGAAGCTGATTCATATTCTGCAAAAGGTTTCCTGCAAGCCATTTTAGTCAACCAATTCAATGAGTTTTACAGATATTACAACAATTCTATGTTAATAGTTCTATAACTGATAAAGTTCTGTAATGTAAGTTTAAGGAGACAAAAATGCATTAAAATTCTAAATCATCATTTTAGCCCACTGGGTCAGTGCTATAGAAAACACTGCTCTCTGGAATCTACAGGGTGGTAAATCTCAGTCATTATCCTAATTAGTGTACTAGCTCACCTCCTCTGGTAACACTAATATCAAAATAAAACAGTTCTTCAGGCCAGCTGCCTGCCCAGAGAAGAACAGACAAGGTCCAGCACTGAGAAAATACCTGATATCCCACTGTCCCCAAAGTGAGGAGCTACACAAGAGAGGCAGAGTTCAGCCACTCTGCAAACAGGACAAAAGGACACTGAAGGAGCTGCTGCTGTATTGGAAGATCAAAGAAAGCACCAGGCTAAAAGCACAGCTTAATTATCCTTCAGTTCTGATGTTCTGGGCCAGAACACTATTGATGGCCAAATAGGAGAATCAAAGAGTTCAGAGGAAAAGCTTCATCCATTCCTGAGGCAAGAAAGGAGATTCAAGAGTAACAGGGAAATGTGGAAGTGCTAGATGCAATTAACCAGGCCTCACCTAGGAGCAGATTAAAACAAAGGAACTTTGCATTTCACCAAGAGCCAGGAAAACTGTCAGAGCAGGGGCTGCAGCATCAAATAACTGCTGCATTTCATTACAGGTGGTAGCCTGTCTCCTTCAGATTGAGCCACTGTCGTGATTGTACAGAATTTGGAGAGTTCAGTTTCAGTTCAACAGTTACAGCAATTGAAGCTCCCTGATCAACAGCTCACACTACACAAATATAGGATCAATACTTTGCTTACAATCCAGACTTTGTGGGTTAGATGTATTTTAATGTGTAACACAGCAAGGCTAAGTTTCCTTGGCTTAGGAAAAACACAATGCTTGTTGTCTACTGAAAGAAGTAGCCTAATTTCCTAATTAAGAAAGTTCTACTGCTAGCACATTTTGGCCTACTTGTCTCAACTCTCCTTTGAAGAGGGAAAAAGTTAATTGTAACCTAATTGTAACAAGCTCAAGAGAAATATTGTAAGTCAGTTATATAATTATGGTGGATGGATATTTATTTCACCAAAACATTTCAGTGACAGAGTAACTTTGTACTAGCAAATATATACATGTGTGATTGCTACATCACAAAAAGGTAAGCTACCTAATACTATAATGCAGGCACAAGTCTATGAAACACTAGTCTAAAAACTTTTAAAAATATAGTACAACTCATGTTTAAAAAGAAAAAATAAATCTTTGATTCCATAACACTATTAAGTCTGGAAATGATCTCTAGGAAATGATCTCTAGAACCACTGTGGCCTTCAAAACTTACTATGACACTGATTAGAGCATTGGTGATGTATTTAAGAATATTTTTTAAGCTCAACAGGTATAAATCTGATGGCTGCTGCTGGTCTCCTGCTGTCTGGCACCTTACCCTATTTTGCTCCATGTTTTAAGTGACTATAGAATTAGTTGTTCATTTCCTGGTTAGAGCCTGTCAGTTTGAAACAAGGCTTCACGCTGTTTCTAATAGACTGGCTATAGAACTACTACAAGTTTTTAAATGCTGGGAAAGTTTCAGGTAGACTTTGCTATTCTGTATCACAGTAAGATGCCAAAGAGTCAAATCAATCACCTTCTTGAAGTGTAAGTCCCTTGAACATGGGATTGCCCTCCTGGTTTTCCCACAGTAATCAGGAGGCTGGCAGAACAGAAATGCATAACCCTGTGGTGCAGAGTTTTGGTCCCAAGAAGCACAGGACACTGTACCCCTGTCCTTTGTAGCTCTTCCTCTACAGCACCAGAAAGGAAGGAAATTGCTTCTTGGCTACAAGTACACAGACCTGGCTCCTCGGCTGTTGAGCTTTTCGGTTAGGGGTTGGCTTTGGTGGTTTCTATTTTTATTTTGTAGCTTGCTTGTTTAGTGGTTTGGGTTTTTTTTTAATGCAGTATCCATAAAATTCTACACTTAGTAGTAATGAAGTTAGTTGTAGTGAGAAGCTACAAACTTCAGTCTGTAGAATTTAATGTTCATTTAAAACATTAAATCTGAACTGCCAAAGTAACTCAATGGACAGGAGTACAAGTAAATCTTTGAAATATATGTAATTTATTGTAGACTTTACTAATGTTCCCTGGTGCAGGGAGATGCACAAAATTACATGTAGCACCAGCTGTAAGCTTCGAGATATTGTCTATACTTACAACTAGCATTTTAGCCTATAAGCAGATTAAAATTTATTTTTTTATTTCAGAGAATAAAAGTGGAGTATATAACACAATAGGATAGAGTCAAGACTTAGGCATTAGTAACTTCAATAACACCAATATTGTTACCCAGAGGGGCTGTGAACTCCCCATCCCTGGAAGTGTCCAAGGCCATGCTGGATGGGGCTTGGATCCACCTGGGTTAGTGGAAGGTGTCCCTGCCCATGGCAGGGGTTGAAAAGAAATGAGCTTTAAGGTCCTATCCAACCCAAACCACTCTGTGATTCTATATAATGTTAAATAAACTTAGCCCAGCAAAAATAAATGCCCTATTACTATCCTACAGAAGTAAAATTGTAGTTGCTCTTAAACTGTCACACTTTTAAACTCACCAGTTGCATTAATCCTTTATCCAATCTATCAGATCTCATTTCAGATTTTCTGCAGAACAGTCATTTGGTCACTTAAATTTTTCATGTAATAAATTATAGAAAAACAACAACAAAAACAAACAAACAAAAAAAAAACCAAAAAAAAACCAAAAAAAACCACCCCAACTTGCTTACAAAACAAACTTCTCTGTAATAGGCTATAAATTCTTACCTTTTCTTAAGGAAAAATTCTGTCAGCTTCTGTAAACAATAGTGTACAATGGAAACACTGGCCTTGCAGGCAGGGAGCTTGTCCCATTTTCAAGCTGAACCAAGAAGAATGACACCACTCCACTTAAAAGGAAGTCGAGCAGATTACTGTGCCATGGCTTTATTTACTCCAGATGCTATTCTCTTCCTTTTAAGTACTGTCTGTGTGCTGGCCACACAAAGCTACAGCCAGCAAACAGATATTTTGCTTTCATATTGCTTTTACCAGTTGAGATGAGGTTGCACAATCAGCAACCATGTCATTACACTCACAAGGTGTTCTACCTGTACAAGTGAACAGCCACTTAGGGTACATCAATTCTGAAGGGGAGAACTGTCAAATAATATTTTTATCAAAGAACACCATTAACTTTCTTCCCCAAAACAGTCCTATAACCTGTTTTTTGTCTAACACTACTTTCGGTGGTCTTACAAAACAGAAGTTTCAAATGGTTCATTTATTTAGTAATGTGTAAAGCCCTCAGAAGGCTGGGATTAAATATTTTATCAGGATCCTGCAGGGGATTGGCCAAGTAAAGAAAAATAATGAAAAGAAGCTGAATTATTTTTTTCTTTAAGAATAGCCTATGTGACAAAAAAAAAAATACTGCTATAATGAAGTTGCTGAAGTTCCCTATGCATGGACAGATATGGGAGAAGCTGCAGTCACTGATTTCAATGAAAATGTAGAACTGTTCCCAGAATTCTGCTTCTGAAGCTTCTTGAGAAGCCACAGTGTGGATGAGGTACACTTGCAAAGAAAACAGACTGCACGGCAAGGCAAAATATGCCCGTGTTGAGAGATACAAAAACATGAGGCAGTAAGTGATTAGAGGATGAGAAGAATCTCTCAAACAAAACTTCAGTAATTTGAGGGTTCAGATCAAGTCAAACCTATTTGTTGGTCAGAGAATTAATCCTACTGGTAGAGTAGCTAAACTGATGGGGCTAACTACGTCACTTAAAGGGCAAGTCAGAAAAGTTGATATGTAAGGACCAACCTTCCAAGTGGTTCTGCAAGTTCCATGAGGTAATTCCATGACACATTGATAACATAACAAAATCAATTGCTTGCCTTGCTTTGCTTTCAGAAGCATGAATAGTTTTGGCAGGAATTTTCTGTACAGTGCAGTTGGCAGTGAATTTACACTTTGTTCTATGAGAATTTTCACACACTGTTCACAGATATCAAGCTGCTAGATTTCACAAGACAAAGAAATTCCAGTGATTCATATTTAACTTTTAACCCCATAAGAGTAACCTTAGAAGTCTTACAAATACGGGAGTAAAGCAATTAGGGTGAGAACTCTGAATAATGGGAAGTCACAAATACAAATTTCCAAATTTCAGTCAAAAGTATCAGCCATAGCTAACAGCTTTAACTTGCAAAGTAACTATGCAAAAACAACAGGAAAAGTTTAAAAGTATTTTAAAAACCATTATTATTTTACTTGCTAAAATGTTGCTGCTTCCTATGCTTGTTTGCTTGCATTTGTGCCTGGAAGTATTGTAGCATGCTCAAATTTCACTTTTTCCAGTGAGTCATTTTTGAATTACAGGTTAATTAGCCTTCAGTATCATCTAAATGTGAAAGTAACAGTCTTCTGGAGATAGCTTTGAAAAACTTCTTCAATCAATCATTTATTCCAGTTAAACTAGAAGTACAATATGAATTATTTACAGAGTAACACTCTAAAGTTTTACAAGATATCTCTAATAAAAATAAAATTTAAAATGCAACAGCAAGCATAGGAACTTGCAGCACTTTAGAGGTTAAACTACACTCCTTACCCCCAGTTTAGGTGTTAAGGTTTCTTAAATTCCACTTTTGAAAACCAAAGCAAAAGGGACTAGAACATTTCTGACATATTCTGCCCAGATTTTACCTCTCAGCACAAGATCTTCAAGTGCATCTCACAGCTGAGGATCAGAAACACTAAGTGTATCAGCCAGCAATCTTTACCTTTCTCTGGAGGATGCCACTGTCAGTTCTTCGCCTGGAACTCTACAATGATTAAGGAAACATCTCTTTCCTTCCTCAAGATTAGGTGAAGAAGCAAAGCCATCCTCTCACTAGCACTTCTTCAGCATGTGTACACTCTGCTACGCTGGTAACATTTGCACAGTTGAACAAGCAAGAAGGGAGGGAAAATACAGATCCTGAAGTTACTTACTAGGTCACTTTTCTCAAAGGAAGTGGTATAGATGAAGCAATTCTTGTGGATGTTTCTTCAGAATGTAACCTAACTTCTCGGTCCCTCAACATAAATAAACAGACTCCACATGAAGTCATCCACATCAACTTCACCATAACAATTTTTAGTTTCTTCTTTCACAAGGCAATTGAAAACTCTGAGACTGCAGGGAAAACTTACCTCTAATGCCAGAGCAGTCTTGTCATAAGCACAGGGTACTCTCTTTTGGACAGCTTTGGCATAGACTGGTCCATTCTGGGTGGATGGCAGAGGATTGATCACTGCTCCAGGTGTGCTGGATACTGAGGGAAGGGGAGTTGCGGTTTGAGGCTGAGCATAAGCATGGGCAGGTTCTGGAATACCGTAACTGTTGGAATTCCTGTTTCCATGCTTCCCAACTGAAGATCTGACTAGCTTTTCTACGTAAGGAACAGGAATCATGCCAATCCGACCCTCCTTGTTTCTGGCACTCCACCACTGTTCTTCTGGCTTCTCTACAATTACCAGTATCTCGCCCTTCTTGAATGGGAGATCCTCGGCATCGTTGCCAGGAAAGTCATAGAGAGTCCGAACACACTCCACGTTTTCCTCTGCAGCAGACATGGCAGGGGCAGATCCAGATCCCATTGGTGGACTTGGATACCTGAAGATTTGGTAAAAGTAACAGCTTGGTTTGTATTTCCAGTAACAAAGCTAAGTACTAGGTTTGCAGCAGGAACATCAATTAGAGAAGAATTAATTACTTGGGTTTGTAACCAAATCATTGGCTTGGCAGTACTGTGAGGCATTTCATGAGTAACTCACACTTCTCAAATAATGACTTAGATACCCAAAGTAGCCTCCCAAGAAGCCCAAAATAATCTATCAGGGGATTCAGAAAACTGGGAGAAATAATGCGAAATCTTCATCCACCTGTTCTGGATTGTTGTGATGATCTTAAAGAGTCAAATTAATTCTATAGCTTAAGTTGGCAGAGTAATGATACAGAAAAGCAAATTAAGACTATGTGGGGGATTGAGGTGGAAGGGCAATAAATAAAAATGTAGCTATGAATCTCTCCAAGAGTCCCCTGCCACCTCCAAAGTCATCCAAATAATTTTGTTATTAACTTCAGCACTCACTTCTAAAGAATTCAGTAAGTAAATGCTAGACTTGAAACACCATAGAGGAAAAAGGGAACAAAAGTAAGATGGTATGAGATCTTCATAAAGACAGTATGAAATACTTGCATCCACTCATAAGAAGGAACTAAGGAAAAAAAAGCTAGCCTTCTATAAATATTCCTTTGCCTATTTATCTATTAACCATATTATCTATAATTTATTTACATAATTGTTTATTACTATGTCCATCATTTGTCAAATACAGTCACTTTGTTGTCTGTGATAATATATAAGGTTGTCCATCAAATGAGAATACTTTCACTATTTTCATCATAAATGTTATACATTTTATTCAAAACAGCTGTCAAAAAACCTTAGTGGATATAGGCCACAGCAGACACTTATTATCTAAGCTATGACAGCAAGGATGCATGTCATTAACCTACTTCAATTCTCTTTTGCTACTTGCAAAATACGATGGAAATCGAATCCCTGTGATTTTTGCAAGATAGGCCAGAAGCCCTGAAGATAACGATATTCCATCTTTAGACACCCTGCTGCAGCCAAAGCAGGGGGACAGAGGGAATCCTTCAGGGAACAATTGCTCTGCATAAGCAAGAGCTCAGGAACATCAAGCAAGTATGGTCAGAGTTCACTACTAGAGACACAAAACAAAGTTTAAAATGGTCAATTTAGGACTGTTTTAAAAGTTTAGATGTCATTTCCAAGATCTAGAAGTACTGTAGGGCTCTATATAGAAACCACCTTTCAGATTGTACTTTATGAAATGAAGAATGAACAGCTTACAAAAGCACAAGCATCTGTGCCCAGGAAAATGCCAGAGAAATAAGAATTAGCGTAACAGTTCTGAAGCACATACCTGGCCACCCCTATTCTAAATCTAATCTATTAACTAAAAGTTAAAAAAACCCAAAAATCTGGAAATGCTACCTTTCATCACCCCTCTTGCAGCAGGAAGCCTCCTTTGCACAGAATTTAAAACCATCAACCACATAACTGATTTTTCAAAGTTTTAACAAAGACATTGTAAGGAAAAAGACCTAGTCAATCCCATTTGTAGCTCTATAAAAAACCTAAAGGAGTCAATTCCCTGCAGGTTAGGTCCCATTTGTCTGTGTGCTGAGAGAACAATATGCAACCAAAACCTTGAAAATAAGGTGGTACTAAAATGTTCACAGAACATTTCACACAGGACTCCTCAAGCTCCACAAATTCCAAGTGTGCAAGTGCAATCAGCTCCAAGTTCTCAAGTGCTTTGAGAAAGCCAAGCCAGTTATGGCCATAAATGATTATGAACAAGTTTTTGCGTCCAGAAAGGTTCAAGAGTATCCAGGCTGGAGAACAGAGATAAGCATGAAGATTGCTTCAGCATAAGACTTTTTTTCTTCCCAACTCTCCACAAGTTTAAGCATGCACATAACACTGGGCATCTCCATTTAAGCATTCCTGCAATGGTGAAAACAATTCCATCTCTCTAGCCACAATCACTACCCAAAAGGCTGCCAGCAGATTGAATAGTTCCTGAAGGTTGTGCTTTCTGTCACATCCTGCCCATCACTTGACAGCTTTTCAGAGTAACTTTTGAACACTTGGGTTTTTCAACTTGACAAGCTATTGTCAATCTTTGACAAGTGACTGTCATTAAGTACTGGTCTATGCCAAGGTTCAATTGTGATTATAAAGCTAGAAGTTATTCTTCCCTCCTAAGAGCTTGCTAATCTGCAAAACATAGTAAGATATTAAAATGCAGACTTCAGAAGTGAACCAATTTGGATTTATTTTTTTAATATGTCACTACTTTTCTCTTATTTAATTTCATTTCATTCTATCCAGGAAGCCCAAAAGTTTTGACAAAAGATACTGAGAAAGGCTTTATTAATTACAAGTAAGGAATATCTTCTAGGATTCCTCATAAGCAGTTTACTGATGCATGTTGCAGGTATGTCCCATGCTGGGACCAGGACAAAGAAGGAGCTCATAGCCAAGTCACATTTTCCCATCTTCCTAGAACAGCATTTCTCAGTGAAGTGTATGGTATATGCAGATATAGATGAAC